>OX453315.1:3600000-4001100 GCA_949710035.1 Crambus lathoniellus | reverse complement strand
CTTACTCGAAAATAAGGGACTATCGACCAAGACAACAGATATGATTGTAGCTGATTTTTGCCATTGTATTATAAAAACCGTGTGATTAAACTCTTTTTCTCCTTTCTACGTATTTGTGATTATTTACGACGACGACGGCGCCGACCAGCACTTTCAGGCTGCGTCAGGTTGTCATGACGTATGTCACGATGGGCTAGTATTTTCATGATCATTGCAAGTATGATTATTTCTGATCTACCAAATCTTAGTTTTAGTGTGTCAATGATTCGGTCTAAATTTGAAGCGCTCGTCAGTAGAGCATACACAGAGTCGCGAGCTTCTCCTCGGAGGCACCTCATTAGCCGAGCAATATTTTCGTCGTCTGTATAGCCGCACAACTGGGTCGTAATCTTCAGGATCTGTATCAGCGACTTGACTGACCCAAGTGATTGGAGGTGGGTCCCCACCCACCTGAACCACGCCAATCTTGCGACCAGAGACAAGGCCTGTGCCGTCGCGCATGCGCGTTGGATAACCCGGCCAGACTTTCTCAGACAAAAAGAAGATGCATGGCCGACTGAAGTTCCGCATCCACATGCAACTGAAGAGGAGATGAGTCTCGACCCCGAGATGAAAGTCACGCTTGTCATTACATCACATGCTAATGACAGCTTGCCAGACGTAGCTCGTTTCTCTTTGTATTGGCGACTAGTAATAGCGACAGCGTGGGTTTTGAGATTTCAGCACAATTTGACTGGCAAGAGTGAACGTCGAGGTGGAGAACTCCTTGCTGACGAGATCACGGAAGCAGAGCTGCTTCTCATCCTAGACAGTCAGCGGCGTTCATTTCCAAATGAATTCTAGATGTTGTAGACGACAGGCAAAGTCGACAAAAATAGCTGCCTTTTCCAGTTAGTTCCCTTTTTAGACGCGCGAGGTCTCATCCGTGCACGTGGTCGTATCGACTCGGCCGACGCAGAGTATGACACAAAGAACCCCATCATATTGTCTCCATCTGATAACTTTACGAAGCTTTTGATGATGCAGTACCACAAAGATGCCGCGCACTGTGGCAAAGAAAAGGTGTTTAACGACATACGACAGACATTCTGGATTCTTCGCGGTCGATCGGCTGTGAAAACTACTTGGAATATTTGCCAAGTCTGTAAAAACAATCGAGCCGTGCCGACACCACCGCTAATGGGACAGATACCAGTAAGCCGATTGACGCCAATCAAAGTCGTTGCATATACTGGACTAGATTATTTTGGCCCTATGGTAATCAAAATTGGGAGACGTCATGAAAAAAGGTATGCGGCACTCTTCACGTGCACGTCAGTAAGAGCCGTTCATATTGAGCTGGATGAAAAATGTACAAAAAATACCTCTCGATTGAAAAGTCGCTGAGTTTCGATCCTATTGAGTTGAAGTCCTATCGAAACTCGTCCAAGCAACACGAGAATACCGATTTTGGATAGGACTTCGATCGAACGACTTCTGAACTACAACGATATTTAGATTGTTTGTATTTACGAGAATCGGGCTACAGTAGCCCGATTCTCGTAATAAAAACCGTGACGATATCGTTGCGATTTAGTCGTTGAAACCATTTTCGTATTCACAACTGTCGATAGAACTTGAGCGGCAGCGATTCTATCGAAGTGTCGTCGAAGTGTATTCTGGTACATTAATCGTCCTTCAATCGTTTCAAAACGATGACTCGAAGGTATTCTACTATTTAGATGACCTTTGTTTCGATCGGATTTCAACGACTAAACGTCAAAATAAGCGATCCAAGTGTCGTTGGACAAAAGTTCAATTAGCTGGACCTTTTGTATGTGAAAAATAAGCTTGGGGCTAGCATATTTGTTATTATTTATTTTTTATTTTATTTAATAAACTTTTGTACATAATACATAGGGAATGTAATATACAAGGCGGACTTAATACTAAAAGTATTCTCTGCCAGTCAACCGTTGGGAAACAGAAAACAATTAAAACGGTACAAATTATTTATTATTAATTATTTATTATTAATTATTTATTATTTATTATTTATTATTTATTATTTATTATTTATTATTTATTATTTATTATTTATTATTTATTATTTATTATTTATTATTTATTATTTATTATTTATTATTTATTATTTATTATTTATTATTTATTATTTATTATTTATTATTTATTATTTATTATTTATTATTTATTATTTATTATTTATTATTTATTATTTATTATTTATTATTTATTATTTATTATTTATTATTTATTATTTATTATTTATTATTTATTATTTATTATTTATTATTTATTATTTATTATTTATTATTTATTATTTATTATTTATTATTTATTATTTACTTATTATATCATATGAAAGAGCGCTGCTTGCACATTCTGAAACATGATTTTTTTTCCCTAAACCACGTCGACTTTTGATGAAAAATGTACAAAAAATACCTCTCGATTGAAAAGTCGCTGAGTTTCGATCCTATTGAGTTGAAGTCCTATCGAAACTCGTCCAAGCAACACGAGAATACCGATTTTGGATAGGACTTCGATCGAACGACTTCTGAACTACAACGATATTTAGATTGTTTGTATTTACGAGAATCGGGCTACTGGTCGATGATCTGACTTCTGATAGTGCCATCATGGCTCTGAGGCGCTTCATAGCAAGACGCGGCACACCTAATGAAGTTTGGAGCGATAACGCCACAACTTTCAAAGGCGCCGATAATGAGCTCCGACGACACGTTGAGAACCTGGATGCTAACAGACTGCGGCAGTTCTTCAGTATTCGTCACATTTCATGGAAGTTTATCTGCCCAAATTCTCCTCACCACGGCGGGTGTTGGGAGAGAATGGTGAGGTCTATCAAGACGGCACTTAAGATGACCTTGAAGGAACAGGTTCCGACCGAGCAGATCTTGGAGACCCTACTGGCTGAGGCCGAATATATGGTGAACAGTCGACCACTGACCCAAGTTCCTCTCGATCATAAGGATTCAACCCCTTTGACCCCAAACCATTTTATTTTTGGGGGACAGACTGACTTTGTCGATCAATCATTAGCGGACTTCAATGACAGGGATTTGTTACGGAAGTCCTGGCGTCACTCCCAACGCTTGGCGTCGGCTGTGGAAGCGGTGGGTCAAAGAGTACTTGCCCACACTTACCAGACGTGGTAAGTGGTTTGTGTCGGTAGAGCCGCTGAAAGCAGGGGACGTTGTAGTTATCTGCGATGACCAGCTCCCGCGCAACCACTGGCCAAAGGGCAGTGTGGAGCGGGTATACCCAGGCCCCGACGGCCATGTCAGGGTAGTGGACGTCAGGACTGTGACAGGGACTTACAAGAGACCTGTGACGAGACTTTGCCGACTTGACGTTCGACCATGACTAGACTAATGACACTTTAACTTCTCTCTTGACTGACATTACCATTTCTTGACTGGCTTAACCCTTAACTACCCGACTGGTACTGACTGACCCGACCCAGTCTAACTGACCTGCCCGACTTGGTCTGCCCGACCCGACCTGTTCTGACTGCCTGACCTGACCTGACTGAGTATTGCCTTACAATACTGGAGGTGGGAATGTTATGGACTTTTTGGTGAATAAGACGCTGGCCAGCGTGAGCGCTGCCAGCCTGACTGACATTGTCACTTACTTGAAAATAAGGGACTATCGACCAAGACGACAGATACGATTGTAGCTGATTTTTGCAATTGTATTATAAAAACCGTGCGATTAAACTCTCTTCCTCATTTATACGTATTTGTGATTATTTACGACGACGACGGCGCCGACCAGCGCTTTCACCTAGTGAATCAGTTTATTGCTGTTGTTGCATTATCTGTCGCAAATCCATACCCATTTTTTTTTGCCGGGAGCCCCCGTTCGGTTTGAGAGGTGCACCAACTCTTGTAACACAAATTATAGAGAAGATCATACAGCTTTTACAGGGACATCTCGTTTAAATGGATGGATGCAACAAGGTCACTTGTGGTGTCAGCACCTAACTCCGAGCCTCCAGCGCCGAGCGATGGCGAGATCGGGCGAGATGGCGAGTCGCCACAGATTACTAAATAGTTCGTCGCCCCGCCATCGCTCGACCGTTCGCCATTTTCGTGCCCCAGATTTAGGCTCAACTCATACTGGCCCAGAGTCGAAGCGACGCGACTCCACCATAAGCACCATATTCACCTCTGTTAAAGTACAACAATACAAATCTGAGGAGCGCACGGAGTCGGAGTCGAGTTAACAATAAATCTAAGGGTACGGACACATCTGCTGAACGTACGGCGCTAAATGTTCAGCGACTGACGTTTTTCAAGCGACGTAATTTCGCCTGATGTCCGGGACATTCAAAAACACTGCGAGCGTATTCAACCGAACGTTCTGCGCCGTACGTTCCGCAGATGTGTCGCAACACTAAAGAGAGGCGAATAAAAACAATTGACAGATAAATAGGTTTTTTTATTGTGGTCAATTCCGCGGGCGCGCGGGCGCCGCCAGTCAGATGGTGGGGAGGTGCGCGCGTCCGTCCTGCTCCGACTTCCTGCCGCGCCCCGCGCCCCCGCGCTCCGCCACAGTCAGCTGCGGCAGCAGGGGCGATGACTGCACCTGATGAACAAACAGATTACAGCATTAATTATTTTACATTACCACCAGCCCCTGTACAGTCAGCGTCAAATTGATATAAGCGTCTAGAGTAGTCAAATAGATCTGAAAAACATAAAACCATTTTGATCAAGGCAGTTCGAATCATCATATTGTTGTAAGCGCGCAAGGTGTTTAAAATATCTAGGCACTCATTTTTTCATATTTATATGAGCAGTCAGAGTGTTGAAAATCATCTAAGCAAACAAAGCTCTCAAAATATCTGTGCAATATGGTGTTGTACATTATGCACAGATGTTTTGATAGCTTTGTTTGCTTAGATTTTGAACACTCTGACTGCTCATTTAATATGAAACAATGAGTGCCTAGATATTTTGAACACCTTGCGCGATTACAATAACGATGATTCGAACTGCTTAGATCAAATTGCGTTTATGTTTTCAGATTTTTTTGTCTACTCTAGACGCTTATACCTATCAATTTGACGCTGACTATACCGGCAAAAAATATGGATATGGACATAGGCTTCATTTGACATTTGAAGCCCATATATGGGCATAATATGGGCTTCAAGTGTCAAATGAAGCCCACATCCATATCCATAATTTTAGCCGATACGGGGGCAGAGGGTCTACTGCGTCACTTTATGGATACGAAGTTCATACGTTTTTGGGAACTTAAAGTCAATTTATTATATAAAGAAAATAGCCACTATCAGTTCCTTGTTTTGCCGGTCACTATAGCGTGGATTTTGCATTCTTCCAAAAGTGGGGTCATCAAAAGAAGACGTCAATAAGAAGACAAACTTTAGTTAAATTTAAGTAAAGCCACGAGGGCTCGGAAGCAATTAACAGTTGCATATACCCTTTAGTAGCAGTAGTTCGGTTGACTGAAGAATATTATTCTGTGACTGAAGGAAGACGCCTGCCGGCCTAGCATGAGCGGCTTATAACGCGCGATATGATATGGTACGGCATTCCGTCTTGCTTACACCTTAGTGGGGTGAGCAAGACAACTTGCCGTGCCATATCATATCGCGCGTTATAAGCCGCTCATGCTAGGCCGGCTGATAGTTAGGTCGTTACAGTGACGTCGGGTCACAAGTTCACAACAAATAGGGGATAGGGTCGTCATCATCGTCACCAGCCGACAATGCCATCGCCAGACAAATGTATGGACCTTGGTGTCTTGGCTTGGCTTGGCATGGCAACCAAGACGCCGCGCGCCGTAGATGGGGCATAGGGCTAGGCATGATAAAATACATTTGACATGCTCTGACTGGCTATGGCGTGGAATAGAGCCCTTACAGAATGATTTTAAATTAGCAAAAGAGTAAATGCGACTGTGGTCTGTGAGTTCGTTCAACCGTTTAAGGTACTATATCCTAATTACTTCTAACTACAAAATTTGTTAATAGTTACTTCAACCTTAAAATTACTTTTCATAATTACAGTAACTACCTTTAAACGTCCATGACAGTCAGTCAGCCGTTAGTTATCGACTCAATGTTAAACAATGAATTCTTTACTACCACCACCTACGTTTACTATACCTACTATCATACAGTTTATAAATTATAGAGTGGGACCCGTTAGCTGAGTCACGGACTCACGGAGGCCTTGTCAAGTGCGGGTCGATAGTAAGTGACATCTTCACTTCTTTCCTTTGCCCTTCTTGGATTTAACGAGAGTGTCGCTTCGGCTGGTGCCGGTCAGCTGGTCGGTGTCTGCTCGACGTTGATTGAACTCTTGCTGCGATTGTAAATTGTAAAGCAAATCAATTTAAGGGTCTTTAACCCTATAGGTAAATTGGTCTATTGATTGGTCTCTTAATAAAAGTTGTTTGATTTCATGAGTAGAATAATCCCTGAAATTATCCGGGGTGATAAAAAAATACCGTGTAGGTATTTATACCGGTCCACCTACATAAAAGACCTACGCAGTGATCCTCAGTTCCTCAGTGGTAGAGGATTTCGGGAGTAGTGCGCTTCCACTTTTAGTCTTATCTTTACTTACCATCAGATGCGATGGCTAAAGGACCGTCTCCATTAGCGAGAGAATCGTGGTGATGTGATTCTAGACAAGACGATAACGTCTTGTCTAGAAAAACGCTATAGAAATACGCTAATTACCATACACTCTCTCGCCGCAACACATGCAACGAGTGTATAGAAAAATGTGGCCCGACGATCACATCGCCGCGATCCTCTCACTCGTGGAGACGGCCCTTAAGTGCTACCCCTTTGTAGGTAAAAAAATACAGAACAACCCTATACCATCACCTGTTATCCGAAGAATTAAAAAGACGAAGCTGAACATTGCGTATAACGCCTATTATTCTTCTTTCACAATTTTACTTTATGTTGCTTTGACAGCTTATTGTAAGGCGCCATCAAGGCAACGATTTTGTATTCGAATACAAAATTTATTCGTTTTTGTATTCGAATACAAAATTTATTCGTTTTTCTTTTATTTATTTTTTCGACTTTATGCCTGGCATGCCATGATACTGCCACATGTGCTACTAAATTTATTGTATTTAGGAGACTGAAGCCAGGTTCCAGCCAAATTCTCCGAAATGACCCTCCCTTTATTCTTAAGTTCCTGCCTGTTACAGCTTCGCATTTTCTAAAAATGCACTATTGTGTATGCATAGGTATTAGGGTTTTAAACTAAATCATACTTTAAAATATATCTTACTTGAGCTCTCCTAGCTTTCTCGTACTCTTCGTGATCTGAATGTGGAACTGTGAAGAGGAAATTCTCGAATATGGGATGCCTTAGCAACTGCTCGCAAGTCCACCGCATCATGGGATCCTTATCTAAGCATTTCTGAAATTAAAAGTTTTGATAAGTATTAGGCGTTATTTTCAGAGCAAAGTGCAACTTAAGGAGCCCACAGACGGTCAGGTAGCCTATCGGCCTAGACCTCCATCGACCACATATCTACTAGACCGGTCATTGCCTGTCGGCAGTAGTTGAAAACCGGCTTTGAGGCCACACACTAGCAGTTGATAGCCGTCAGTTTTAGTACTAATCGGTTATTTATGTCCGGCCGATAACTGTCAGCATTGGCCATGCCCCCAGCGGCCACACACTATACCTGCGCATTAGCCGTCAGTTCTAAACCTTTTACGAAACTGTGAGTGTGTGCCCGATTGCGACCAACTGAGAGGCCGTTTTGCCGACAGGCGAACAGATCATCTGTGGGGCGCTTTATGTAGCTTAAACTTTTTGATTTACTAAACGTAACTTGCAATTTAGTTCTGATGCACAACTAAAGAACTTTTTGTGATAAATTAAGGCGATACTCGATTAAAATATGCTGAAGCGAGATAGCAATGAAAAAACGACGCGTGCAGGAGCGAGACCGATTTTGCAGATTAGGCAAAAAACAAAATCAATTATTATTAAAAAACTACAGCGATTTTTAAAAAATGCTTCTATACGATCCTATATATTATTGGTGTCCACTAATTAAACCAATTTCCAATCCATTTAAGAATAATCTTGAATTTTCGTATTTTTAGAGGTCTTTTCGAAAAGAAAAAGTGTCGAGACAAAATCATATAATCGTGTTTTTAAAACTATACGAATCTAGATAAAGGTATGAAGAAATATATATCTTATTACCAGATTTGTAACAACTGTAACCGTCCTATAGTTTTAAATCAAAAAGTCCATACTTTTTCCGAGTAGCGCCTTAATGAAAATGTCTACCTGTAAAAAATCTATCACGAGTTCATTATTGCCGTATCGCTGAGGAATTTTCTTCTCCAGAGGCTCTATTGTGGTGGGTTCAGGTAAGGCCATGCCCTGAGTAAAAGAAAACATTTTTAGAAATGGTCATCAAGTCAAGTTGGACATCGTTATCATCAGTCACTACTGGCTCTACTACTGTTACCTTTAATAACTTATTAGCGGATCCTCGCGGTTTTACCCGCATGGTACCCGTTCCCGTGGGAATATAGGGATAAAATATAGCCTTATAAGAATATTTCAATTCGGTCCAGTAGTTTCTGAGATTAGCGCGTTTAAACAAAAAAGCCAACTCTTCAGCTTTATAATATTAGTATCGATTAGCTGGATGGAAAAAAGCGGAAGGCGCAAATAATAGAGTTTCTTCTACCGCAAAACTACCTATATCACATCAATTGAACACATAATTATCATCAATTATCATAGTACAAACAAACAATATGAAGTATTAAAATAGAACCGTCTCACAACTAGCTCTGATGGAAAAGGGAGAGTTGGGAGTTTGGGACCCACGATATTTTACTGTTCGGGCGAATGCTCCATCCAGTGAAAGGTCGTGGGTTCGAGTCCCATCGGAGCTAATTCTGTTCTGAGAGGGGTAGATTGTTTCGAATATCTACTTCATTTTCAATATTAAAATTGCATTGTGAATGCAAAATAGTAAAAATAATTTAGGTACCCACCTGAAAGAATGTGTTTTGTGAAAATATTGTCATGTGCCGCGGCAGGAGGTCTCCGAGAGTCTTCCTTATTAGATATAACTGGTCTAGGTCGCTCTTCCCGGGCCACAGCGCTTCACTGGAAAGCAGCTCGGCAAACACACAACCTGATAAAACAATTAATGACTAATGAGACATTATTATTTAGATTAAAAAGTTAGTCAAAGTTGCTACAACTACAAAACATCACGTGATTAATGGACAGCCCCTTATGATCACATTGAATAATGACGATTTGTACAGAAAACCATGTTTGCTATGAATAAATTGACAGGATACTTCTTTTTTGGTCATACATAAATGAGAATCTTCAACATCCTAATTCTGTTGAGGAGCCTAAACACATTTAATACGGTTAAGGCGATACTCGGAAAAATCGTGCTGAAGCGAGATAGCAATGAGAAAACGACGCGCGCGGGAGCGAGACCGATTTTGCAGATTAGGCAAAAAAAAACACAAAATCACTTCGTATTAAAAAACTATAGCGATTTTTTAAAAATGCTTCTACACGATCCTAAATATTATTGGTGTCCACTAATTAAACCAAATTCCAATAGTATTTGTAAGCCCATTTAAGAATAATCTTGAATTTTCGTATTTTTTAGAGGTCTTTTCGAAAATAAAAAGTGTCGAGGCAAAATCATAAAATCGTGTTTCTGAAACTTTACGAACCTAGATAAAGGTATGAAGAAATATATATCTTATTACCAGATTTGTAACAACTGTAACCGTCCTATAGTTTTAAATCAAAAAGTCCATATTTTTCCGAGTAGGCGGCGCTACTTGTACCTATTAAAGGACTCTACCAGTACCAGTGCCTTCCTCCTGAATACGTGTAATATAAGACTCGTGTGTTAGTTAGCTACTTCGAATATTACCGCACTGCCACATAGGTTCCTGTCCGTCCCTGGCCATAACAGGACACATGCATGAGACACATCTTAGAGCTACACTGAGCTACTGTATGAAATAAAACAAGCAGAAGAAACAGCCCTTGTCGGTATCTTGCAGGTTGTCTTTTCTAAAGCTCTCCCGCCGTAGCATCTGCAATCCGATGGCGTAGCTTCTTTGTCGTTCGCAAGTGCTGTAATAGCCTAGAAATTGCCTAAACTGAAATAAAGTACTTTTTACTTACCGATGGCCCACACATCGACCGGTGTGCTATACATGGTGTCGCCAACCAGCAACTCGGGCGCGCGGTACCACCGCGTCGCCACGTAGTCCGTGTAGCTCTCCCCTGGGCCTGGACATGTTTAGTGGAAAAGAATCTCATTAGATTTATTTATGCAATCGTATAAAGATCATGTCCTACCTATCTATGCTACTAACTTAGCCTGCTGTAGGTACACGGGTAGAGTAAACGTACTAACTACACTAACTATACTAATGTAGACATCAATATGGTAGAGTAGAGTAGGTACTGAAATTTGGTAGAGTAGAGTAGCTAGCACCGCGGGCAAGCTACTCTACCGCTCTACTCTACCGTTTACTGGCTTAAATGCATGCCGATCAACTAAAAATCGGTAGGTACCTACAGAAATACTATTTATGAAGAAGAATATGTAGGATACGATATAAAGAACCTTGTAGTACCTACTAAGGAACTAGGATATGCATTGTACTGTACAGTAACAACCCAGTTGTATAGTCCCATCCGTTTCCCACAGTTGCTATGATAACGGCAAGCGGGTTAATGCGACATGGCACTTAAGTGGCGCGCAATTTCCCTCGCTTCGTGTCTAAAGATACACGTATATCGCTCGTGATAAATGGGTTCAGTTCGTAACAACCCCATGACCTACACGAGAATAGATCGGCCCATAGCTTTGTTTTCATCTATTTATAATCGGTTGCGAAAAGTTTACGTTGCGAATTTGGTATATTCGCACGGTATCCAAGTTCAAATTGTGTAATCTGACAACTTTGGGAAACCATTTATGGTTTGAGAAAGGTTTGTGGAATTAACAACCTTGATCAACCCACATCACCTCACCTGTGACATCACATACCTACTCAAAGCATAGGTCAAGTAAAAATTAAGTGCGTTGCGTTTGCGTTGAGTGAGTGAATATTTGTGCACTAACCAATGCACTAACGTAGTAACTGTAACGAGCCTTTACAATATCAGCTCGTTTAGATGAACGACTAAGTACATTTTAACGCTTCTATTACATAGCAGAGCTTTTGCTGTACCTACACAAGCAGCTTTCTAAGTTTTGACCCTATTTTTCCTTTTCTAATATACTACGGGGTAGCACGTAGCCTTCATCACACCTGATGTTAAGTGGTGATAAGGCTGAAGGTGGAAACGCACTACTTCCAGAATCTTCATTCACTGAGGAACTGGCTATCTTATCTCTAACTGCCGGAATACAATAACGCTGAAAACACCATTGTTATGGCGTCAGACTTAAGGGTGGTAGCTAGACAAGCAGACTGAGAACAAGTCCTACCACCAAACAAACCGAATAGGTACAATATGTACCTATCCTCACTGGGAATCGAACGCGGGACCTCTGGGTTTGTGATGTGAACCATCTAGAACACAGAGGCGGTGAAAAGAATGCTACCGTCTCACTGTTTGCATTTGACAGGGTGGTGCAGACGTTTAATTTACATGATTTTTTACGGAAGTTAGGTGTCTTTGTCAGATAATATTGTTTCATAGACTATGAATCACTACATAGTATAAAACAAAGTCGCTTTCTCTGTCCCTATGTCCCTTTGTATGCTTAAATCTTTGAAAGTACGCAACGGATTTTGATGCGATTTTTTTTAATAGATAGAGTGATTCAAGAGGAAGGTTTATATGTACTTTTTATCCCGATATTCCCACGGGAACGGGAACCACGCGGGTGAAACCGCGGGCGGCCGCTAGTAAGTAATAAATTAAGCTAACTAACTATGAATCATAGTTAAGTAAGATTTGGTCTTCTACCAATATGTAATGCTCAACATAGGTAGGTATCAAATGTTTCTTGGTATTTTTTAAATACAATAAAATTGTAATTAAAAAATACCAAGAAACAAGACAATACGGTATTTTACTGATTTTTTTATATTTCTTTAAAACGTTTTTCGAAATATTAGCTACACAAAACAAGTTTTTATTTTGAATTATCTTGAATATTTTTAAAGATATAGGACTTCAAACTTTATAATTAGACAAGGACAGGACGCTATCTTTGTGACGTCAGTGCGTTAGTAGCGTCATAGTCACGCCATAGAAGATTTCGTTTTAGAAAGAGACAGCTATAGTCAAAATCAAACAGACTATAATTCTTTTATTATAAAACAGATTCAAATTATATTTTCACATTTGGTATTCTTAATTGCAATATTTTTTAACGTCATCATGAAATATCTACATTTCAACAACAGTAAAATACCCTATTATTGTCTTGATCTAGGACTGTAGGGAATTATCTCCTATTATTTATATACAGGGTGTTTATTTAAAGATGGGACATACTTCAGGGGGTGAAAGTACCCATCAATACAAACAACTTTTATTACCGGACCAAGTGCGATATTGCAAAAAAAGTAGGCTGTTTCATACAAAAGTGCAATACCTACCGAATAGGCCGAAATTTATGGAACAGCTGATATTTACAAGCTTTTATTTAACTTGCAGTGCAGGTAGTATGTATGTAAGTATGTCCGTTCGGGTCAAATCTTGCAAGCTCTTAGACCCACTTCCAAGTGTCCGATTGAGCTGAAACTTTGCTCACAGGTTTGGTTTGGAATCCAAACTTTGGCTGATAATCTATATATATAAAAATGAATCCCTATTTCCCTTGGTCACGGCATCACGCGTGAACGGCTGGACCGATTTGGCTAATTTTGGTCTTGAAATGTTCGTGGAAGTCCAAGGAAGGTTTTAGCGGTGAGAAAACAGGGGAAGGAGGGGTAAGTAGGGGTAGAGTAGAAGTAGGGTAGGGGTAGAGTAGGGGTGGGGTAGGGTAGGGGTAGGGGTAGGGTAGGGGTAGAGTAGGGGTAGGGTAGGGTAGGGGTAGGGGTAAGGTAGGGGTAGGAGTAGAATAGGGGTAGGGGTAGGGTAGGGGTAGGGGTAGAGTAGGGGTATAGTAGGGGTAGGGTAGGGTAGGGGTAGGGTAGGGTAGGGTAGGGTAGGGGTAGGGTAGGGGTAGGGTAGGGTAGGGTAGGGGTAGGGTAGGGGTGGGGTAGGGGTGGGGTAGGGGTGGAGTAGGGTAGGGTTGAGTAGGGGGTAGGGCCACGGGAACGAAGTCACGCTGGGTCAGCTAGTACAATATAAAGTACAGTCAACAAAAAAGCTTGTCATAAAAACGAAGTTTTTACAAAAAACTTATTTATTCGTAATGTGGCACTTGGTTCCATAGTAGAAGTTGTTTGTATTGATAGGTACTTTTACCCCCTGAAGTATGTCCCATCTTTAAACTATACCTATGTAGGTATGCATTCTGTACCCTGAAAGCTTTTTCGCACTGTGGCCTGAAAAATTGGGTCCGGTTGGCATACTAATTCCGTAGGGTTCGTTTTATATCGCAGGAGTCAGGATTCTTCTAAGATCTCAGAATTTTTGAACTCTTCTTCGTTTATAATAACGATTTTCTGAGAGGTCATTTAAAAAAAAAAAGCTTCCAAAAGCTTCACTAGATGGCGTTGAACGAAGTATGTACATACATGTCTATGGTATATATTTAAATTAATTACTTTTTAAAAACCCAAAGGAAACTAATAATAAATTAAATAAGTACTGATAGGTACTACTGTGAGGAACAGAAACGAAATAGGTAAATTTAAAGATTATGGTAAATAAATAAAATCTGTCTGACGTTCCGTTTTATGTAACAAAAGTCGCATCAAAGTAAAATTTATAACGTTCCGTTCCTTTTAACTGCATAAGTGGGACAGCGCCATCTAGTGAGCTAATCACAACGAGCTTTCAGAAAATCGCCCATTAGATCGGAATTCCGTCATCCGATTTCTCCCCATAGATAGGTAAATAGGTAGGTATAATCATACCTACTACGTATTCTTCTGACCGAAAGTTCTCGGATTCTGATCGCATGCAGTGCGCAAACGCACTTACATTACAACAAGTGTCAGAATCAGAAGTCACCAAGACAACGTGCTATGATTACAGTAAACAAAAACGTAATGGGATCGTAATGACCCCGGCCAGCAGGGATTGCATGTCATGTTGCATTGCATGTTGGTCTAACTACTTTCCTCGGAAATCATAATCTTATTATGATAGTTACATTTCTTCAGATAATTTGATTTGTAGTGTAAATAAGGATATAAACAAATATAATTCAATTTCCGCGTACCTAGTCGTTTACACGTTTCCTTCCGCAAAAATTGGCAAAACTTTACTGTAAGTAGGACCTACTTATAATGTCTACTTAGTAGGTACATAATTAATTTATTAACTTTCAAACCAGTTTTCTCATATAAAATTGTTGCTCAAAATAGGAAGTTAACCCTTTGAATGCTAACGTAGAGTTATTTAAATTTTTACTTTTATGCATTCACAATGCAATTTTTATTACTGAAAAATGGAAAATAAAGTTTTTTGAAAAAATCGTCCCGTCTCACAACCAGCTCCGATGGGACTCGAACCCACGACCTTTCTCTATCCGGACTGCTCTAACCACTCAGCTACGGAGTCGTTACGAGAAGCGTCGAATTTATCAAATATTTCTTACGCGCTGTCAGCTGCCAGCGACAAACTGTCAAATTTCTTTAAATAAAATTCAACCTTATGACCAACAGATAGAGTTCAGTTCCAATTAATAAATTTTGACATTTTGTAGTAACCCGACGTGCTGGCGACCGTACATACATATAATTTTGCGTCGAGATAAGATAACTCGACCTCAGTACCACAAGGCGTATTTTTTTAACCGAGATATCTCGTCAGGCGTATGCAGGATGGGATTTTTCCACCCGTGATATCTCGACGACCGTCCAGAAAAGCAGATATTTTTTTGTAGAAGCCGCGTGGGGTAGGACATTTTGCATTCAGACATGTAGATAGCAGTGAAAGGGTTAAAGCGCCAAATAAATTGAGAGCCGTTCAAATGACAGTGAAGTTAGGCAATAATTATAGTAGTAGGTAATATAGCTTTTGGCTAGGTCTTGTAGCGAGCGGCTAGATTCTGAAAGTTACGAGTTACGAAAACCACGACTCGATCTTTACACCACACGAAATACATTCCAGTATTTGACAGGGCTGGCAGGCGGCCTGCCAGCCCTGTCAAATACTGGAATGGTAGGCCTGCCGCAGGCCTACTGCTTACTTATCTACAGTTACAGCCTTCCTTCCTTACAGATCAGAGCTATGAACTTTGAAGCAAGATCACCAATGATTTGATAGCACGAACATTAGAAACGATTTGGCTTTACCTTTGTGATCGATCACCTACCAGGATCTATGGAAGTAGGATTGCAAGGAAGAACGCAACATGGTCAACTTTTCGTCGAATTAATGAAAGCTGACGTCGCTTCTTTACATTGTTTGATTCAGCATTTTGTTTTTGCGAAAGATTTGACTTTTTTATGATTATTTTATAGTGAGGGCAATTAATACAGTCTTTACGTCTATACCAAATGTTTGACTCAGTCAGACACAGGGCCTGTCCCTCGCTACAACCAGCCCTCCTACCAAGCCTAATAGGCTTCGCGTCAAGACTGGGCGGTTCTAACCCCTGTTCCGGCCCCTTATCGAGCTCTAGAGCTTGAGAGGGGGCAGAGGGAGGAAGCCTCCTCACAATCTCCCCATAAAGTTACACACTCACTCTGACCAGATGGGGTGATCGAGTGAGAGCAGGCACTACTACCAACTAAATCCCTTATACTTGCTCTCCGCCGTCAGTTTTAGGCACAGCGACTGTGGGGGGGTCGTGGTGAGAAGCACCCGCGAAAAAATTTGACCTGGAGTGGACCATATTCTCCAGTGAATGTACAAACTTTCTCTTTCCTGATTGGTAGTTCTAGGAGACCCTGCTCGTGCATACCGCGGTCAGACAAACAAATTACATGATAATGATAGATAATTAAATAAACAAGTCCAAGTAACAGCCCTAAGCCAAGTGTGTCACGGTCGTAACAAAGCTGCTGTTTCGTACGTTTGAGCCATCGACCGGTTATCTCTGGTGCAACGGCTGAATGAACTCTGCGCGTCGTCACTGCCCGCCTTGCAAGGTCATATGCTGTTTAACACCGATTCCGCCTCTGGTGTTGTCGCATTGTTTGTCACAGAACACAAGGTGTTAGAAGTAGTAACGGGTGGGGCGCGTCTGAAGACAGCAAATGTCCAGTAGTAATTTCTTCACGTTATCATGGCGTTCCTATTTTTGATTCCACTCTTCAGTCAGTACCAAATGCATGACATGCTGCTTCTAGCCTCTTTATTGGTTATCAGCTATCGCTGATGAAACGGCTGAATGAACTTTGCGCGTCGTCACTGCCCGCCTTGCAAGGTCACATGCTGTTTAACACCGATTCCGCCTCTGGTGTTGTCGCATTGTTTGTCACAGAACACAAGGTGTTAGAAGTAGTAACTGGGCAGGGCGCGCCTGAAGACAGCAAATGTCCAGTAGTCATTTCTTCACGTTATCATGGCATGCCTATTTTTGATTCCACTCTTCACTCAGTATCAAATACGTGAAATACTGCTTCTATAACCTCTTTATTGGCTATCACTGGAGCAACACCTGAATGAACTCTGCGCGTCGTCACTGCCCGCCTTGCAAGGTCACATGCTGCTTAACATCGATTCCACCACTGGTGTTGTCTCACTGTTTGTCACAGAACACAAGGTGTTAGAAGTAGTAACTGGGCGGGACGCGCCTGAAGACAGCAAATGTCGTAAATTCTTCACGTTATCATGGCATGCCTATTTTTGATTCCACTCTTCACTCAGTACCAAATGCGTGAAATGCTGCTTCTATAACCCCTTTAATGGTTATCGCTGGTGCATCGGCTGAATGAACTCTGTGCCAACTCTGTGCGTCGTCACTGCCCGCCTTGCAAGGTCACGTGCTGTTTAACACCGATTCCGCCTCTGGTGTTGTCGCATTGTTTGTCACAGAACACAAGGTGTTAGAAGTAGTAACTGGGCAGGGCGCGCCTGAAGACAGCAAATGTCCAGTAGTCATTTCTTCACGTTATCATGGCATGCCTATTTTTGATTCCACTCTTCACTCAGTATCAAATACGTGAAATACTGCTTCTATAACCTCTTTATTGGCTATCACTGGAGCAACACCTGAATGAACTCTGCGCGTCGTCACTGCCCGCCTTGCAAGGTCACATGCTGCTTAACATCGATTCCACCACTGGTGTTGTCTCACTGTTTGTCACAGAACACAAGGTGTTAGAAGTAGTAACTGGGCGGGACGCGCCTGAAGACAGCAAATGTCGTAAATTCTTCACGTTATCAAGGCGTGCCTACTTTTGATTCCACTCTCCAGTCAGTACTAAATGCGGGACATGCTGCTGTAAACCTCTTTATTGGTTATCGCTGTTGCAACGGCTGAAGAACTCTGCGCGTCGTCACTGCCCGCCTTGCAAGGTCACATGCTGTTTAAGGGTTAACATTGACCTTAAAAACACAGTGAAATTACTTGATACGATTAATGTTATTCTCAGATTTGTTGCAATTCGTTAAGACTTTGGTCCGTGTCTAACAAATAAAATTTATTACGCAAACGTGATGAGAATAATATTATATTAATCAATACTTAGCTCACATTAAAGAATATTTAAAAGTAAAATGTAACTGATTAAAATTCTAAAAGACCAATAAGTAACTATACTTATATCAAATGTTTTAAATCCAAGTTAAACGAGAAATTCCTTCCTCGAATAACTGATAAATATTTCACCATAAAAACACTATACATGGTGTTATTTTGGTTAGTTGCAAACCCAAAACCACAGCTAGTACTCATAATATTGAACAACTTTCCCCAAAAAACACGGGTCGAATCGAAATGTGACAAATAATTTTTTGGTCTCCCATACAAACTGCACTGTCATCATCATCAGCTGACTAGCTGATCGATTTTGTATGAAGGGACCAAAATTTTTTTCAGATTTCGACCCATGTTTCTTGGGGAAAGTTGTTCAATTTTATGAGTACAAGCTGTGTTTTCGGGCTTGCAACTGAAAAAACTAACACCCTGTATAAAGATTAGATATATTCGGACGAATAATCAATTTCAAGCAGGTACCTTATACCTACCTAGGCATACAAGCAATAATTTTATCAAAAGTTTTGGCATAACCTAGGTTCGGCACTCGCACCTGAATGGTATTTCAATGGTAATTCTGCCTCCCCATGAAAAATAGCATAAAGCTTTGTGATTACAGCTGAAGGTCGAAATAAGGCCATTTGTTATTTTAAACGGCGCCCTAATGGCTGATAAGTACTACACCTAAGGTTTGGTTCAGTTACCGTATTGCGTAGGAAAAATTGTGATAGAATAAAACCACCAGCCAAGTAAGCAGTTTTCAGACGGGATTCGAACCCGCGCCCCTAGGCAGAGCATTGGGCCGGATTTCCAGCGGTTCGATTCCCGCCTGAAAGCTGCTTACAGGACTGGTGGTTTTTTTTCTTTCACAATTTCTCCAATAATTCTTTCCTATCACTTTGCCTAAATACATTCTTAAGTCTACTTGGTATATACCTATGGAGTTAAATAAAATCTCACATGATGATTCGAAAATGAAACTGGAATGTTAATTTTACGAGATATTATTTCATCCTTCGATCAACAATAGTACCTAGGTAGGTACTATATGAAGACTCACGAAATAAATCAAAACTTTTTATGGCAGAGAAAAAAAGTTAATGTTACGATTTTACGTCATAATCATAAATGACGAACTACTATACGCGCAAGTGGCTCAAGTGGGTGTATATTTTCTCAGTCGTGTGAATAAACACCTAGGTGTTATAGTTCATCGAAAGTTTCATCTAAAAAAGTAAGAAATAATTCCTCACCAAATAAATAACGTAAGTACTTTGAAGTCGGGCGTGAAACATGTACAATTTTTTGTTGTTTTTGTTAAAACCCGCCCGACTTCAAAGTACTTACGTTATTTATTTGGTGAGGAATTATTTCTTACTTTTTTAATGTGGTATTTTTGAAGGCGGTTTTATTTTTTATTAAAATAATTTTTATTTCACTCTTTTTAGTGCATCGTGCAGGCAATTTACGTGTTTTCTGGTAAATAGGTATGTGATCAAACTGAAAACCTCCTTTTTCGAAGTCGGTTAAAATACCTTGAGGTATCTCCTTTTTAACAAAACAAGAATCATCTAAATCGGTTTATAAACAAAGGAGTTATGCCTAAAGATACGTATTAAATTCACATAAAGTGGTAACGAAAACGACAGTATTTTCAAGATTTCCTGAAAACTACTGAACTGAAATTTCAAAAAATGGGACCAACTTGGAAACCAACCTGATGTAATAACGTTTGAACCATTTCAATCGGGTCAGCCGTCTTCGAGTAATCGGTGGACATACAAAAAAAAAAACATACAGACGAATAGAGAACCTCCTCCTTTTTGAATTAGAAGTCGGTTAAAAAATAAAAAACGCCACTCTAATAATAACTAATTATCAAAATCCATATTGCGAACGTTTTCTTCATATTTCGCCTCTTATCGAATTACAAAACGGTAAAAAACCACTTCCGTTTTTACTCGGCTGACAAGCCAAGGCTCACGTGCGCAACCTTTTAATTTATTCTACTTGAACCACGAGCATTCGCTCCACTTCGGTAACTGGGTCCATTTTATCCAAATAAATAAATTTATCGGAATTATACCACAGCAAGTAAAGCCTGCAACGCGATATAATTTATCGATCGTATTTTTTTCTGACTGGGCATTTATTTAATGGACATTATCCAGATTTCAGACAGAATTCTTTAAAAAAAATATTATTCTATTATACAGGGTGTTAGTGGCACCCTTGCAAAAACTTTAACCATGGCTTCGTACAGCAAGAATTTTTTGTCGGAAATGTAAAAAAAAAATATGGACTTTTCATACAAATTTAGAAACTTATCGGGATATTTTGTATGGAGAGTCGAAATATTTTTTTCATTTCCGACAAATAATCTTGCTGTGGGTTGTTCAGCATGAAGGCCTGAAGATGCCTGAAGCCATGGTTAAAGTTTTTGCAACGGTGCCCGTAACACCCTGTATAAAGATTCTTAATTCAATATCCACTGCTGTTTTCTCGATATACCTAGGTAACTTATATACACATCGCAATTCTTCCAGAGATTCTCAAATTTAGAGATCTCTGGAACCTCTGGAGACTCAGAGATTCTTAAGAAAGAAAGAAAGAAAGAAAATTGTTTTATTTGGCACACACAACGAGTAAACAACATCACACTATAAAAGCCACAAAAATAAACACAAATAGGTATACATTAATATGTAACATTGAAAACAGTCGTGTGATACCAAACTGTGCTCACTCCTCCAACTTTGTTATCATATTTTGTCAAACATTTGAAAACTGATTTAAAACTACAAAATGTTTGTTTACATTCATAAAACTAACAACGTAATAAATAACACAAGAAGTAATTGATCATCTTCAACAGTTTGACGCAACGGTGTAGAAAGACCCGATAAGTACCGTAAAACCGTACGACTTTGCCCAAATTTCTTGCAATTTTAGATCTTGCGTTGAATATTTAAAAAAATAATAAAGTTTTTGATTCATGATTGTGCTAAACCATTGTTAAATTGTCAGCTCTTTGTATAGAACATATCTTGATACCAATAAAATGTATATTAATGTGACAAAAACATTAATTAAAAGAGCGGGCCAAATATTAATAATTTTTACAAGTTTGCCCACTGTGCAGAAACTTTTCTAAATTTGCTATTGTTAACCTTATGATTATAAGATTTAGGGGTTATTTTAGAGAAATTGTGAATGTAACATATGATTTTATTATTATAGTTTAATAGTTTATATTAACGGTCAAAATTGAGTGGGCAAAGTCACAAAAAGTTTTTTGTAATATTTCATACAAATAAAACTATGTGCAAGGGTTGTCACTTTTTATTGTGGTAACCAACGCGGTTTGACGTATGAATACGCTCACTTTCTACTACACTTTTTATATAAAAAATAAAATACTAAAACAGTTGAAATGAGATGAGTTGAAATGAAACAGTATTTCTGAGATATACCTAGCTATAAATACAAACATTAAAATATTTAAAGATTAATAATTGGTAAGCAACTTTTACATAACTTAAAGAACCATATATTTTAAAGATTCTTAAAAATTATATAAACGCTTTTCGCTCTAAAAACAAACAATATACTTAATGCTAGCGAGCAACTTTTATTATAGGTAATAGGAACATTTTCATTTTGAAGTCTCATAACAATTCAACGTATTCTCATTCCAACGTATTATGGTTAAAACAAAGTATACATTGCGTCAGGGCTCAACTTGTTTGCTGCTGATTATACCTATTTATCACTCTTTCAGTTTTTAACGCGGAGGAGACAACCCTAACGGTAATATTTTAGTGGGCAAAGTTGTAAATACTGCTTCAGAAAAAGTAATTTGACATTGCCCACCAAAATATTTTCGAATTTGAGAGAGATTTTGCGGTGTTTATTCGGTTGGACTTTTTTATTGGTTTCAAACAAACAGTAGTTAAGAAATAACTTACCTGCTGCAATACCAAATCAAGTTCTGGCAAAAGTTTTTCACACTGTTTTTGGCCCGCGAATCACACCTCCAACTTTGTCATAGACTGACACCCAACTGAAGTGACATTAGCAAAAGTTACATCCGTAGTGTTGCCAGAAATATATTGAAATTTCTACTATAGATTACGAAATACCACAGTTCTAAAAAAAGTTGCCACATTTTTCAACATTTGTAATAAATGCCCTACAGGGCAAACTCAGATCGGTTGGGCAATCTTGTAAGGTTTTACGGTATAGTTTTGAAATTACGATAGCTGGGAGCGAAGGTATACGTACGGCCGGCGTCAATATGTGCAATATGCAATGCAAGAATATGATGAATTTTTGCTCGAAGGTTGTATTCGATTCGATTGTCGATTACCAATCAAAATCTTCGAATAGAAACTTTTCAAAATTCTTTGTTTTGAAAGAGATAGCTACCTCTAAATTTTAATTAAGTAGTAGGTACAATTATTTTGGGGGATGATAGTGTCCATCTACGAACAATTTTTACCATGGGGCTAACCAAGGAAACGCGAAAAAAACTAATGTTCCGTACATTTCAGTCGAGTCGATGTTGTACTTTTGTATGGAACATCTGTTTTTTTTCGCGATTTCGTGTTTGGCTCCATAGTAAAAATTGTTCGCATTGATGGACACTATCATCCCCTATCTTTGTAGGTACCTACTAATAAAAATTTGGTGGTGTATAAAAGAAAAACAAATAATGTCAGAGAAGACTTTTAAAGCTAGGTATCTAAATTTGACTAAGTACTAGATAAATCATTTGGTTTAGTTTAAGTACTGCATGTGAACGATTTTAATGAGTGACATTTGTTTGATTTAAGTCATTTTATTGATGTTCATCTTTATCATCTTAAAAAGGTTTATTTTCTTGTGAAAACTTGCCATGAAATTATATCATAACGAATATCATTGAAATCGACTATGTACCGTAAAAATACTTCCGAAACAACCACTCCTTGAGTCAAACTATACGACTGATAATAATCAAAGGCAATGGAACTTGTCCCTAATAAAGGTGGCCTTAATAACTAAAGTTTTCGTCCTCAATAAAATAAAGTGCTCTATTAAAACTTTATTAATTGCAGCAGATATTGAAAGACCTACATGCGCATATTGCCAACAAGTAAATTGAGCACTTTACGCCTGCGGTAATTATTAAAATACTAGCGGCCGCCCGCGGTTTCACCCGCGTGGTTCCCGTTCCCGTGGGAATATCGGGATAAAAACTTTTTAAACCCCGGCTATCTATCTACTATATGTGTACCAAATTTAACTATAGATTTTGCGCTACGGGTACGGTGTCTTTCGGAAAAAAGGTAATACAAAGAAAGCAGTTAAAAATCTCTTTTTAAATATTCGCGCGTAACTTTTTTTTATCCTCATCGGGGTAGCTCTTAGCCTTCATCACACCTGATGTTAAGGGTGATGAGGCTGAAGTTGGAAGCGCACTACTCCCGGAATCAATTTCTGAGGAACTGGCTATCTTTTCTCTAACTGCCTGAACACAATAGTGCTGAAAACATCACTATAATGGCGTCAGACTTAGATAAGATGGTGGTAGCTAGCCAGGCGAGCTAAGAACAAGTCCTACCACCAACCAAACCGAATACAATATGTACCCCCACTAGGAATCGAACCCGGGACCTCTTGGTCTGAAATCGGTGGTGTGAACCACTAGACCACAGAGGCGGTTAGAACCTACTATTCATTTGTCAGATCATAAGCATCTGTACGACGCCAATAGCTGTGCATAGGCCTCCAAAAAACCCATCTCCATTGCTATCCGGTCCATTAGAATTCATGATCAAAGTCTGGTAGGTACTATTCCACAGAAAAAACATTTCATAAGTTTTTATATTTTCCTCGGCACCTTTACAGGGTCGGTGGTCACGAGATGCCAAACACCATCATAACACACAGAAACTAAATACCTACCTAATGCAAAATGTTAATATCTAAACGTAACAAACGAAACATTGTAACTTTCTTATATTTCTTATTTCCTAATATAATATCAAAATTTAAGTGAAAACTCAGCCAAAGCTTTCGACAAAACGGGCAATAAAATGGTACGAGTAGAGGCCGATCGCCGATAGCGAGTAACCTGGAAATGGCCGCTATCGACCCAATCACGTAGCTACACTCGTTTAATCTGATGAAAATGCTGCCTCGCACTTTTAGTGGGCTATAATTTCTCTAAACTAAGTATAAAACGTTATAAAAAGATGTTACGACGTGTGAAGTGTAAGATAGAAAAATGAAGAAATATTTCAGATTACAATTAATGCAATTTTAGACAAAATTGGTATACCGCAAGGTGTTTATAATTTTTTAAAATTTGGTAATTTATAATTCTACTTCTACGTAAACTATTCCCATGATTACCAAGTCATATGAAAATAGAAAAAGTGTAGCGCTTTTAACCCGCCACCTTGTGGGTCTTGCCATCCAGCTACAATCCATACAAAAAACAAAATAATACTTAGTATTACTGTATAAAAAAACTACTCAACATGAATATAGGTAACTAAATAAAATACTTGTGACTCAGCAAGTTTGAAGTAACGCGACGGCGTTCAATAATCAAATTCAACTTTCTAAAATAATAACTACTGCAAAAAAAGGAGTAAACAGATTAGATAGTTACTAGCTCTCCTGCGCACGTCGACACCAAACGGTATCATGGTATGAACTGAGTACTCGGAGGAGCAGCTGCCACCTGGAGAGGAGAAGGAAATCAGGAAGGTGGAGAGGAGCGGGAAAGCGGAAGAGTTGCCTTTACATCCGGTTCGAAGGACCAACACCAAGTGATTTATTTTTATCTGGATAATTGAAATCGACTCGTTCACCAAAAATACACTCATATTTTTATGGTTTTCACGGTAATTTGTTTTGATTGTCACCATTTTCAGTTTAAAATACATTTTAGCGTGACGTTGCTCACAAATAAAGCTAACGCTTACTTATCTTCATTAATTAATCTACCTCTAACTTATCAAGGTTTTATTAGGTTTTTCTTTAAAAAGAAGTTGAGCCTGCATTTAGAGCTGCAATCTGGTAACTTTGAATGGTTTCAGAATGACTTTACACCTAACCTAACCTAGCGTAACAACTTGTAGATCGTGATTTGCTATAACTTGCTATTTAGAAGCCTTAAAGTGAATTTTAAGAAAGTGTTAAAGTGGCAATACGCACTGATCATCCTGGCGAAGCCGAAGTCGCATAGTTTGACGACTCCCTCGCTGGTGAGCAAGATGTTCTCCGGCTTAACGTCGCGGTGTATGCAGTTGTGCCGGTGGCAGTACGCGACGCCCTGGAGCGTCTGCCATATGATTTGTTTCGAGAGGAGCTCTGGACAACCCTGGGAAAGAGTGTAAGAAGTTAGATAAGGATATAGGGGTCTTCAGCGTGGATTTTTGTCAGGACTTCAGGATCATTAATTAACATTATATTAATAAACCTTCTTTATGATGGCACGGATGAAGTCCAGTCCTGTCGAGATACCCTGGTTAGGCAAATGAATCTGGCACTTCAGGCTGTCTCGGATTGGGGCAATGCCAACCTTGTCGATTTCAATGCAACCAAAACGCAGGCGTGTCTTTTCTCGGCCAAACGGAGTCCCTTCCAACTGACTCCAACTTTCCAGAGTGTATCCTTACCACTAGCCGAACACCTACAGGTTCTCGGCCTCAATCTATCATCTCAGCTTAATTTCGGCGAATACATCGACTCGATTGCAAAAACTGCTGCAAAAAAGCTGGGCGTCCTCTCAAAGGCTAGACGTTACTTCTCCTCAGAGCAATTGCTTCTGCTATACAAAGCACAAATTCGTCCGTGCATGGAGTACTGCTGTCACCTTTGGGATGGGTCCGCGAAGTATCAGCTAGCAGTTTTAGACTCGATTGAAAACCGTGCAAAGAGGCTCATTGGAGACACAACTTTAGATAAAGATAAACTACAAAGTCTCAATCACCGCCGTAGAGTTGCTAGCTTATCTGTGTTCTATAGGATACACTTTGGAGAGTGCGCACAGGAACTCCATGATCTTGTTCCTCCTGCCCCTTTCCACCATCGGAGTACAAGACGCAGGTTAGCTTACCATCCCTACATAGTAGACATTCCACCCGTCCGTACGAAGCGCTTTGCTAATTCTTTCTTAATGCGAGCTGCTAAGGATTGGAATGCGCTGCCTGCGCATGTATTCCCCGATCATTACAACCTTGGCCTCTTCAAGGCAAGAGTGAATGGGCACCTACTGGGTAAGCATGCTACACCCTAGACTGCATCCTGTCTGTTTAGCAAGATGGCGGTCAAATGCTTAACCAGTTTTTATAAAAAAAAAAAAAAAAAAAAAAAATACCCGATAAGATTTATTTTCCGATAAAAAGGAGTCAACTTCTATCTATGCCCATGGTACACCAATTACTATTATCACCTATTACTTATAAATCAAGATAATTATAAGATACCGCGTGGCTCAGGCTCAGGCATGCTTTGGAGTTGGGCCACAGAATGGTTGGGCGCTAATGTCTACGAGTACTACACGACACTGTGTACTTGTAGAAGGGTACAGGGGCAAAACAAGAAATGTCACAAACAGGTTTTTCCTTTTTTATTTTTATTATTTTTATTTTTGTCTTGCATAATTATTTTTTATTAATTTACTGATAGGAACCTAAGTTTACTTTACAAAGATCGGCTGTAAATACAAATAAACTTTTGACAAATGTTCACAAATATACTTGTAATGTTTACTATGTATATTAAGTATGTATTTACAAACAAAAAGTATTTAAGTATATATTTATCCGTTATCAAGTTTTCTATGATACAGTTTCTTAATGAAATTAAAATGGGCTTAGATAATTGGTGTGAATGTAAGAAGTTATTTATTTATTTATTTATTTATTACTTACATTAAAATGTAAATTACACAAAAATCTGTTTCGTGACATTCCTTGTTTTGCCCCTGTACCCTTCAGTACTAACACTCTATAATGTACGTACACACACTAACATAATCAACCTGTACTATTTGTTTTATACCAATAAAGTAATTTATTATTATTACTAGCTGACCCAGCGCGACTTCGTTCCCGTGGCCCTACCCCCTACTCCACCCTACCCTACCCCACCCCTTCCCTACCCTACCCCTACCCTACCCTACCCTACCCAACCCTACCCCTACCCTACCCTACCCCTACCCTACCCCTACTCTACCCCTACCCTACCCCTACCCTACCCCTACCCTTTTTTTTTTTTTTTTTTGTATCAGGAGGAGAATGCGATCTTTAGGCATACCAAACGGCATGTTGGACTCAGTCACACCTAGGGCATGTTCCTCGCCGCGCCCAGCCTTCCCACCAAGCCTAATAGGCTTCGCGTCAGGGCTGGGTGGTTCTAACCTCTGCCCCGCCCCCTAACGAGCTCGAAAGCTCGAGAGGGGGCTGGGCAGAAGGAGGAAGCGTCCTCCCCTGCTCCCCACGTGGCTACCCGCTCGTGGGGGCAGGCCAGGTGGGGCGAATAGGAGGAAGCACCACTACCAACTAAACTCCTCTCGAAGACCTGCGCCTTACCGCCGGGTATGTGGGGTCATGTTGACACGCGCCACATTACCCGGGGAGGGTGGCCCGTTAGGGCCCCACCCTTGGGGGACAGAGGGCCTTACTGCGTCCCCCCTTGCGACGCGGGGAGATCGGGTCGCGCTCGTTGGCGTCCCGTTCTCCCCGGCCGCGCACGTCGGAGTTGGCTCGCTGCGACGTCCGCCTCGCGAACCCTCTCCGCGGCCTCCTTCAGCGAGATGACGACCTCGCTGAAGGAGACCACGGCCTGCCATCCCCCCTCGCTTCGCAGCATCGCTACTGTGATATTGGGAAGCGAAAGGTCCGGCCCAACCGCAGCGACCAACTCCTGGCGCTGCACCGCCCACGCCGTGCACTCCTCGAGTGTGTGGCGTGCGGTGTCCTGTAGCGCGCCACAGTGGTGGCACGCGTGGGACTCCTCCCTCTGTATTTGACACAGATACCTACCAAAGCAGCCGTGCCCGGTAAGTATCTGTGTCAGTCGGTAGGTGAGTGCACCATGGGCCCTCGCCCGCCCGAAATAGTACGGTAGCCCCGGATCATACGGGACGCAATCACCCGCTGAGGCTGACGGAGGGCAGCCTTGTTCCTCTCGTTAAGGGCGTCTGCCCATACTGGAGCCCCGTAAAGGGCCATGCTTCGTATGACCCCTGCAAAGAGTCGCCGACAACTGTTGTCAGGACCGCCGACGTTCGGCAAAAGCCGTCCCAGGGCCGCCGCGGCTTTGACAAGCCTGGGGGCCAATAACTTAAAATGGTCGCCAAAAGACCAGCGTCCATCGAGGACCAACCCTAAATATTTAATCCTGGGTGTCAGGGGGACCACGACCCCGTTCACCAACATGTCCGCCCCCGGAGGGGTTCCTTGTCTGGGGCCATGAAAAAGAATGGCCTGAGTTTTGGAGACCGCGACCTCGAGCCCTAGCCTTCTGATGCGCCCGATCATGTGCTCGGCTCCGACTCTGGCTAGGCGCTTCGCTTCTTCAAAATCTCTACCCCTGGCTGCAATGAGTGTGTCATCTGCATAGCAGATGACTTTGAGCCGGGGGAGTAGTTCGCCGCGAAGCGCCCAGTCGTAGCCCAGGTTCCACAGGAGTGGGCCTAGAACCGACCCCTGTGGAACGCCGCACAACATCCGCCGAACCTTCAGTTGCCCATCTGGGGCAAGAAATACAACCTCCCTATCTTTCAAATAACTTTCAATGATTTTGACCAGGTAGAGGGGGATACCGTGGTATCGGAGAGCGTCTTTTATGGCACTGTACGGGAGAGAGTTGAATGCGTTTTTGATATCAAGCGAGACCGCAACAACCCTCTCCCCGCGGTCTACCGCCGACTGCGACCACTCCTTGAGTGCCATTATGGCATCAATGGTGGATCTCTGCCTCCTAAACCCATACTGCCTATCCGAGAGGTTGGGTCCAACAGTGTCCAAGTGTTGGACGATCCGGTCCGCTATAATGCGCTCAAGCAACTTCCCGATTTCGTCGAGCAGGACCAGCGGCCGGTAACCCCTACCCCTACCCTACCCTACCCCTACTCTACCCCTACCCTACTTCTACTCTACCCCTACTTACCCCTCCTTCTCCTATTTTCTCACCGCTAAAACCTTCCTTGGACTTCCACGAACATTTCAAGACCAAAATTAGCCAAATCGGTCCAGCCGTTCACGCGTGATGCCGTGACCAAGGGAAATAGGGATTCATTTTTATATATATAGATTTATTATGAAAGCTGACTGACGGACAAATCAAGTGTCACATTGTCAGAGTTGAAGGCAAATTTATATAACCTCACTTAAAACTTTTTAAAATGCCAAGAATAGGCTTCTTATTAATAGAAGAAAGTTTATAAAAAAACTTCGAAAGTTTATCATGGTAAACTTTCGTTGGAAAGTGTTGAATATACCTACCTACTTAGGTACTGGTCTAGTTAATATTGGCGAGTTAACTGGTTAACATCCGAAATTAATTCGTCATAGGATACTTTCTAATTCATGTTAAATTAAGAGTTTCAAAAGGTCCTGCTAATGTACTTAAACACCTAGATAAACGAGTAGGTATATTGTAAAAATATTTAGAAAGGTGTAGTTCGTAGTGCAACTGTCGAGCTAGCTACACTGTAGGTAGGTATACCTACCTTAAATAATAATAATAATAAATAACTTCTTACATTCACACCAATTATCTAAGCCCATTTTAATTTCATTTAGAAACTGTATCATGGAAAACTTATGATAACGGATAAATATATACTTAAATACTTTTTTTTTTGTAAATACATACTTAATATACATAGTAAAAAATAATAATAATACCTACAAACAATTAAATTGAGCTACATTTTCTATTTTTTTTGATAAAAAAGTTAATAAGAACAAAATAATTACAAATACCTATAAATGTTCAATAAGATAAACTCAGACTATCAGTATTTTGACAGCAATTCAGAAACTCGTTTATTCAAATTTTGTTCGTCAGTTTAAAATAATAGTTACTTAAATAAATAAATATTGGACACCATCACATACATTGTTCCAATAACAAGGTATAGTAACTTAAATAAGTAAATTACAGTGGCACATGAGTGGCACAAACTTTTCTGTTCCGGTGACAGCGGCGCTAAGTACTTTTTCTTTTTTGTGTCGCAATTTATGCACAAATATTATGGAAATTGGAAACAACGAGACGGGTATCAACCACATACACCCAGACCCGAGGAAATATTGAAAAGTTCGTTTTCAACATTTACCCGACCGGGGATTGAACCCGGGACCTCTAGAGATAGCGGCAGGCACCTTGAAACCAGTGCGTACACCACTCGGCCACGGAGGTTGTCAAAAAGTTTACAAACCAACATGTAGGTTGGCATATTGGTCATTGGAGCAGGAAGTAATTAATTTTCCCTACCAGTATTTAGAGGAAGTTTAATTTCTAATAATGGGCGATTTTCTGAAAGCTCAGTCACTAGATGGCGCTGTCCCACCTATGCAGTTAGAAGGAACGGAACGTTATAAATTTTAAGTACTTTGACGCGACTTTTTTACGTAAAACGGAACGTCAGACAGATGCTATTTATTTACCTAAATCTTTAAATTTACCTATTACGTTTCTGTTCCTCAAAGTAGTTTCCTTTGGGTTTTTAAAAAGTAATTAATTTAAATATGTTTCATACCAAAATATACCATAGACATGTACATACTTATTCAACGCCATCTAGTGAAGCAATTGGAAGCTTCTTTTTTTTAAATGGCCTCTCAGAAAATCGCTCATTGGCAAGGAAAGATGGATGGAAGGAAGGAAGTCAGCCTATTGAACAACAGGTAAGTAAGTAGTTTTGGTCGTAACATGTATTGATACATTAGGTAGCTAACCTTATCAACTCGATATAACCCCATTTCAGGTTGAAATGCCCGGTTCATTTCTACAATTCCATTAAGGTCTTGGTTCTAATGTGTGACAGGTTGACACTTACTTCACCTGGCTATGTATTCAAATGTATTTTTATTCATTGTGGGCTGTCATTACGCTCCACATTATTGAAAATTGCGGACGAGGTCTTTCGAACTACAAAGGGTAATTTGTAGAATTCTCGCTCACCTTACCACATTTTAATACACTTTCAAAATCAATTCTGCTTATTCTGAGTCCAACCAGTGTATAGGCGACAGAAAATCGAGTATAAATTAGAGACATTTAGCGAGCCCTTATTGCATACGTAGAGTCGCAAGAATCTGCGATGCGCAGCTTACTGCCTCGCCGATTCTTGCGATGCGATCTTCGATCAACAAATTCAACAATCACACCTAGTTAGTTCTAGATACATAGTTGGAGTGACAGATATGGCCGAGCGTATACTCCCACTTGAGAGTATACTTATAAGTTGATTATTTTGACCAGTGTCAATAATACTAAGGTATTTCATGGGTATTTCAAACTTGGAATGCTTCCTGTCATTAACCGACTTCAAAAAAAGGAGGAGGTTATCAATTCGACTGTTGTTATTTTTTTATTTTTTTATGTGTGTTACCTCAGAACTTTTTAGTTATTGAACCGATTTGGATAATTCTTTTTTTATTTGAAAGGTGACGCTTCTCGTGTGGTCCCATTCAAATTTCATCAAGAACTGACGAGAAGTTCTGGAGTTATCCTGGATAATGCGTATTTAGACTTTAGTTTGGTTATTTAGACGACTTCTTATTTTCATCAAACTGGGGATCATTTTCAAAAAAATTTTTTTTAAAAGGATGAAAATGTGTGACTTTTCTAACTTGTCTTAGTACTTATTGAACTGTTTGAAGTCGGTGCCAAGCCAAAAAGAATAAGAACGAATTAAACTGAGTGAAATAACAAACGTTTAAAAAAAACCCGGTCCCATGCGTAAGGTGTAGGACGTATTTTACCTCAAATACCTATTAGACTTGGCACCGACTTCAAACAGTTCAATAAGTACTAAGATAAGTTAGAAAAGTCACACATTTTCATCCTTTTAATTAAAAATTCTAATTATTTTTTAGATTTTTAGTGTTTGTTAATTTTATTTGAAGATTCTTTTTGAAGGCGGTTACATTTTTTTTAAACGTTTTTTTATAATGTTAGATCGTAACATTCGAAACCTTTTTCCTCCGTTTAAAAAAAAGTCAGTCTGTGCCATGTAAAGTTTTCATTTAGTTCGTGAGCCTTCATCTAGTTCTATTGTTGATCGAAGGATGGGATGCGAATTCCCAGTTTTGTGTGTGTGTGAATTCCCACTTCCCATTTTCCAGCTCTTAACTAGAGCGGTTTGCAAAGGTAGGTACTGACTACCAATTTTTTTTTTATGTGCAGGCGTCGATTTAAATATCAATGTGCAGTGCAGGCAACTGTATAATAGCACTTGGCCTTCATCACGATCTTGATCTTCATAAACGATATGGCTGAATGAAGGTGTCACAGTTCCTCAACCGCTGAGGAACTCTTATTTCTAACTGCCAGAACACAACAATGCCTAAAACATCATTGTTATGATGGCGGTAGACTTAGATAAGATGGTGGTAGCTAACCAGGAGGACTCGGAACAAACCTTACAACTTACAATCAACCAACAATTGCAATTTGTTAAGATTGATATGTTTTCGATTGTACGAAAGATTGGCTTATTTTATTAAGATTTTGGTACAAATCATGTGCAAGAAAGAGAGAGGTGTAGGCATTCATTTGCAACACACAAGACCGGTCTAAATTGGGTAACTTTGGAACCAAGAACAAAACATGGCCTTAGTGCATTTTTTAATTATTGTCTCATTGATATAATGTACATTACAAGATGAAAACATCTTAAAGCTGTTGTGTGGTTATGTAGGTATATCAGTGGGTAATTCTCATCGTGTCGCCTACGCACAGAATATATAATAGTACTTCTCTACGTGGGTTGTCCACTCATAGCATTAAGTGATTTTATGCCATGAAAGTGTTTTCTGCATACTTAGAAATAAATAAATAGAAAGAAAGAATAGAAATAAAATAACTCTGCGCATAGTTAGGGCGTTTTTGGCGCTAGTGTCAGTGCTTTTTTATTTTAACCAACTGCGACACCCCACAAAGGCCCCTCCCTTTGTGGGGTGTCGCAGGTATGGTTTATGGTATTTTTCAGCGTTCCAAAATACCACAAACAACGTCAGAACGCATCGAAATTTCCAGACAGGTGACGATGAGTAACAGTAACTACCAGCAACAGCAAAGGCACTACAAAATACATTACACACAACGAACTACAAAAACATAAGTAGACCTCATCATTTATTAAGAACACTCGGGCTTGACGAATGTTTCTGTCGGTAAATCGCATTGCAATAATTCACAGTTAACCAAGCTCCTTTCTAAACATCTCAGCTAGCATTACTAATTCGTTAAAATAACTACGCTTTCATCGCAAGTTTTAGGGAATGTAAGGACGGAGCTATACACTGCTTAGAGCGCCATCTCGCTTGCAACATTCTCTTTATCTCGTGGTAAGGCCGCTGGCCACATGTGGTGTGTTGCAATGGTCGACCTCGAACTTGAAGTGCCACAATGTGGCACAAACACGAGCGAGCGGCAACCGTTGGGCAAGCAAGAGGCCGGTGAACGCGGGACGGCAGATTTGACATAGTTTGCGAGGTTTTGTTTAGCCAGATGTGTTACGTTACGTGACGATACGATACGAGGAGTGTCTTGCAAACGGTCTCCGTACAAATGGCGATAACGATTTTCCACCCTCTAAACCTTAATACAGCAATGAATTTTTAGTATGTTGTTGCAATGAAGAAGAACTAAGGCTGTATTGTAGATTTGAAAATATTGGCACTTTTTTAACTTAAGAACTATTCTGGCACTTAAGTGCAAATTAATGAAAATCTATGATAAATATTTAAAAAAACAAAACGTACAGCCCTAGTTCTTATGCATTGCAACAACATACCGAAAATTCATTGCTGTTGCTGTAGGTATACCTAGTTTTACTTAGATAGCGGAAAACGTTATCGCCATTTGAATAGACTCTATACAAACGGCGGCAAAAGGTCTCTCTCTCTCTATCTCTATACTATATAATAGAGAGAGACCTTTTGCTGCCACACTCCTCTTAAATCTTACTCCACTGCAGTGGCGGATGTAGGTACACAATTGCTGTCTGTAGGCTACGAGTATAAATTTTCTTGTGCTTTATGAATTGATCGCTCATCATTTACGAGGTATTGACGTGACATTAACAAAATATGTGCAAATTCGTCCGTCAGAACTTTTCTGGTATTCCCCCGTAAACTTTTTCGGGGAATGTCGAACATTATCTGTCTGTTCTCGATTCTCGTTAATATTGCCATTAAGTTTTAAAAGTTTCTCTTCTTCACCATAATATAAATCATATACCTAAGTATTAAATATCAATTGAGTGTATGCTTAAAGTTAAAGTTCACCCTTCATAAACCTGATTCGAACTATTCCTAAGACATACCTAATTATTATCCAATTTTATTTTATTTTATTTTATTTTATATAACTTTATTGCACAAAATACATTTGTAAAGTACAATAGGCGGACTTAACGCTTAAAGCATTCTCTGCCAGTCAACCTTTAGGAAAAAGAAATCAGCGAATGCGGTACAAACAAAGAAGAAGAAAAAAAAACTAATGAAATAAAATAATAATTTGTCTAAAAATAGGTAAATACATAGGTACACATAAATATAATAATACACAACATACCTACATACATATAAATATTTTGAATATATACATATACTTATATAAACATATATAAATAATAACAATGAACACAGATAGTGATGATAAACCATAATGATATTCCACGTCAAACACGAGATCCTTCAAGAAGGAAAGCATGAGCATTCCTTTTAAACGAGAGCTTGGATTGAGATCTCCTTACGGTCTCTGGGAGACTATTCCAAAGGCGGATGGCTTGCATTGTAAAAGAATCGGCCATATAGCCAGAATTGTAGAGAGGAGTAGATAGTGCTAATGAATCGGATGATCGAAGATTACGGCCATGAGTATCGCAGATGTATGTAAACTTGGAATTCAGGAATTTTCCCACAGAACACAAGTGAATTTTCCTAATATTAATAATATAGCTATGTGCTTGCCTTGAAAAATTATTTTGCTAGTTTAGTTTTATAATTTAAAGTTTAGTTTGATCGCTGCTAGTGAAAGGTGCCACTTAATTTATACCTCTGGCCAAACATTAGAACTTCATCGAGGATGTAGAGCTATTAAAGCTTTACTCGAGTCAAATCTTCGACATGGCTTTGATTAAAAATATGAACTGAAATATTATAAATACTTTATTGCACACGAAAAGAGACAGATGCAGATAACTATCTACAGACAAAAAGTATACACACAATAGACGGCCTTATTGCTACATAGCAAACTCTTAGAGGCAACCTTGGTGAGCTTGAGAATGCTTAATGTAAAGAATTAAATGTGATGATAAGTCTCATACAAATAACGGGAGCCTGAAGCTCAGAATCTTATAACTATTATAAAATTGTGAAAGTCTGTTGTTTTTTTATTTGTTTGTTTAACCGTCTTGCACGTCAAAACGGAGCAACAGATCGACGTGATTTTTGGTATGGGGATAGTTTGTTGGGCACATGACGTCTTGCGCGTCAAAACGGAGCAACAGATCGACGTGATTTTTGGAATGGGGATAGTTTGTTGGGCACATGACGTCTTGCACGTCAAAACGGAGCAACGTATCGACGTGATTTTTGGTACCTATGGGGATAGTTTGTTGGGCACATGACGTCTTGCACGTCAAAACGGAGCAACAGATCGACGTGATTTTTGGTATGGGGATAGTTTGTTGGGCACATGACGTCTTGCGCGTCAAAACGGAGCAAAAGATGGACGTGATTTTTGGTATGGGGATAGTTTGGGCACATGAATAATATTTACTTTGTGGTTTGGGGGCTGGTGACATAGGCTACTTTTTATCCCGGAAGAATATCACATTCCCGCGCGGGATTAAACGTCGTGTTCGTGTAGCCTACGTGGGCCAAGCCGCGGGCAGTACCATAGTATTTCTTAAATTTGGCGAGCTAAGTTTAACTGCTTGTACAAACACTTTTATGGTAGGGCCCGCAAATTAAGTCGATCGACTAAAAAAAGTTGGAACCTTCAAATTGGTCTGCTTAACCACGCAGGGTCACGGCCGGTATTCACGCAACACGTAGGACCGAGCACGCGAACATTTGGCGTTAAGGGAGGGCGAGCAAAAATAAACATAGCGTATGAAAAAACAAACGTCTTACCACCATGTTATTCAAAGACTTTTAAAGGGTTCCTTAAACGGAACGATCCGTCGGCCGTAACGACCAATCTGAAACGATATCGTCAACGTGACTTCGATCATATCAACGTGACGATTGATCGCACAGCCGGTCACTGACGAAACTATTGGTCGTTGCAAGCCGTCATTTACTTCTCCGAAATCGACAGTGATAGTAACTGGGGGGCTAGGGGCTACTAGCTAAAAAATATGGATGCTCATATCCATATTTTTTAGCAGGTAGCCCCCCAGGCCAGGTGACAGCCGTGACAGAGGAGCTTTGCCACTTGTAATGCAAAATTGGCTGTCAAAATGGTCATGAGTACCTAAATGTATGAAATAGTTTATAGTTAGGTACCTAATTATCTAATTTTATTATTCCAAAATTACTATCGGGTCAGATAAGTTTGTTTGTGGCACTACAGAAAAAGCATATACTTCAGCTCCCTGATTCACAAACCGTCGGAAACGGAATCAGATTCGAATTCTGTGCTTTGTCTTTGACTATTCTATATTGAGTGACAGAGACAGTGCATAAATTCCGCTGTCGGTCGGGACCGTTTCCGATGGTTCGTGAATCAAGGGGGCAGATCCGTCGTTTCGATCAGTCTGAAACGGAAGATCGTACCGTATGTATGATGGAGGTTACAGTCGAACGATGGTAGGTAGGTAGGTACATGGTAAATTTTTACGAGCGATCGCGTGTTGGGAACCCAGTTCCGTCTATTATTTGAGACATTGACGAATTCACTTAGAATGATCATACAGGCAATGCTCATACAAATTATAGGGAAAAACAACACGCAACGGCCATGTTTGCTGTGAGTGATATACCTACGACATATTGTAAGACATATTGACGGGGTACATAATTGTAAGTATTTGATTTAGTTGGTGGTAGGACTAGGTAGGATTAGGACAAGCTAAAATAGTTAAATATCAAAGAGGTGTAATATCATTCCCAGGGTCGGGTTATCACTCGTCAGTTTCCCTAATTAGCCAGTTTCATAAACTCGTCAGCTTCCTTATTCGTCAATTCCATAATTTTTTTTAAGTCGTCAGTTTCTTTAATTCGCCAGTTTCGATAACTCGTCAGTTTCCTCATTTGGTCTGTTTATGTAATTCGTCATTTTTCGTTAATTGGTCAGTTTTTGAACAGTTACGTACAAATATTATATACTTACTTACTTTTTATTTTTATAAACATTTTAGTACAAAACTAACAAACTTCATACTTTTTTGCAGTATCAATGTGAAATCTGCTTTTTTGCAGTGACAATGTCATCTATTTTGCTTGATTACTTCAGTTATTGCTTTCTTTGTGGATTACTTACTACTTATTAACAAAATATTGTTAATTAAATAACAATTAACATAATAAATCTGTTTTAACCTACTTTTAATAAAATAAACTAAAATTACCTATATCTTGTGTGTGTTTGGACTATGACAATATCAACATGACTGTGCCGGACTGACGAATTGCATAAATTGATAAGTTAAGTAAAGTGACGAGTTATAGAAACTGACAAAAAAGGAAACTGACCATTAACGAATTTCGCGCTACTGACGAATGAGGTAAACTGACCAGTTAGAGAAACTGGCTAATTAGGGAAACTGACGAGTGATAACCCGACCCCATTCCCAGTGCTGCTGTTATTCACTTGTTTTATTGACTCCACTTATTATTCACCAAAGTGGAATAAGCTACACAACAAAGGGGCAAGTTAGTTAGCATGTATCGTTAAAACGGTCACTACCCCAATGCTGTTAACTGATGAAATAAAATTTGAATTTGATTAAGACTAAGTCGAATGATATCTGCAAAGAAATCCTGCTCTTGGAGCTCTATTTTTGATTCGAGCAGAGCCCTCGATTTCTACTGATTTTCGTTCGACATCTGGTAATCCGTATTTTTTTATCGCTCGATCACGTCACGACGATTGCCCCTACCCCGCATTCGTTATATCGGACGAGAAATAGGAAAAACATCAAAAATGTTGTGATTGTGACGTGTTGTTAAAAGACACCATAAAGTGCCACAAAAATCTCTGGCCGCGTACAAGACAAGGACGCGCGGTTCTTCACGCGGCTGACGGGGCGGCGCGGCCGCGGCGGCAGACACGGCAGCAGTCGCGGCGGCCGCGCGCCGCCCCGCCCCGTGGCGGTTATGTTAAATGAAATCTTTCTATTTATAAAAAAAGTTATAGACCGGGAGGCGACCGACACGGTAACCTTACCTGCCGGGCTAGCATGAGCGGCTTTTATCACGCGATATGATATGGTACGGCATCCCGTCTTGCTTACAACTTAGTGGGGTAAGCAAGACAACTTGCCGTACCATATCATATCGCGCGTTATAAGCCGCTCATGCTAGGACGGCTGGGGGGTAATTGTCTAACTCAACATCAATCGCAATCGCTTTCATGTTGACATCCATTTGACATCCATCACTTGTTGATGAAGAAAGTTGACAAAATTATTTATATTGCAGCAATGACCGTACAATATCTTTCAAACTGAATGCGATTGCGATTGATATTGAGTTAGAAAATTACCCCCCAGATCAAGTACCAGCATGTCATACCTACTCGTTAAATAAATAAATAAATAAAGTTTTAAGCGCCGCACGTCCTTGTACGCGCCCTAATGCTGCAGCCACATTAGCAGGCTACGTACGGCGAAGAATTTTATATCTTTCTCTTTCTAGCTAACCGGCAGGGGCGTATTTTGATATTCGGCGCCCTGGGCCAGTTACGTGGGCCGCCCCATACATTCAAGAAAAAAAAATTAATAACTAAAAAAAAACACTCAATAGAATAAACATCGCACGCGCTCTTAGCTGAAACAAAAAATAAAAATATCAACATCAATGTAGTTGATTTTTTTTGTTTACTTATAATACGAGTTTTAGGTGTAGGTAGGTTTTTGAACTTCTGCAGACAAATGAGAAATAATATAAAAATAAAGATCATAATAGGCGGGCAACCAAAGCTGAGCGGGACGACCCGAGCCACCCTGGTAAACTTCTTGAATTTCACCAGACAAATGGGGAAAGAAAAGTAAAGATTATAACAGGTTGGGAACGCAAAGCTAAGCGGGCCGGTCCGAGCCACCATAGTAAACTCTTTGAATTTTATTACACAACTGTGAATAAGTTATATTTAAAGATCGTTACAAGCACGAACCCAACCGCAATTCATCAGACAAATGAGAAATAAAAAATAAAGGTAAATATCATAAGCAGGTGGGCACCCAGAGCTGAGCGGGGCGGCTCGAGCCGCCCGCCCTGGTAAACTTTTTGAATTTCATCAGACAAATAAGAAATAAAATATAGGTAAAAATCATAACAGTCGGCACCAAAAGCTGAGCGGGGTGGCCGGCATGAGCCGCCCTGGTAAACTTTTTTAATTTTATTCAGACAGATTAGAAATAAAATATAGGTAAAGATCATAAACAAGCGCACCCAAAGCTGAGTGGGGCGGCCCAAACCGCCCTGGTAAACTTTTTGAATTTCATTAGGAAATTAACGAGAAATAAGTAAAATTTAAGTAAAGATCAAAACAGGTGGCCGTGCAGAGCTGAGCGGGGCGGCCCGAGCCGCACTGGTAAACTTTTTGAATTTCATTAGACAAAGCATCAGACAAATAAGAAATAAAATATAGGGAAAAATCATAACAATGATTATTACTGGATTTATGAGTTTAAGATGTTGTTGACAATAATTTATTAGTACTTAAGCTTTTGATTTTCTTCCGACATCCGGTGACAACTGGGCGCGCTAGGCTGAGCGGGGAGGCTTGCGCCGCCCCTAACAGCCTGCCGCCCTGGGCCATGGCCCCCTTGGCCCTTAGGTAAATACGCCTCTGCTAACCGGTAGTGGCGTATGGAAAGGGATAGTCGTGAATTATCGTCCGCTAATGTGACCGCAGCATAAGAGCATGAGAAAGTTATGTAAAGACGTGTACTCACCGAAGGATATTTCTCCAGCTCATGTAGCACAGTGTGGTCGCAGTACTCAAACACGAGATGCAGCTTGCGCTTACGGCGGAACACTTCGATCAGGTTCACCAGATTTGGGTGCTTGAGGTTCTGGGGAAGAGGAAAGTGGTTTAGGTTTTAATAGAAACAGGTTTTTTTATTATCCACAACGGGGTAGCACTTAGCCTTCATCACACCTGATGTTAAGTGGTGATAAGGCTGAAGGTGGTAGCGAACTACTCCCGGAATCTTCAATCACTGAGGAACTGGCTATCTTATCTTTAATTGTCGGAACACAGCAATGCTGAAAACATCGTTGCTACGCGGCGTCACACTTAGATAAGATGGTGTTAGCTAGCACAGAACAAGAAATGCTCTGTGGTTACCAACCAAACCGAATACAATATCATCATTATTTCAGCCGTACGACGCCAACTGCTGGGCATAGGCCTCCCCCAAGGATCTCCACAACGATCGGTCCTGCGCTGCCCGCATCCAGCGGCTTCCCGCGACCTTGACCAGATCGTCGGTCCACCTTGTAGGGGATATGTGGGGTACATATTGTTTATTCGGTTTGGTATTGGTACACTGAGACCTCTTGGTCTGAAATGTGGTAGGAATCACAGAGGCGGTCAAAAGGTAAGGTAGGTACCTAGAGCCCGTGTCGCGGGGGATAGCTCGGTTAGGCATGCGCTTTTTGGGGTTAAGCAAATTTCGCAATGGTCAGTCACGGAATGGGTACCTAGCCAAATATTTGTTATCACAAGCTCCTCTATTTGATATTCGCCTCCTGGATGATGTCCTCTATTTGATATTCACCTCGATTAAGGAATAAAAATAAATCCCAGGTCGTTTACTCAAATTAACATTTGTATAGATGTATAAAATAACTCTGTTTGTTGTGTGTTATACCTTTTTGCAGTTGTTATTAAATTACTGATCGCATAGTGATAAATGAGACCTTGAATTTAGGGCCGGTTTCTTTTAGTAAAAAAAAATATTGAAGACATTCCTGAAGAAACGTGGATACCTACTAACCGTATTCCACGCGGACGAAATTGTGAGCAAAAAACACTAGTTAGCAAATATTTGCTAGAAACCTAGTGTGCAAAACGTGTGCAAACTCCGACCGAATTCCAATCTAGGGGATTTTTCTAAATTTGCTGTCAATATTTTAATATAGACACATATGCTATTGAACTTTATGTACACTTCTTCAGAATTTCCAGATAAAGGAAAGACTCGATCTAAAAGAGACATGTTGTAATTTTATTCTTAAATCGTGTTAAGGAATATAATTTTGATTGCTTCGCCTTTCGCACATAGGTATTTCTATACTAATATTATAAGGAGGAAAGATTTGTTTTTTTAACCACGACTGAAAAAAGAGGGGTGTTATGTTATAAGTTTGACGTGTCAGTGTGTCCGTGTATCTGTCTGTGAAAAACTATAATAGTTAGATCGATTTTCTTTCACCACTAAGAAAGAAAGCTACATTCTTCTTGTGTGACTGACATAGGCTATATTTTATCCCGATATATTATCTCGGAAACGAGTTCACTCGGGTAAAACGGCGCGGAGACCCTAGTCACTCATAAAGTTCCATATTATTGCCTTCCGAAGCAAAGAAGCAAAAACATTTATTTTTATTTTGAAACCTGATCCTTTTGACTTAAATGCCAGTTTAAGTCAAAAGTTTTTCCTCAAAACTAACAATATTTTTTTTGCCTATTACAAAAAAGAAAAAAATCAATATTTTTTAAAACATTTTGAGTTTTGAGCAAACTGGTCGAGTGTAAAGGATAATGGGTAAATTATAAAGAATAGCTGGGTATATTCCATGTTTTGACATGGAATCAAAGAATTCAATTGAATCAATTCAATCAAAAAATCTAAGAATTTATTTAATTGTATTTGTTCAGTACACCCCTGCCTAGACCCGCGGAATGGGCATAGCGCAGTGGAAGCGTTTCACTAATATAGACTCCGGACAAAACTTGGTTTCAGCCGGGATGTAACTGAACAATTGAACTGCGATACACAGCGACTTAATTTAAATTAAGGTGAATTTTACATACGGGTCGGTGGTGTCGAAAGTCTCCGGGGCAGAAGTGATATGTGGGGGCGCCCCCATGTAGTTCCTTCTTCTTCTGCAGACCTTACCAATTCGTCACCTTACTCACAAAACAAATACTACACAGCGGTCCCAAGACACTGGGCGCTTCAACAATACACACCAACACACGCGGGGCTTGTTTATTAATACCTATCGTCCCGACAACAACGCGTGGTGGAAAGTTATCTTTCAAAGCACCGCGACCGGCCACTCGTCAGGATGGCGTCAAAATCTTGGTCGTACAAAACGGGATCAAATCGATAATTTAAGATTCAATTCAAGCTCGATATGCCAGGCACATTCAACGCGAGCGGTTTTTAACAATTCAGCAAAATTTAATCCGACATCTTTTCTTACAAGAAGTCCAATCAAGATAAGGGGCTGTCAACTTCAAGTGACAGCTAATGTCAATTTGACGTGACATCAGAGATGCGTTCAGAAACGTCGATCTTTTCCGAACATCCCCCCGCCCCGGACCGTTAAGAACGGTACGTCAATCTACGGGTAATCGGGAGAGCCCACTAACTGCTCTCTTCAAAACCGAATCTCGAACCAAAACCTCAGCAAAACGAGGAACTCCGTCAGTTCCGGGGTAGAGTTTAACAATGCGCCCCCTTCGCCAACATAGGGGCGGCAGGTTAGCATCCTTAATCAACACGAGGTCGCCAGTCTGGGGTGGGGTGGTTTTGTCTGTCCACTTCACGCGCTGTTGTAGGATATGCAAATACTCCATCGACCAACGTGCCCAGAAGTTTTGGGACATCTGTTTCAAAAGTTGGTATCGCGACAAACGATGGGATCCTACATCCTGAATCGGATATTCAGGCAAAGCCAAAAGGGGCTGTCCGATCAAGAAATGACCTGGGGTCAACGCTTCCAGGTCATTCGGGTCCGAAGACAACGGGCACAAGGGTCGCGAGTTGAGGACGGCCTCAATTTTACAAAATACCGTATCAAGTTCCTCAAACGTGAGAATAGTTTCTCCAATCACGCGACGCAAGTGTGTCTTGGCAGCCTTTACACAAGCTTCAAAAATTCCTCCCCAGGTCGGACAAGCTGGAGGGCTAAACTTCCAGATTATCCCACGCCGGGAGAGGGTGGTTCCAATGTCTATTTTATTATCAACAAAAAACTTAACTACTTCCTTAAGATAATTACACGTTCCCTTATAATTAGTACCACAATCGGAACGTATCAATGTCGGCAGTCCTCTACGGCAAACAAATCTGCTCAAGGCGGCGACAAAGGCTTCGGTAGACAATTCCGAGACAATTTCCAAATGGACAGCCTTGGTGGACAAACACACAAACACGCACAAGTACGCCTTATAGGTTTTAGCATTACGCAGTCTCGAAGCCTTTACAGTAAAGGGACCGGCGAAGTCGGTGGCGACTCCGGCAAAAGCTCTACATTCCGTGACACGATCAGCAGGCAAATCACCCATCTGGGGCTGCATGGTCGCGGCCTTCAATCGATAACAAGGCAGGCAACGGAAAACCACAGTGCGAATGGCTCGACGAGCAGACAAAATCCAAAATTCACGCTGCAAAATGGCCAACAAAGCATTACAGCCAGCATGTTGTGCATTCACATGGCGATCTGTTATTATCAGTTGAGTCAAATGTCCGGCTTTAGGTAACAAAAGGGGGTGACGAGCTCCATACGGCAGGTTCGCATTTCGAAGTCTTCCGCCGACTCGCAAAAGCCCACTCTCGTCCAGGAAGGGATTTAATCGCGATACCGCGCCCTTCAACTTGCGACGGCCTAAACGCAAAATTTCAATCTCGGACTCAAAACTATCAGCTTGTACTCTCCGGACCCAAAACAAGAGCGCGTCCCTACGCTCGTCCGGAGTGAGAACCGACGAATCACGCCTCGCGCGTGGGTTTCTGCAATTGTACACAAAACGTCTGATCCAAGCGGTAACACCAAGCAGCTTCTGTAAGGAGCTGTACCGATCCAACAACAAATCCTTTTCCCCGGTGGGGTTAGTCTCCAGGACGCATGCCCGCATATCAGGAACGGCTACGTTCGACAACGCTGGAGAGGGCGGCCACTCCGACTCAGGCCGCATCAACCACTGTGGGCCCCACCAGAGGGGGTGGTTAATTAGGGTTGGGGCTACACAACCCCGAGACGCACAATCCGCGGGATTCATGGTTCCCGGCACGTGTCTCCAAATCAACTCGATGTCGGAATTACAAATCTGCGACACTCGATTGGCCACAAACACGTCCAAGGTGTGCGCCGGAGCCTTCAACCAACAAAGGACGACCTGACTGTCCGTCCAAGCATAAACCTCTTGTATCTTAATAGATCAACCTAATGTGAGCCATACGTGGTTCAACAAACGCATTAGGAGGGCAGCTCCACACAATTCCAACCTCGGGATCGTATGACGAGTCCGAAGGGGAGCGACTTTGCTTTTCGCTATCACCAGATGCACAGCAACAACTCCGTCAACAGTAACGGTGCGGAGGTACACGGCCGCAGCAAATCCACGTTCGGAGGCATCGGAAAAGCCGTGAAGAGTAACTTAACAATTTTCAGAAGGGAGGAATAGCCTCGGCAAATGCACTTCATTAATCTCGGGGAGGGATGAAACGAAGCTCGACCAATCTCGGAGTAACTCGTCCGAGAGGGGTTCATCCCACGACACACCCGAAGCCCATAACCGTTGCAAGAAACACTTGGCCATAAACAGCACGGGGCAAATCCACCCATTGGGGTCAAAGGTACGTGCGACAGTAGACAATACTAAACGCTTGGTCCAGACTTTCGGTGGTCGTAAATCCACACAATAAGTGAACGTGTCAGAGACCGGTTTGTACTGTACGCCAAGGACGGTCACCACATGGGGATTATCAACATTTTCGAATAGGTGGGGGTCCTGCTGGTGCTCTTCGGGCAAACCTACCAGTACATCAGGCGAGTTGGATATCCATTTCCTCAACTCGTAACCTCCCGACTTCAAAAGGGCGGTGAGTTCGTCTCTCAGGACAATCGCCTCTGAGACAGATGAGGCGCCCGTGCAAATGTCATCCACATAGACGTCACTGGCCAAAATGGCGGAGGCGCGAGGGTATCTCAAGCGCTCCTTCTCGGCCAACTCCAACAAAGAACGAATCGCAACAAACGGGCTCGAAGCCAAACCGTACGTATTCGTATTCAATTCATAAATCAACAAGGGGTCCCGGGGACCCCCGGCTGTGCGAGGCTCAACACGTTGCGGGGGGCTTCTACGACCTCCCGCAACGCTCGCAAAATCGAACCCCCTAGTTGGGGACCGATTTCCCATGGGGGGGTCCGTGGGACCCCCGCCCGTGCGAGGCTCAAAACGTCGCGGGGGGCCTCTACGACCTCCGGCAACGCTCGCATAACTCATCCCCATCCTTGGGGATCGGTTTCCCATGGGGGGGTCCCTGGGACCCCCGCCCGTTTGAGGCTCCAAACGTGGCGGAGAGCGTCTGGGGCCACTCTGGTGGCCACTAGAACTGCTGCGGGATGCAAACACCGCGGGGGGTCCGAGACCCCCACCCATACGAGGTGATCCTGCAGCGACGCGCTGCGGCGCTCCGCCGCCCTCTGGGCTGTTCATGCAGAGGAGGGGATGGTGGTTGCCCTTACAAAAGCGGCATGGGTGCGCTTGGGTACATTCGCGCTGCATGTGCAGGCCCAAGCACGAGTAGCACCATGTCCGTTGTCGCGCGATCGCTCGACGGCCTTGGACACGCTGGTCGAGGAACTTATCACAACGGGTCGTGCTGTGACCCGGTTCCCGACAGTACAAGCAGCGGGCGGTCTCCTGGACGGCGGCATAGCGGCCGGGCGCGCGAGGGGCCATACGCCCCCGACGGGGGGGTCCGGTGGGGGACCTACTCTGTGGCACAGGTCGTTCGGGTCCCATAGGACCGGCCAGAGAGGAATTATCTGCCAGTCTACTCTCTCCTTCCAGGAACGTCAAGAGGTCCGAGAAGGGTGGCAGATAAGTCGCACTATCCCCACCATACTGCTGCTCAAAACGGACCTTAACAGAGTCCGGCAACTTTCCCAGGACAATGTGCAGTAACAAAAACGACCACTGCTCCACTGGGAGTTTTAAGTTTTTTAATGCGTTGCAGGCAACCAACAGCGGATTCAACAAAGCCACTCTCAAGTGCATCACGCTGGCAACGCGGGGTAAATTCAAAATGGCGGCAACATGGTTGTCCGCCAGACGTCGTACGTTCTGGTACCGACGGGCAATCAAATCCCTAGCAATAGGGTAGTTTTCATCCGAGGGGGCCAAATGTTGAACCGATTCAAGGGCCTCCCCTTCCAACACGGATAACAAGTAAGCCAACTTCTGGCCCTGGGTCAAATCATCCCGGGCATGTACGAGACTATCAAAAATATTAATAAAGCCCTCCCAGTCCTCTAGACGACCAGCAAAACGCCTTAAATCTAAGGGGGCCAATCTAGCAAATAGAGGGGGCATACTCTTAGATGTGACCGGGGACGGGCTCGGATCATTCTCTCTTGCCACTTGCAAAGGTCGAGCCACCTGGGTAATTCTGTCCGCAAAATCATAACACTGGTCCACATCCAAACCGACTTCTTGTCGCATTTCCACATCGGCCTCAACAGTCTTTTCCAAAAATAAGGCATACTGTTCATCAACAACAGCCAAACGTACGGGCAGATCTACGTATCTGTTCAACAAGGCCTCCGTCCTATCCGGTCGATCCAACAATGCAACCGCAGAAGCTAACCACCGTAACTCAGAACGTATTTTGGCTTTAGCCGAGGAGGCCGTCATTGTAACGTCACAAATTTATCAACAAAAACAACAAATTCAAAATATTCACTATAACACAAAATCTCCAATATTTGGAGGTTATTAATAACCACAAAATTCCAATATTACAACAACAAAGTATTTATAATGACACAAACTCTTAAATATTTGGAGGTTATCAGAAAACAACAAACTCAAGTATATAATTATAACTCTAACTCTCAAGAGGTTATAACTTAGACACAAACTAACTTTGACTTTATAAGTCAAAAGTTATTCAGTTCAAACAAATCACTGACTATTGAAATTCACTTGGATATCAACATACAACAAGTTGATTTTAATTATTTCAAAGCACAAGTTTCAATAAGTTTCAATGTGTAAATAATGTCTTAAATCATTTAAGTTTCACTAAGTATTGAGTGCAAACTTATTAAGTACCCAAGCCTTTTTAGGACAACTTTTTATTAGCTATTATTTAGCAACAACTTGTCAATATTCACAACTCAAATTTGCTAACAAAACTAAATAATAATTATTATGAACAAAGAAAGGCATCTGTTTACATTTTGGAACTTCAATACATGACAATTAATTACAAGACATGGAACCAATAACAGAAGGAATGCCCTTTACTTTTCAAATGCAAGTTAATTACCATTTACAAGTACAAATTAATCCAGTCCGGACCAGATGGTCATCAAAACGGCACTGATTAATAGACAAAGTTTTGGCGTGGGCCTCTCAGGCCTTCAAACTACGCTACTGCTGCCAAGCAATGTTCAGTACACCCCTGCCTAGACCCGCGGAATGGGCATAGCGCAGTGGAAGCGTTTCTCTAATATAGACTCCGGACAAAACTTGGTTTCAGCCGGGATGTAACTGAACAATTGAACTGCGATACACAGCGACTTAATTTAAATTAAGGTGAATTTTACATACGGGTCGGTGGTGTCGAAAGTCTCCGGGGCAGAAGTGATATGTGGGGGCGCCCCCATGTAGTTCCTTCTTCTTCTGCAGACCTTACCAATTCGTCACCTTACTCACAAAACAAATACTACACAGCGGTCCCAAGACACTGGGCGCTTCAACAATACACACCAACACACGCGGGGCTTGTTTATTAATACCTATCGTCCCGACAACAACGCGTGGTGGAAAGTTATCTTTCAAAGCACCGCGACCGGCCACTCGTCAGGATGGCGTCAAAATCTTGGTCGCACAAAACGGGATCAAATCGATAATTTAAGATTCAATTCAAGCTCGATATGCCAGGCACATTCAACGCGAGCGGTTTTTAACAATTCAGCAAAATTTAATCCGACATCTTTTCTTACAAGAAGTCCAATCAAGATAAGGGGCTGTCAACTTCAAGTGACAGCTAATGTCAATTTGACGTGACATCAGAGATGCGTTCAGAAACGTCGATCTTTTCCGAACAGTATTACTTTTGTAATCAATAATAATATTAAAATAATCTTTTCCCACAATTCCCACACATTCAAGGGATGTCGCCATAGTAAAAAGTTATCACTAACTATATATATCTTTCACGAGATATATTTTAAATCTGTTGGTCGGAAATGGAATGAAAAAACGTATTGACGCATCGTCCTTTAAATTATTATATTACTAATAAATGTTTGTTCAATGTCTCAAACACGATTGTTTTTGCAAATATTTTGAAGCTAACTAAATTATAGGTATCACGAAAGTAAACAATAATATTATTTTTGCGTTATGTTTGCTGTTTATTTACTCAAGTAAATTAACACAATTTGGAAATCATTATTTACGAGTACCTAGGTGTGATTTAATAATCAGTGGTTAACCGCCTCTGTGGTCTAGTGGTTCATACCACTGATTTCAGACCCAGAGGTCCCGGGTTCGATTCCCAGTGGTGGTACATATTGTATTCGGTTTGGTTGGTGGTAGGACTTGTTCTTAGTCCGCCTAGCTAGCTAACACCATCTGTCTGACGCAATAAAAATGATGTTTTCAGCATTATTGTGTGAATAGCCAGTTCCTCAGTGATTGAGGATTTCACCACTTATCATCAGGTGTGATGAAGGTTTAAGTGCTACCCCGTTGTGAATAAAAAAACAGCAGTGGTTATATTATGCTAAAGTAAAAAAAATTGCACACATACCTAATCTACTGAAAAACGATACGTTTCCGGTAAAAAGAAAACTTTTTGTATTATTTTAAACTGGGTCGTACGTAGCTAACAATAACCGGAAACATACCCAATTATTATTGAAATAATATCTTTTAAGTTTTTATTTAGTCACACATGTATGTCGTTTTACTAGGGCATCATGAGTTATCGGCTCGTAGGTATATAATAATATGGAGATTTTATCGTGATGATGGATGGAAAAAGGTTTAAAACAAACGAGGGCTTTTCTGATCGCAACCCCTCGATTACCGACCATAAATTGGGGTGGAGGAAAACACAATTTTCTAACATTTCAATACATTATTGATGCGGGAAAGAAATGGCACAAGGCTTCTAGAAAAGGTTTGTCGATTATATTATAGGAAAACCTCGTCTTTCGCAGCTCGTCAGTTTTATTTAGAAATCTTCCGTATATCGACATACCTACCTCAGCGATTTTTATGGTTTTCTTTTTTTTAACGTATCAGTTTCGATCAGTTTTCGTAACTGTAAACGCTACGACGTAGCACGCAGCGAGTGCGTACTTACCATCGCGAAACCAATGACTCGAAACATCATTGCGCGAAACGCGATTATTGAGCCACTTGCCAAAATTCTTAATCTAGCCATGTAATGCAAACGCGTAAAAAACCGTATGCTTGAAGTATGCACAATTTGCATTGGCACAGCAAAATTAACGCGATTGTACCGATAAAGTTATCTGCGTTGTGAAGGTGTGATGATGCCCTTCTTTCGATACCAATTGCCTTGTGCCTCGTCGCGGCACTCGTTGGCAGTATGGTTTTTATCTTTTTGTACATTTAAGGTGAAGGCGCACCTGTCCGCGCCGAAAGAGCCGCACTCGCCGCAGTCATCAGTACACCTACAGAATTTTTGGAAAATGCGGATCGTTCGGCGCGGATAGGTGCGCGATGCCGTATACTATTTCATATAAACATTTAAAAAATGCGATGACTGCGGCGAGTGCGGCGCGGACAGGTGCGCGTTCACCTTTAGTTACCTTCAACATGCGTATCTCCCGGAGCGCTATCTTCCTGATGAGCGGGTCGTCCTCGTTCTCGACGAACGTCTTGACGGCGAAGTTCTCATTATTGTCTTGTTGAGTCACTTGCACAAAGCCCCAGCCCAGTTTAGTAAGTATCTCATAGAGTTACCTTCAACATGCGTATCTCCCTGAGCGCTATCTTCCTAATCAGGGGTCGTCCTCGTTCTCGACCAACTTCTTGGCAGCGACGATCTTGCCAGTCTCAATGTTGAGTAACTTGCACAAGCCCTTGCCCAGTTTAGTAAGTATATCATAGAGTTACCTTCACCATGCGTATCTCCCTGAGCGCTTTCTTCCTGATGAGCGGGTCCTCCGCGTTCTCGCCGAACGTCTTGACGGCGACCTTCTCACTATTGTCTTGTTTTAGTAACTTGCACAAAGCCCGTGCCCAGTTTAGTAAGTATCTCATAGAGTTACCTTCAACATGCGTATATCCCTGAGCGCTATCTTCCTAATCAGCGGGTCGTCCTCGTTCTCGACCAACTTCTTGGCGGCGACGATCTCGCCAGTCTCAATGTTGAGTAACTTGCACAAGCCCTTGCCCAGTTTAGTAAGTATCTCATAGAGTTACCTTCAACATGCGTATCTCCTTGAGCGCTTTCTTCCTGATGAGCGGGTCGTCCTCGTTCTCGACCAACTTCTTGGCGGCGACGATCTCGCCAGTCTCAATGTTGAGTAACTTGCACAAGCCCTTGCCCAGTTTAGTAAGTATCTCATAGAGTTACCTTCAACATGCGTATCTCCTTGAGCGCTTTCTTCCTGATGAGCGGGTCGTCCTCGTTCTCGCCGAACGTCTTGACGGCGACGTTCTCGCTATTGTCTTGTTGAGTAACTTGCACAAAGCCCCTGCCCAGTTTATTAAGTATCTCATAGAGTTACCTTCAGCATGCGTATCACCCTGAGCGCTATCTTCCTGATGAGCTGGTCGTACTCATTCTCGACAAACGTCTTGACGGCGACGTTCTCACTATTGTCTTGTTGAGTAACTTGCACAAAGCCCCAGCCCAGTTTATTAAGTTTCTCATAGATTTACCTTCAACATGCGTATCTCCCTGAGCGCTATCTTCCTGATGAGCGGGTCGTCCTCGTTCTCGACAAACTTCTTGACGGCGACGATCTCGCCGGTGTCCCGATTGCGGCACTTGTACACGAGCCCGTACGAGCCCTCGCCCAGTTTTGCCAGTTTTTCATATCGCTCCATCGCGCGACTGCTTGCGCGCGATCTGTCACACCACGAAAAAAATATTATTAGGGTTAGACCAGTACCTTGTGTGTGTTGTGTGACTGCGGGCCCGTTATCCACAAACGCAGTATCCATCTGGGTCGACACATCATGCGCCCAGACGAGATTTAAACTTTTAAAGCTAGGAGTATTCTAGACTTCTTGGAAGCCTCCAGGCTAAAAGAGTTACTTTAACCAGGTGGCGAGTCACAAAAGATCTTTTAGGTCGCAGTGACTACATCTCCTACGGGAGATGCATAGCTCCTTACATTGAAATAATAATAATAGACCAGTAAGTACCTACTTATAGTACCTACTTACAATCTTCCAAATTCCTTTCGTTTTTTTATACCTAATCTAAAAGCTAGTAGGTATAGTATAATAGTAGAGGTACAGAATAAATAAGAATAGACACTGTTTTTCGCTCTATTACAATTAGTTTCGGTGGACTTTGCAATTGCAACCAAGTTTTTATAAACATGAGTATTGATATTAGTTTTCCTTCCTGATCAGAAGGTCTAAGTAGCTAAATGTCCAACAGCGCGAAACGTCTGATGAGCAGTAAGTCTAATTAGCAGAATGTCTATGTAGCAAAACGTCCAACTATCAAATGGTCTGTATAGCAGAACATCTATTTAGCAAAAAGTCATTTGTGAAATGTGTACACTCATGATAAAAAGGAAAAGTCATTTGTAAATTACATTACATTTATTTGAGAAAAACAAAATCTGGATTAAAAAGCTAGTAGCGCCATAAATATTATTAGATTATTTGATTGAATCAGGCGTCACTTGGCGGAAGTCCCTAACCATTGTGAAAAATAAATATATGTAGCTTTCTTCCGCAAATAATCGCAAAACTTGCACCTTCACCGATCACACTACTCTACACGTGTTTCGCCCCAACCCGGGGCATCCTCAGGAGATGTTTGACCGTATGCAATCCAGCACCGAAAGATTCGGTGCTGGATTGCATACGGACAAATTCACAATCAATCAAACAAATCACAATTATTAGATTAGGCGCACAAATTCCCCTGCATTTATTTACTTATTCTTTTGATATGACCAAGGTTATCAAAAATTCAAAGGGACTATCTTTTTGGCCATCAAACTTTTGCAGCTCTTTTGTATTTGGCATTAAACATTAAATCGATCTTCCTTCTTTTATTTCCTTCAAATAACATATTCTTGTATTTGCGATCTTGCCAAAGCGCTTCTTTTCTAAGAGCTTTATGTAATGCTAATCAAATAGCATTCTTGACAATAAATTGTCAGTTACCATCAAAAAGATATGATTTCAGCTACATAGACCAAAGAATCTGTAGGTATGTACAAGTCTGTACGTACGTACATATTATAATTCCGTGTCCGTTTCCCTTCCGAGGTAATTTGTGTGTTGAATTTTGTGCCTGAGTATCCAGACATTTTGATAATGTGACGATTTGCTAAATAGATGTTCTATACAGACCATTTGATAGTTGGACGTTTTGCTACATAGACATTCTGCTAATTAGACTTACTGCTCATCAGACGTTTCGCTCTGTTGGACATTTAGCTACTTAGACCTTCTGATCAGGAAGGTTAGTTTTTAGCTGTTGAGGAGGCTATACCTACAAAATTGTGATATTTTTACGTTTGATTTTGAACGATAGCGAAGTTAGAGATGGTCCCTGAATCGTGTACCACATTTGACATACTTAATCATTTTTAAGGAAGTGGCTCCGCTGCCGGTACCGGTTTCGAAGAAAAATTGTCACGGGAACCGGAAGTCCTGTAAAACACGTGAATCACGTGATAGGTTAGAAATTTAAGGCGATCGCGAAACGCAGCGAAGCGATTGCCTTAAATTTCATGGTTATTTTTTTGTGAAACAAAACTACCTACCTACCGGCAGCGTTGCAGGATGCCGGTACCGGGGCAGCGAAGGTACAGCCTATTTTTAATAGTTTTTTTTATAATATTATCTGTGCTTTTACAAAGGTTCTGTGGTTGTCAGCTACTACCATATACTACCTGCGGCTAATTAAAAACATAATTAATCGTATGATAAAAACCTCCGAACCGGAAAATCAAACCCCGGCGAGTGACCCCACGATGTTTTTACCACTTAGGTCCGGTTGCTCGTACATTACAGTAAAGTTAAAGTTAAAATTTAACCGTTGTCAATGTTGACCTCGGTCAAAGAAAAATAAGTTGGGTTAAAAGTGTTGTCTGTACTATTTCATTAACCTTCACTTACTTACTAATATCAAAATTTAAACCACCCCCACCCTGTCGGTTATTTTGAACGCCGTTAAATGTGTAATTTGACTGCTCGTTAAAGTAACGGCTTCTTCAACAACGCTTTTTAAATTTGACCGCCGGTTAATTTTACTTTAACCATAATTTAACTCTAACCAAGCTTCGAGCAACCGGACCTTAGTCAAAAGGTTTACTACCGCACTCGTTATTTTTCTTTGTTGAACATTGCGTGTCGTGTCAACATTGAAATTGCTTCAAAAAGTTACTTCTTTAAATTTCCAATAACCAATCATAAAAATACCAAAATTAAAACCATACCACCAATCATACGATATTATTATAATAGGGTGGTATTGCTAGTGTAGTGAAGGATAAGTTTAAGTAGGTATAGGAATCAATAAAGAGTTATATAAAAGCAAAGGCAGCAATATCCACTTTAGCTTAAATGCGTACAGAAGACATTTTTGTTTTTGTCTATTCTATGCGTCAATATGATGCTGTTTTTGCCACAAACCTGAGTTTGAAATGTTTGTTTTGTATAGGATATTTCTGCTTTTGCTATACGATTGTTATATACAAGGTTATTTTTAGTATATACGAAACCTGAAAACTGTTTGTTTAGAATCAGTAATAGAATCGATTGCAATACTTTTTATATCGTGTTATATTTTGACTAAATAATATTTACAAAACCATAATTAACGCACACTATAGGTACTAAAATGTCTCGCGTGGACAACACAAATAGCTTGTAACTTCGTGAGTTTTTAAGGTATCATTATAATTTTTTTTATACTGATTCTGAAAATAAAAATATTTGACCCGTGTTTCGGCTTTCGTAAAAACAAAAAATAATGTTACTGTATATTCGACCTAAACATATTGAAGTAAACTACAAGACTGCATTCAAAGTTGCTATACTTAGTGAATAAAGTGGATGTTGCTGCCTTTGCTTTTATATGACTTTACCGTTATTATTTTGATAATAGGGAAAATGGACTTCAACCACGTCACCGTCGCGTATGAATAATAAATATGGTAAGAGTAGGCACTAAAAAGAAATAGACTGGGGAGTTTTTTTTTATTAAAGTTTTATTTAAGTAACCCAAGGACGCCGGAGAGGCCGAAAAGGGCCAGAGAATTATATAGTAAATTCTGCCTTATTTCTATTAGAAATAGTACTTAATAAGTCTTTTGAAAATATTGAATATGAATTATTAGAAAAAAATCGACATTTCCGAGATCAGAACTAGCTCCGATTGGACCATTTATTTCATATAATATACTTACTTAATATAATATAAGTAATATAATATAATATACTATATATAATATAATTTATCTAATATAATAGGAGGGTTATACCAAAGAATACTATAATATTACTAAGTTATACCTTGTTCATTGTAGCCAGAATGTAGCGTAACCGCTTTATACATTTCCTAAAAAACCACGAAATTTAAATTTCTAACCTGTAACGTGTTCTACAGGACTTCCGTAAATTTATAAATTTCCTAAAAAAAATTTAAATTTGTGGTTCTTGTTATTTTCCGGTGACACATACCTACATTTACTATGAAAACCGATGTCTTCTGACGGACGTAAGATCACATACGTGGCATCACATAAGCTCAGTTTGTTTGAGCCTTTTTTGTTGTTCGAAGCTTTAACTTAAATGTACAAGTTACATTACAGCACAGTCAATGGCCTCGACATTTGCTACAACTTGGAAGGAGAATACGAAATCAGATTAGCTTCGCTAGAAAGGTCAGGAGTCGAGCCCGCCCAGCGCTGATTGCAGTAAAATAGAGTTAGAACGAACCGACCTAAACGTAATTGGAGGTCGGGTACCTATGTTAAAATAAACGAGAAGGAATCCGCATCACGATCATAGTGTTTTTATGATGGTAAAAAAGTTTGCAGTTAGTAACATGAATTTTTGATCATACAGCCCAACTTTCATACTTACCTACTGTTTTTGCCAGCTTTTTTTAAATTTTTAAACATTTAATTATTTTAATATTTTGTAAAGTTTGTCATGTCCAAAGTCGTCCACCAAATAGGTCCCTCCAGAATACCAATTACCAGCGTTGCAGTGTCAGCCTCTTGTCGCTGCTACATTATGCTGAGAATGGGGACTAGTTGGCGACAAGCTGTTTTTTTTCTCTTCATGTTTTAATGTGTTACTGTTAATAAAATGTTTTCTTTCTTTCTCTCTTAACAGACTATAGCTCGAGGTTCCCGGAAATCAATTGTAAGTTAGTTGTGCGTGAGTGTGCACGTCCCGACTCCTGAGGAACCAAATATGACGATTGGAAATAAATAACGACGGGTATTTTTGTACATAGAGAATAGAAAGTATAAATAAAATGGTTTCCTATATTTACCCGATCATTGAACCTGGCATATTTGCCAGGTTCAATGATCGGGTAAAAAAATGTAACTGTCCGCTGGTAGTTGGTGATTTGCGTGGATCATTATAAATTCACTAATACATCTCTAAATTCGCGGCCCTATGTTGCGTCATTCTAATTCAAGTTACAACTAGTCGCGTTCCGGCGGCCAGGCAGAGAGTTTGTGTGACAGTGCGTCGAGTTTTCGAAAAATAGAGGTAAGAACCTCGTTGCGTGGGTTTGGTTTCTCAAAACTTTGATTTGCGTGGTTCAATTTTCTCCAGTCTCTGTGGATTTATTTATTTAATAAAATATTGTAGTGAACAAATATAAGGTAACAAAACCTATATTCAAATCACAGTTAATTTGCTTAAAAGGTTTTTGTATATTTTTAGCATAAAGGATTTATTTTGATTTACGTGGTCGTGATTTGCGTGGTTTACGTGGTAGTTTTGACCTACGCACATTAGTTTTTGACCATGCAAATGAAATAACTTTGAATTTTGTACTAGTTTATGTATATTATTTATTTAAACGAATTTGAATTTAACTAATAAATGCAAATTCGTTTAAATCAAACTTAAAATGTTATATTCAATAGGTTTAGGAATAATCACACAGGTCACATTGAATAGGTAGGTTTTTTGGACTGAGTAATTGGTAATCTACCTATTTTTTTACCTTATGATAATACAATAACTTTTTTCAATATTCAGTAACATTAAGTAACTCATTTGAGAATGTTTAATTACAATTTTCTTTTTCATGGGGGTATTTTGTGATTTGCGTGGCCTCCACTTTTTTAACCTCGGTTATCTCTGTAAGTATATCGCTCTCCGAGGTGCCTCTTCTATAAAAAATATTACTTTTACGTATATTTTAAGAGTCTGATGTCAAATCAGACAATATATTGGATTTGAAAATTGCCACGAAAGTCACCAAAGAATGCCTTACTCGAAGAAACACCCATTAGGTACCTACCTACCTATTGGTGTCGGCCGAACTCACCGAAAAAAAAACTCACCGAAAACCAAACTCACCGAAAAGTTTTCATACACGTAGTTTTCGTACATGCCATTCGTGACTCGTCTACGGCGGGGGTCATAATTTTTTTGAAGATATATAAGTTGTATTTTATAAGTTAAACTTTAAGTTTTAACATTTACATTTTAGTGTAACCAAGAACAATAAATAACCCTCTCTTTTTTGAAGTCGGTTAAAAAAGTTGGTTACTCCCTATACATAATAGGTAAGTACACCGTGAAATTTTACTTGTTGACTTCCCTAAAATTACTTAAAATAGGTACTCATCAATACAAACTACTTTTACTACGGGAATAACTCTGAAATCGTGAAAAAAAATCAGCTGTTCCATACATTTCAATCGAGTTGATTTGAAAATTATTTCATGGAACAGCCAATAGGAACAGCCAAAGCCATCTTCTATCTCACTCGTTGCACTGTAGGAGCGCAAGCAGCCGAAAAATAATAACGGGCCATGGAACAGCTGATATTTTTTTCGCGATTTCAGAGTTGTTCCCTTAGTAGTGGTTTGTATTGATGAGTAGGGCAGAGGTACCCTTTGTGGCCACTTTAAGGATTTTTTGACTTTTAAGCACTAAGTACTAAATGGTCTTAGGTATTTAAGACACAAATTATATCTTAAATTATAGATTACTAGCGGCCGCCCGCGGTTTCACCCGCGTGGTTCCCGTTCCCGTGGGAATATCGGGATAAAAAGTACATATAAACCTTCCTCTTGAATCACTCTATCTATTAAAAAAAACGCATCAAAATCCGTTGCGTAGTTTCAAAGATTTAAGCATACAAAGGGACATAGGGACAGAGAAAGCGACTTTGTTTATACTATGTAGTGATACCTTTAAAGGTACATTTTTCAAATTTATAAAAGTTAAATAGTTTTTTTATATTACACACAGTGTGTAAGGTACCAAATGTACCGGTTTTGGCCACTTACTGATAGTCAAACTTTTGTAAGTATTGCGAAAAATCAAAACCAAACCCAGGTAAAAATCAATATATTCTAATGCGCTAGAAACCAGTCAATTGCAAAACAACAATTTAATTGTAAAAAACAAAGGTTTGTAAAGTATTTCATCCAAAACAAATCTTATGACATAAAGAATTCTAACGGTTGTTATTATTACCTTAAAATACCTTATTTTAATTGCCTTTATCAAAAATGGCTAAAAGTTGTTTAGAAAACTTTTAGAGCAAGAAGTGGCCAAAACCGGTACGCCTGCCCTACTTCAACTTTCAAGTCAACAAGTAAAATTACGGTGTAGGTATATAGTATCATAAAATTAAATATATGTGTGCTACTACTAGTGCTACAAATAAAATAAATAACTAACCTTGATGTAACGATTTCCGGAGAAATAATGGCTTTATTTAGATTCCCCCTCATAACTAAAATTTCACAGTAAAGATTTAGGCCATAAAACAATAATTAAAACTAGTTTGATGAAATTCGTCGATTCTACAGCATTCTAGTAGACGAATGCGATAGAATATGCCGACAAATTAAAGCGAGTTCCTTTTAAATTAACATTACTAAAAATATAAACAATTTTATTTCAAGGAGCTAAAAGACAAAGTGACAATGACAGCTGGACTGTGGCTGGACTGAAGAAGAAAACACGTCAAACGCTGAATAGAAGATAACATAAAAACGATTAATATGGAGAGTATTTCCGTGCGTAAAAAGTTTCAAAATAATATTCTACACTGGACCGCAAAGAAAAAGGGGTTGGTTAGTTAGAAAATCTTCAATATTTTCTTTAAATGTACCAGACCTAACTTTATGAAATAATACTAAAATAAAGAATATTATGGGCTTGAATGAAAATGAAAAAATTTTCAAAAAATCTTTACTAATACCTACGTATTATAAAGAGGAAAGATTTGATTGTTTGTTTGTTATAATAATATTACTTTGTAATATACTAGCGGATCCTCGTGGTTTTACCCGCGTGGTACCCGTTCCCGTGGGAATATCGGGATAAAATATAGCCTATGTCACTCGGTCACTCTCACACGTAGTAGCTACGAGCTACGACGTGCTACGGAACGCTGCTAGGTACGACAAAATTGCTACATTTCGAAAATAAATTTTGCCTAACTAACCGAAAGAGTGTTACAATGATGAGACGTACTAAATAGTTAAAAAATATACAATATTCATTGCTTTTCATGCCAAACTTGTGTAATTTAGACTACCTACTTAAAGTATTACCTATCCCTGAAATTCAAGTTCATCTCCTCAAGTCTAGCATTTTACTGATATACAGGGTGTTAGGGGCACCGTTGCAAAAACTTTAACCATGGCATTCAGACCATCATGCTGAACAACGTACACCAAGATTTTTTGTCGGAAATGAAAAAAAAAATCGACTTTTCATACAAATTTAGCAACTAATCGAGACATATACGCACAGACACACACACACACACACACACACACGCAACTACACTCACACACATAAACACTCACTCATACACATACACAAGCAACCACAAACTGTAAATATTGATAAAACTATGTAAAATGCATGTAATCTATACGGGACGGCCGTACATTTGTTGCTGGGATTGTCGTCAAAATGAAACGCTGCCTTTGGTTGAATCAGCCAGAGTTCTTGAGGGAGATAGCTTCGAGTTGGTTGTTGCTTGTCCGAGCGCTTGCTGAAGAGTGCATGCTCCATACAAATCCGGCTCGTTATTTATACTCTCGCGGCTATCGCCCTCTCACTCTTACATTTTTATTTCTCTCTCTTACAATTTTATTACAATTGTTATGAATTTCTTAATTGTTATGTTTTTAAACTGTTACACAATTAGCTTATGTCTAAATAATACAATAGTAACGTTATTGTGCCTGTGGAATATTCATTTTGTGAGAAAAAGTGGAAAACAGGTTTTCGGTATAAATATACCTCGCCCCCCGCTTCTTCCGTACAAAACTCGGGCGCACGGGACGCGCGCCGCTCAGTCGTGTGCGGACGTCGTGGCGTTAGGATCTAAGTTTAGGTCATAGACATATGACCTAGGTCTTAAGTTTGGTGCCTAACTACCTAACTTTATCTTTTATCTAGCTTTATTTAGTGTCTAGGTCTCTATACTATTTGTTTACTTATCTGAATGTCTATGACCTAACTAGCCTACCTACCTAAGTTTCCACAGGGCTTTAATGAAAAGGCAATCAGAAAGTATCTTTATTAAATACGAACACAAGTATACATTTCAAAACTTACAAACGAAACAATTATTACTTAACTATTATACTAAATACTAACACGATTATAACTGTACAAACTTTATAGACGGAATTTATCTGTCGTCCGGAACATTCTCCCGCCGTGAATCGGCGTTGAGCCCGATTCATACTTCAACCCGGTGTAGGACGATCAGCTGACAGGAACATTACGAGCTTCTTTGTCGGTCGTCGCAGGGTACCGCCCTTGGTGTGTATATCAGCTGTTCGCACGATGCCGTCTGCGCCGGGGTAAGTTGCCGTCACTACTCCCATTGGCCACGTGTTGCGTGGCAGTGTGTTGTCTACCACGAGCACGACGTCTCCTGTCTTCAGTGCGGGTCCACGGCCATGGGGCTCCCGCCGGTTTTGAAGGTCTGGTAGGTACTCCTTCAGCCATCTCGCCCAGAACATGTCGGCGAGGCGTTGCGATGCGCGCCAGTGGGTGCGGCCTATGAGGTCGTGGTCGTCGAAAGCGCCCGGCGACGTGATGTTGGCCGGCCCGTGCAGCAGAAAATGGTTTGGAGTCAGCGCCTCGGGATCCTCGGGGTTCACAGACACGTGTGTCAGCGGTCGGCTGTTGACGGTGAGTTCGGCTTCCGCGAGCAGTGTGCTTAGGACTTCGTCGGACGGACTTCTCTCGTGTAGCACGGCGTTCAAGGCGGACTTAACGCTCCGCACCAGTCGTTCCCAGGCACCGCCCATGAACGGCGCGCCCGGCGGAATGAAGCGCCAGCTGATCGATCTTCGGCTCGCCTCGTCTTGCGTTGCCGCGTCGATGGCCCGCCGCAGCTCCTTGTCGGCGCCACGTAGGTTGGTGCCGTTGTCTGACCATATCTCGCTCGGGCAGCCGCGGCGCGCGATCATGCGGCGCAGCGCCATCACAGCCGAGTCGGTGGTGAGAGACGGGGCTACCTCCAGGTGCACGGCGCGCGTTGTGAGACACGTGAAGAGCGCGACGTATCTTTTGTGGTGGCTTCGTCCGACGGTGACGGTCAGTGGGCCAAAGTAGTCGACCCCCGTGTAGGTGAAGGGCCGTTGGTGATGAGCGAGGCGGCAGTGCGGCAGGTCACCAGTCGGCGGCTCCGGCGGCGCGATTTTCCTTTTCTTACAGGGCAGGCATCGATGAATAATCATGCGTGTGACGGGGCGCAGGCGTACGACCCAGTAGTGGGCTCGACACTCGTTGATAGTACATTCGACTCCGGCGTGATGCAATCTTCTATGTACATATTCTATGTATAACTTTGTAGCGTGGTGATCGCCGTCGAGTACCGGAGGCCGTTTTTGCTCTTCTGTTACGTCGTACGCAGCGTTGATTCTGGTTTTAATCGATAATATTCCATTTATCGATTCTAGCGATAATAAGCGCAACTTGTCGCTTTTAATCATTTTTCCTTTGTTTCCGACGTGGTTGAGCTCTTCCCCGAAGCTCTCTTGTTGGCAGACTCGTACTATCAAATTTTCAGCTTTTCTAACTAAGTCGCCGTTGAGTGGTAGAAATTTTCGTATTCTATTTTCACCCTTCTTCTCTAGGGGCTTGGGGTCATTTTTCTTTGTTTTCCAGTCGGGATCGCGAACTTCATTTTTCTTATTTCTTTTATAGTTGATTTTCGTCGTTTTCGTTCGACAGAGTTCGATGAACTGTAGTACTCGCGCCGTCGCTCCGATCAGCCGCTCCCACTTGGAAAAGCGTTCTATTTTTGGCACGGCTTCTTTTATGTTGCAGGTGTTTTTGACGGTGATGTTGTTGACCTTTTCTTCTCCGGTCGGCGTGGGCAACGTAGGTAACTCGGACGGCCATGTTGATGACGGCTCGTATAGGAAGTTCGGGCCGTGGTACCAGCGGTGGGCTGAGTTGAAGTCCGTGGGCACGTCGCGTGTTGCATCGTCGGCGACGTTGAGTTTGGTCGGCACCCATCTCCATTCTTGTAATGTACTATTTTCTTCTATGGCGGCGATGCGGTGAGCGACGAACGGGCGATAAGCTCTCCCGCCGGTTTTCAGCCAGGTGAGTACTGTTTTGCTGTCTGTCCAAAACGTCTTGCTGCTGGGCTTCTTATCGTGCTCTTCTATAATAGTCGCGGCCATGCGACTTCCCAGTACGGCTGCCTGTAGTTCGAGCCGTGGTATCGACGTTAGCTTGAGCGGTGCGACTTTTGCTTTCGCGGCGATCAGTGACGTATGTACTTGTCCGTCAGCTGTTTCGGCGCGCCAATATATAGCGGCGGCGTATGCGAGTTCACTGGCGTCTACGAAGATATGTAGCTGTATTTTGTCGGCGTCGCTGTAGCCGTTGTAACATCTTGGTACTGCGGTGTGTTGCAAGCTTTTCAGGTGGCGCGTCCAATCGGCCCACTGTTGGGCCAGGTCGGCGTCTATGGGTTGGTCCCAGGCGGTTCCTCTTCTCCATATTTCTTGTAGTATTTGTTTCGCTCGTACTGTTACAGGCGATGCGAGGCCGAGCGGGTCGAACAGCGACATCAGTATTTTCAGTGTTTCTCTCTTCGTGGGGTGCGTTTTTTCGAGTATGCCCGGTGGTAGTCGCGCCAAGTTGAGGTTGAAGCCAAGTTCGTCGGTGCGTGGTTTCCATATGAGTCCCAATATTCGTTCAGTCTGTTCGGCGTCAAGTTCGACTTCGGTCTTCGTTGTAGCGCCCGGGTCGAGGGCGTCGATCACCTGCTGCGAGTTCGATGACCATTGGCGTAGCTCGTAGTGTGCGGCGTTGTGTATCTTGTGTACTTCGGTCGCTATGGCAACGGCGGCGTCTTCAGTTCGTTCGCTGTGTATGAAATCGTCGACGTAGTGACTTTTGATGACAGCTGATCGGGCGTCGGCTTGCCATTGTTCGGAGTTCGCGTTAATGTTCTTCACGAAAATAGCGATGGCAGGTGAACACGTAGCGCCGAATATTAGCGACGTCATTCGGTACTCTTCTGGTGGCTGATCATCACGGCGGCTGCCTCTCCATAGGTAACGTAGCGCGTCTCTGTCTTCTTGTCTGACTTTCACTTGCATAAACATTTCTTTGATGTCGGCCGACACGGCCACTCGGTGCTGACGAAATCGCATGAGTACTCCCGGTAGTGATTGCAGTAGATCGGGCCCTCGCAGCAAGTGATCGTTGAGCGAAACTCCTCTTGTTTTCGCTGCGGCGTCATGTACGATCCTTATCTTGTCGGGCTTCATCGGGTTCACCACGGCGAAGTGCGGTAAGTACCATGTTCGTTGTTCGTTCTTCGTTTTCGGAGCGGGTTCGGCGTAGCCTTTTTCTATTAGCGCGTTCATATTTTCTTCATATCGTTTCTTCATTTTCGGATCGCGGTCGATTTTCTTTTCAACGGTGAGCAGTCGCTTTAACGTGTTTTCGTAGTTGTTTGGCATGTTGACGTCATCCGACCGCCATAGTAGCGGTGCTTCGTATCTTCCCTCTTTGTTTAGTCGGACCTCTCTTTCTAGCGTAGCTAAGGCGCGTGCGTCCGGGTTGTTTTGCGGCATGCTGGGGTTGACGATGAGCGACTCGAGTGCGAAGTAGTTCTTCAGTTGTTCATCCATGCTGTCTTCGATGTTGTTGATGAAATTAACTCGATGCGTTTGTTGCCCCAGTGTGCGTGACTGTGTCCCGTGTAGCACCCACCCAAGCGGCGTTAGCGATGCGACGGGTTGATTGTGCTGCCCTTGACGCATTTCTTCAGTCAACAGTAGGTGCCAATTGTCTTGACCGATGAGTACTTGTGGCTTCGCTTCGACGTATTTGAGAAGATTTTCTATGTCGCTGAGGTGACCGCAGCCGTGTAGCTCTTCATCGGTGATGGCTTGTGGCGATAGTTGCATGTTCGAAATGGTGCGTGCGCGGATCTCGAATTCTTTGTTGGACGAGCCGCGTAGCGATAGTGTGACGCGGCGTGAGCGCGCCGACGTTGTTTGCTGGTCGCCGATAGATTCGATGCGTAGCGGGTCGAATGGGCCCCTGGCGCCGGTTGCTGTTGCTAAGTCGTTGTCGACGAGTGTGACCGTCGAGCCGTCGTCCAGTAGTGCGTAGGTATCTACTCCTCCCGCCGGTCCGGAAACGTGTACAGGTAGAATCTTCAAATAAGATACGCCTCTCGCAGTCCATGTTGACGCGACTGTCTCGCTCTTCTGTATAGCGCTATCTCGCTCTGTTTCTTGTTTCTTCGCATAGTGAAGTAGTTGATGATGTGTTTTATTGCAGTCGTCTATTTCGCATCTTTTTCGTCTGCAGTGGTGAGTTTTCGTGCGGTATCGTAGACACACGAAGCAGAGTCGTTGCTTCTTGGCAGTATCCCATCGTTCATCTGTAGTCGCGGCCTTAAACTTGCTGCATTGCGTTATGTTGTGGCCATTTTCGTCGCAGGCGGCGCATTTCTGTTGAGTGGCGCCGGTATGTCTGTCTGTTGTAGTGAAGGCGCGTTGTGGTCTTCGTAGCGGTGCGTGTTCGCTGTATATGTTTTCAGGCGCTGCGTATGGGCCGCAGCGTTCGGCTTCTCGTTCGAGGAATCTTGATAGCTTGAGTAGGTCGGGTTCCTCTTGAGATTGTTCGGCGGCGAAGTCGTACCACTTGTATTTGAGTACCGGCGTCAGCTTGTCTACCGTTGATCTGATTGCTTCTGGACTATATAGGTAATGTTGACGGTTGAGTGCGCGTAGCGTAGCGACGATGTTCATTATGCGGCTTGCGAATATGCAGATTTCCTTCGGGTTATCGGTGAGGCGCGGGAGGGCGCGCAGTCGTTCCAGTTCGGCTATGGCGATGCTATCTGGACGGCCGAAGCGGGCTTCTAGTGTTTTGAATATTTCTTCAGTTTTCGCATTGTAGATGAGTAGGTTCTCAACTGCTTCTTTTGCTCTTCCTTTCAGGCTGCGTCGTAGTCTTGACACGTTTTCTAGTTCTGAGAATAGCGGCGCGGTTTCGATGTATGCTGCTTTGAACGACAACCATTCTTGATGCGAGCCTCCGTACGGCGGTAGTTCAGTAGCGAAGCGAGGAGTGTGCGGTGTCCCTCTAGCAGCGAGGGCGATCGCGGAGGCCAAATCCTTCAAATCTATTTGTTGTGGGCACGGCGCGATGTCTCCTATCATCTTCGGTGTAACGGAGTCTTTCTTTTCTTGGTTGTCTTCTTTCTGTACTGGCGTCGGCTGCGACAGCGGCGGTGGTCGCAGTGACGGCAGCGGCGGCGGCGGTAGCAGCAGTGACTGTGTCGGCGGCGGCGGTAATGTCGCCGGCGGCGGCGGCGGCGGCGGCTTTTCTATTCTCTCAGCGGGCTCTTCAGCCGTTTCGGCGGGGCGGGGCTGGCTTTCGTTTAGCCAGTCGTCGACCTTCTTCGTTGTGTCGTGTTCGGAGATGGCCGTCCCTGCGTCGCTTTCATTATCAGATTCGGCTTCGAGGCTTGCGACGCGGGCGGCGGCGAGTTCTATCTTCAGTTTCAGTAATTCTTCTTTGGCGCGAGTGAGGCGGGCAGCGCGCCGTGGCTTTGAGGCACTCTTCGATGGCGCTGGTTTCTTCGTTTTCTGTGTGGTCTCCGAGCCTTCTTCCGTAGAGTTTTCTGTGGTTGCTTCCGTTGACGTAGTTCTTGCAGTGGATTCTGTCGCGGTAGCTTCGGACGCCGCTTCTTCGTTCGGCGGCGCGGTCGTAGGTACGGTTTCGGTTGATGGGCCCGGGGCCGGGGCCGGGGCCGTGGCCGTATCTGGGGCCGGAGTTGGGGCTGGAGAACGTCCCTTCGTTGATCTGGTGACTCGCATCTTCTTTTTTCCTTAGTGACGATTTATCCGGCTGAGAAGGACCATTAATATACGGGACGGCCGTACATTTGTTGCTGGGATTGTCGTCAAAATGAAACGCTGCCTTTGGTTGAATCAGCCAGAGTTCTTGAGGGAGATAGCTTCGAGTTGGTTGTTGCTTGTCCGAGCGCTTGCTGAAGAGTGCATGCTCCATACAAATCCGGCTCGTTATTTATACTCTCGCGGCTATCGCCCTCTCACTCTTACATTTTTATTTCTCTCTCTTACAATTTTATTACAATTGTTATGAATTTCTTAATTGTTATGTTTTTAAACTGTTACACAATTAGCTTATGTCTAAATAATACAATAGTAACGTTATTGTGCCTGTGGAATATTCATTTTGTGAGAAAAAGTGGAAAACAGGTTTTCGGTATAAATATACCTCGCCCCCCGCTTCTTCCGTACAAAACTCGGGCGCACGGGACGCGCGCCGCTCAGTCGTGTGCGGACGTCGTGGCGTTAGGATCTAAGTTTAGGTCATAGACATATGACCTAGGTCTTAAGTTTGGTGCCTAACTACCTAACTTTATCTTTTATCTAGCTTTATTTAGTGTCTAGGTCTCTATACTATTTGTTTACTTATCTGAATGTCTATGACCTAACTAGCCTACCTACCTAAGTTTCCACAGGGCTTTAATGAAAAGGCAATCAGAAAGTATCTTTATTAAATACGAACACAAGTATACATTTCAAAACTTACAAACGAAACAATTATTACTTAACTATTATACTAAATACTAACACGATTATAACTGTACAAACTTTATAGACGGAATTTATCTGTCGTCCGGAACATAATCTGTACCTAGATATACTTAATCTATAAGAATTAATTTATTTCTCCAATTTTTGTCTTTTTGATTATACTGATTACCATAACATTTTCATTTGATCTCGTTGTCTTAAATATCCGAGATGGTGGGAGCCTGATGTCCTGTGCTAACGGGTATTTTTTACCTATTTCAGCCATCAGTCTCACACAAGTTTAGATAAGATTAGTATTTATAAGGCATACACTAAGAGTTTGTGATGAGAAAATAAAGATTTTTATTTATTTATTTATTTATTTACATATTGTATGGAGTGTCGAATTTTTTTTTTCATTTCCGACAAAAATCTTGCTGTGCGTTGGTCAGCATGATGGCCTGAAGCCATGGTTAAAGTTTTTGCTAAGGTGCCCCTAACACCCTGTATATCAGAAAAAGTATCAAAAGAGTGCTTAGAAAAACAAAAGTTAAAGGAGTTTTAAGGCTTCATCATCATCATTTCAGCCGTACGACGCCCACTGCTGGGCATAGGCCTCCCCCAATGATTTTTTTTTTATAAAACTGGGCAGGCATTTGACCAGCATCTTGTTTGTTAACAGGATGTGGCCTAAGATGTTGCATGCTTGTCCAGATCTCCACAACGATCGGTCCTGCGCTTAATCCACCAAAATACGCATCTATTTACCTCCTCGGCAGCAGCGGCAGGTTGTTACCGAATAACCACAGCCGCTTATCACCGAACCATTTCTCCATGCAGGACGCCACGTTGTTCCACAGACTGAAGCCCGAACACTCCACCGACACAACCGAACTCATTCGCGCTCCCGAACGGACCCGCGCATTTCCCGCCTAAATTAATGTCAAATTTATGCAAATGGCGTCTAATTAGATTTTCTTTTGTTTTTTTTTTCACTCGGAGACTTGCTTTGCTTACGATGGCTGCGGAGCTTTTGATCTGAGCTACTGGTATATCGATCGACGTTTTGTTTACAGTTTTGTCGGCCTGTATACATGACAACCGCAGCGGTCGGTGGTAGGGAAAAATGTAGGCTAGTGGTTTGAGCGCATGATTACGATAAAGACTATGTGCTAACCTAACTCTTATTTATTATCTCTCGATCTCTTGTGCTCTACTTAAGTTTTAGAGATAGTAAGCCTAATAAATTAAGCCCTGTTTCCTTCTTAAATCTAGATTAAACAATACAATTGCTTAATAATTGAGCAAGTCTTGGATTACCGATTATACCTATACGGGGTGAAATTATGTATTTCATGATACCTAGAGCGAAAGTACTTAGGTACTTACTCAAAAAAATGGAGATAGCTCACTCAAAGGAAACATTACTTTATTGTTGACAAGCAACTATCCTATCTATATCTATCTATCCGGTAGCCTCCAGACAAAACTGTCAATGTCAAAAACACAATTTGAAATATTTTGTAAAAAATCCAAGAAAAAAATAGAAGATGTGGTTCAAAAATACAATAATCCGCCTGTAATGTAGCTCTGAGTGCTAAGAACCTTGCTTTAGATTAGAACCTCTTACACTCTGCCAACTCAATAATTTTATTTAGTAATTAATTTTATATTAAAACATTATTCTTAACGTTGTTGTTTCATTCTATAACTTAATTCATTCATGTTATTTTGTTTGTTTTTCTATTTTATTATTTAAGATAAAAAACAAGTAAAGTAGGGGCAACAAATATATAGAGTCCTTGTAGTAAAAATATATCAAAAGTTGAGAGCTGTTCCGGACAATGGGAGTTGCTTTGAAATAACGGATAATGGGAAATAATTTCCCACCGCAGAATTCCCATTTTTCCCCTCTTTATTAAAAAGAGGAGTGTTTTTTCGGAATCTACAGAACCCATTTACCTAAAAACCACGACCATGAAAAAACTCACAGACAACTCGAACCAAAATAATGCTTGAAACGGAACGTGCGATTCTGTCTTGGCCACTCGCGGCTGTCATCTGTCTGACTGACTTTGACTTGTCTTGTCATTTCATTTTTCTTCATTCATTCTGTCAAATGCTTGTGTACGCGCCGCTCGTTTTTGTTGTTTGCGTTTTCGATCAATGATTGTTGTTTTTATTATGTACGTAAAGGAAATATCATCTTAAAGTTCTATATTGCTTTAAAATCGCGAGTGTTATTTGTGTTTTGGCTTGCCGTACTATTGCGCAATATATCGTGGGTTCGTGGGTGACTTTCATTCATTTCAAATTGCACTTTCTTTGACAATGCGTATTAGATCCTCGAAGCAAGGTCTTGGTGCCTTGAAATAAAATTATACAGTGCAAGAACTGATGTGTGAAAAAGTCACCTTTGTCGTTAATTTGGTGTTATCATTTTACGGTTTGTGATAGTGATATTAAAATGGGGTCGACCGGATTGACACTGGCTGACCTGCCAAACATTTTTATTATGATTGGGGCCTTGGTGGCTCTTTTTGCAATGCTGGTCATACTTCTCAGGTAAGCTAAACATAATTATTAAAGGAATAGAACATTCAATGTTTGTTTACTTGGATAACTTATCTAGAAGTAGAGGATTAGTGATAAACTTATCAATGAAGCAACTTTAATATCAATGACATCATAATACAATATTATCTTGTTACAGTTATTTACAAATATTAAAAATGTTTACAAAATTATTATATAATGTATAATGAAAGAAAAATCTTATCAAGATACAAATTTGTGGCCGTTGTTCTTTGTTAGAATAATATCGGGTTTGACTTTCTCTTTAAATAACTGTTCATTGGGCCACTTCTCAGTGATACACCCAAACATAAGGTGAAGGCGATGTATAAATAAACTAATATGTAAATTAATGATAGCTGAAGGTCAAAGTGTGATTCTGTTTTATTAATAAACAACTCCTTTTTATTATTAATTGTATTACTTATAGTCTTTAATATGATAGTGCATGTCTTCTTTGTTACATAATATCAAAACACAATTACAAAACTTAATTTTAATAAAAATAAATTAACTAAGTTACTCTGTAAAATTAAATGGCTGAGAGTGAGGTCTTTTGACACATATTAATTGCTTTAATCTTTAAAAAAAAAATAACTTCAGTATAAAAAAAATTGAAATTATTGTTATATTTCTTGTTTTTTTAAACATACAGGATTAAAATAATTGAATACATTAATTAAAAGATAATTTTAAGTGAAAACACTAAGTAAGTACTTATTTAATTACTCATTCATACCCTCTTTCTTTGATTGTGTTTGTACTGAAAATGTTAAATATTTTTTATTGTATTATTGTTATTAACACAGTGGGTAAGTTCCGAATCTACATTCATTAAGTAAAATCAAAGTTAATGAGATCTACTAACAATAATAAATTATAATTGCTTTAATGTTCTAGTTAGGTTATAATGTAATATTATGTATGACAGGAGTAACTGTTTTGTTTTTTGAAGTGCACTTGCTAGTTTAAGACGGCTTAGTTATATTCTTTTTTACTTTAATTATTTTGTATTTCTCTTATAAGTGAATAATGTATTCTTTTAGAGAAATAAATATGTTAAGCCTAGGTTAGGGTATATAAGGGTCACATCAGACTAAACCAGTTTGAGTAAAGTTTCTCACAGCTATCAAAATAATGAAACAATGTATAATCAGAACTAAAATACTTGACTGTTTATTTATTTATTCAAAATTCTTTATAAAAAAGGCTCTTTAAGTAAATAGGTACAAATAATTTTGCATTTACTTTGTTTTTGATAAAGTACACTGTAATAATTTGATATAATATTTGAATCAATTTCCTTACTTTGCTATTGAAAAGATAACAAAGAAATATTATGATTTATAAAGTATACATTTTCTATTTCTATTTCTATTTCTATTTCTATTTCTATTTCATAAAAGTATTACTTAATTAGAATGAATTTATTGATTAGGCTTCATACCAAGTTATATTATGAAGTAACATTTATTGCTTTTTAGTAATAGGTATAACAAATATATTATTCTTTATCATGGCAGATAAAACAAATAAGTGTATCAGTGAAGTAATAAATGTCTTTATGAATTTCTAGTTTCATGGGGTCCGGTTCTGAAAAAAATAACAAATTTTCATGAAATTAGTTTTACAAGCAATTTTTATTTTTATTATTTAATTTTCAATAAGTTGTGACATTTATTTTAATTAAATTCTAGATTATACTCCATTTAAGTTGACAGAATGATTTAAACATGGTAACTATCTCTCTTATGTTTTTTAGATTATTTTGAGATATGATCTCAAAATAGATTATGACCAATCAAAACCTTTAAATTTTGTTTGTGCCACAAATCAAATCTTAGAGAGGCACACAATAGAAATTGGTTGTATATGTTACAAAAACATAGTAAATCATTCATCCACACTAACAAAATCAGGATATGAATCGTCCAAACCATAATCAGGATATGAATCTGGGTTTTGGAGCAGTAAACAGGATGTTGAGTACATTCAATTTAAATCATTGATTAACATGCAATTGCAATATATGTAGGTACCTACCTAAATAAATATCAATAGTGGAAACTGTTTTACAAAATTTGTAATTTAATGTGGAGCATATGTATAAAAAAAATGACAAATCTTCATTTGTCATCTAGTATCCATCCATCCATGTCACAAGTCCTTAACAGGTGGTAGGAAAATTTTTTTGGACAATTTCAATAGTATTTAATTTTGTAAATCTATTTGAATAAAGAGTTTTTTTTTGCTTTGACTTTCTTATTGACACTTACCAAGGGCTAGATATGGTCTAATTGTAAGAAAAAAACATTTACTTTTTTTACTAAGGGTGACTTTCACCACTGATATTTAAACGTGATTAACGCTAAACGTGTTTAAAACATAGTTCTGTCCCTGTCAGCTGTTTGAATGTGACAGAGACAGAAATACGTTTTAAACGCATTTAGCGTTAATCAATGACGTTTTATTAATAGACACGTTACACTCGAACAAATTGCATTTTAAAATGGCGAATTTCGTACTACACGTTAAAAGAAACCAAAAACAAGCACAAACTGTCAAAATAAATGTATCTCTTCCTAACAACAGGCATTTCCGCATATCTATCTCTTTTTACCAAAATAATGTTAGTCCGAGACATATATACACAAACCCCCACTGTCAAAAAGAGATAAACAGTTATTGCAAGCACTGTCTTATGTACCAGTTTTCTGTCTCTTTCATGCGTTCCGAAAACTTTACAAGCTTACTCGCTCATGCATGTCGAACTGGCAACAGCGCAAAAGTCATCGCTAATTATTTAATTTTTATTTTAAATTTATAATTTCAATAATTACGTATGAAATGAATCAATTTTCTTGTCTATTAAAGATCCGGCATAGTTTTTGCAACTTCTCTTAACACAGGAAGGCATTAAGTTTATTATTTGAGGCGTAATCGAAAAATGTTAATGAAATTGAATGGATCATAATGACATCAATTATGCTTTAATAGAATGATTACAATGGTCTTCTGCATAACTTACTATTGTTCTGTTTTCGTGAGGGATTAATGTGTAAGTATATAGTTAAATTAATTAATATTCACAATAATTCAGACACAAAAACTAATTTAAAGATGTTTGTAAATATGTAGTCAAATTACTCTAAGTAAATACATAGCTTTCATTCACATACCACTTGGGTATTTTTATTTATGTTCTTATCAACGAAATAATACCATTTCATATTATTCTGTCTGGTCAGTAAAAACTTACTGTATTGGAACCTTCCTTTAAATGCTTTAACTAAAGGTAAAATTGCCTATAATGGGGCATTCCAGCGAAGATGTCACCTGAGCGAAAACAAATAAAATCTATAATTTGCTATTGTATTGTTTAGTACAATAAAGCCAATGAACTAATTTATCATAAAACAGCAACAGTTTTTTATTTTTCTACCAGATTTTATTTTTTTCGTGTCCTTGAATGCAGTGGTATCGAGGCTGTCTATGGTATGATATTTCTTATTCATGTTTGCAAAACTTTTTTGCGCTCTTTTCATGTGTGCTGGTAAAACATTGTTAGGAAAGAAAAAAATACAATTCCTGGCGTTTACATCAGTCGTAAGTAATTGTAAGTTAGTATTCGTGATGAAAAGTTATCAATGCATAAAGAAATGCATTAGGTATGTCCCGACCGTCACTGTTAAACATGTGTCTGCTTATCCTATCCTATAAATATAGAACTGCTTGTTTACCGGCTTTGTCAAAGTAACAATTATACCACAGTTTATTAATTTGCATTATTATTTCACATTAAAAATAAAAGTGCATCGAAATATTGATACTGAAAGGTATGTCCCGACCGTCACAGTGACGGGTGGGACAAAAGTTCAAGTGCATGGATTCAAGCTTTTTTAAGTTGATTTAGGCATTTGTTTATTTACAAATGGTGTTTTTTATTATTTGTACATTTTTTTATTCATTATGTTTTGCGTAGATATTTAAATGCCTTTTCATATTTTTTATTGCATATCATTTGCCAGTTTGGTTTAAAGGCTTATCTAGTTTTGTTTTTTTTGCTTTTTAGTGCAAGAACATGAATCCTGCAGAAAGTAAAGAGAAAGTCTAGAGTAAAATTAAAACAAAATAATAAAAATGGGAAGAGTTTTTAGTAAAAGAAAGGGGAAGAAATGCTGCGGAGGCAGAAAAAAAAAGAAAAGATGTTTAAAGTCAAGACAAAGAAGCAAAAGCTATTTGGGGGGGAAAAGAAAAAAATCCTGAAAAGAAAACCAAGGAAAAAAAGTATTTTTGTTCCTTTTTTGGACAGTTTTCTTTTGAAAGAAAGAATTTTCTAATGCTGTTGATTTTACAGAAAAATAGTCTGTATTTCCATTTAATTGTTTGAAATATTCATTAATTTCATTGTTTTGAACATATTTTAATTAAAAGTATGTAATAAATATGCATAATATGTATTTTATTCACATACAATTGTGACTCGTCCCACCCGTCACAAAATGCTGTCCCACCCGTCACAACTTAAAATATATTTTATAAATTCTGATTACAATAATAATACAACTTAAGTTCTAAATTGTATTGAAGGCATTCTAGAAGCAACTTATACAAAAAAATCTCTTAACAAAATGTTTCTAGTTTGTCTTGATTTTAATGGTAAAACTCTCTACTCATATAGGTGGGTGACTTTGCTGTCCCACCCGTCACTTTAAGGAAATGGAAATTTTAGGCATAAAGTAATTAATATATTTTTTCAATTTTGACGGTTTTATTTTCATAAACTATCTGGGTACATATGTGGTCAGTTTTTATAGTCATTTTGTTAATAATAAACGATAAATTACTACTTTTAGGAGCAAAAATGAGTCCCAATGTCCCACCCGTCACTTTGGAATGCCCCTAATATAAATAATATACCTCCACTTAAAAGAAGATTCCATAAAAGTACAAAAAAGTTTGACTAAGCTTAGCATTGTACTTAAAATTCCAAATACTTAAAATGAAATAAAATAACATAACTTTGACGACCTCTATTGGTCGAGTGGTGTACGTACTGGTTTTCAAGGTGAGGCCACTATGTCAGGTCCCAGGTTGAATGCCCGGTCGGGCAAATGGCGAAAACTAACTTTTCTATATTTTCTCGTGCCGGTGTATGTTATCCCATACACATACCATCGTGTGTGGTGTTACCCATCGCTATTTCCGATTTCCATAACACAGGCAGAGTAAATACGAGTATTTTATCTGCCTACTAAAGAACTGAACGCGAGTTATGACCACAGACATTATGACGTAACGTCTGGGGGCCAATTCTGCTAACTTAACGTTAGCAGTTAGCATACCGAAAATCTCGTCGATCCGTTGCTCCGTTTTGACGTGAAAGACGGACAAACAAACAAACAAACAAACAAACAAACAAACAAACAAACAAATAAACAAACAAACAAACACACTTTCACATTTATAATATTAGTATGGATTTAATTTAATTGACAGATGTATGAATGTGTGTGTGCACGTGTGTGTGGTGTGTGTGTGTAGTGTGGTGTGTGTATGTGGTGTAGTGTGTGTATGTGTGTTCTGTGCGTGTGTATGTGTGTGTGTGTGTTTTGGGGTGTGAGTATTTTGAGTTATTGATTCTTTAAAAATAGTTCCTCTGTTTCAGTGTACGATAGTGTTAGCAACCACTTGTATACTTTATGTCTAGCTTGATGTGATTTAAATGTAGTGTGTGGTGTGACCATCAGTAGTATGGTGAAAAAAGTACACATTTCTTGTAAAAGTGTGTAAAAAAGCACAACAATTGAAACACGATTGAGATTGGCCGTCCGTACAGGGCACGAAATAACGTACGGTACCCGTCAGTCGCGTTTATTCCGCGCCCTGAGGGCCTAGACAAGTGGTTTTCTATTATGCCCGGGCCGCACCTGCGTCTAATGTCATTAATTAGCGCGCTATCCTACTAATATTATAAATGTGAAAGTTTAGATGTTTGGATGTTTAGATGTTTGGATGTTTGTTACTCAATCACGCCAAAACGGCTGAACGGATTTGGCTGAAATTTGGGACTCATATACTATGTAGCCTGGAGAGGAACATAGGCTACTTTTTATCCCCAAAAAATGTCACATTCCCGCGGGATAACGTCGTGAAGTCCACGCGGGCGAAGCCGCGGGCGGAAAGCTAGTTTGATATAATACGCAGGTGTGGCCGGGTTTTAGCGCACTAATTTGATACAAAGAGCGCGCTAAGACGCGCATGCCGTTATTCACGCCATTAGGCGTCACGCAGGTGAAGCCCCAGCATTATAGATATCGCCAGTAGAATAGAAAGACAAATGTATGGTATTGACTTTAGCGATTGAAATGTCATGTGACCCCTAATGTCAATCCCATACATGTATCTTTCTATTCAACGACATAATTATTTTGTAAATGCGTTGCTTCTGTTAAAGCTGATGAGTTTTTTTCGCCTGTTTTTCTTGTCAGTTAAAAGATGTCCATAACAGGTGGTAGGTAAAAAAATGTTGGACGATTCATGAGCATTAATTTTATTTAATCTACTTATATGAATAAAAATTTATTGACTTGACTTGACTTATTGACTGGCGATATCGATAATAGAAAGCTACTTGTCTAGGCCCTCAGGGGCTACACTACAGGGGCTGTACCGACTGACAGCCAGACGTTACGTCATAACTTTCTTTCGATCGACGATCTTTAGTAGGCAGATAAAATACTCGTTTTTACTCTGACACAGGTTATCCTAATTAGCATCCTAAGTAAGCAATTAAGCATACATTGCTTTCTTTGAGCTCATTTTTAACAAGTGATGCAATCAAAACAAGCAATGTATGCTTAATAGCTGCCTTTTGGTATTGGAACAATGTATGTGATGTGATGCTGCCAATAATTTATTAAGGAAAAAGTATGGACTTTTTGATATAAAACTACAGGACGGTTAGAGTTGTTCTAAATCTGGTAATAAGATATATGGGGCATTCCAGTGAAGATGTCACCTGAGCCAAAAAAAATAAAATCTATAATTTGCTATTGTATTGTTCAGTACAATAAAGCCAATGAACGAATTTATCATAAAACAGCAAGTTTTTTACTTTTCTACCAGATTTTTTTTTCGTGTCCTTGAATGCAGTGGTATCAGGGCTGTCTATGGTATGATATTTCTTCTTCATGTTTGCAAAACGTTTTTGCGCGCTTTTCATGTGTGCTGGACTTAGGGCTTGCAAATATTCGACAAATTTAGGTATTCGAATATTCGAATATTTTGTCTCAGACATTCGAATATTCGAATATTATTCGAAATATTATAAAGTAAAGTAAGTAAAGATAAAACAGGGTTTAAGTGGTAAGAACACTCTTTTGCAATGAAATGAAAAATGCTCAGTAAAGTTTTTATGAATATTTATTGCGACAAAATGTTATAAAATCATAAAATCAAACAACTTCTTCTAATTAACCCTGCCATCATTGAGATCATCATTCTTATTCTAAATAAAGTAACGTATATAAAACTTAACAATTTCTGTTAATTGGGCAGTAACTTAAATAATAGGTCTTTACCTATGAAATTGCCGTTTTGTATGGAGATTTCTGTAATTATTTTTTTTCCATACTAACGTTTTTGTTATTATTTAACGACTAATATTATGTAAATTTACAAAATTTTACACAAGTATTTATGGACATTTTAACTAGTAAATGACACATTCGTTAAGAGAAAAAAATTTTTTTTTCACTAAGTTACAACTAATAAAGTACGAAATTCTGGAAACAAAAATAGTCGTAACTTTCGGAATAAGTTTTTTCTATGTAAATAATCAAATATCGTGGTTATTAAATTATCAAAAGTTGCTCGATACGGTCTTTATGTAACGCAATATTAAAGAAATTATATATTTCTAATATTATAAAAGTTGTTAAGCTATATGTACAAAAGAAAAAAACGGCAATTTCATATGTAAAGACCTATTATATAAAAATCTCTGAGATGCATTTGCATAAAAATAGTCCTATAATCCTTGGGAGAGGCCTATGCCCAGCAGTGGGCGTCGTTCGGCTGACATGATGATGATGATAAAAAATAGTCCTTAATGGAAAAGTCAACAAATGAAAATGTTACGCTAAGTAAATAGTTAGCGTAATGCACAATTTGTCCAATATTTTGAATCAGGGCTATAAGCAATAAAAAGAGATTATTGAAATTATTAAGTTGTTAGTTTTAACTTTCTGAATAAACCACATCAATGAGATCGTTAATTCGTCACGTCATTTGGTATCTATTAACTTGGCACTAGCTAATGTAAAAAAAACATCTCTCTTTGAGATCAGTTTCATAGTTAGAATTAAAATATAAATAAAATAACAATGAAAACAATTGCCTCTATTTATTTATGATATACCTATGGGATGTAGCGCAGATTACTTTCTTCAAAGAAAGTGTTTAGGTTGACACTATCATCCCCTGAAAACTCTGTACTGTTTTTTTAACTATCTGTATGCTATGAAATAAATGCAACTATTTCTTGTTTGGTTTTCTTTGGTAATGAGATCTCAAGCAACTTAATGCATCCAGAGAATCATCTTTTAGGGAGCATCTTGGGTGATTACATAAATATTTGCTTGAGGAAAATACTCTCTCACATTCTACACTAGTAGGTGGTATACAAAGCAAGAAATTATAAACTTGTTCTAAGTGAACTTGCCTTGGACCCCCTCTATGAAATAAGGCCATTTGCATACAAACTGATACTTCAAGTTCTACGTTATTAGAACAATTTGCAGTAGACAGACGTAGACGAAGCTGATGAAATGGTATCAGCAATTCTTTTTTGCAGCTGTTCCTGAAGACTTTTTGCGGTATATGTGGTTTCATGTTGCTGACTCATTTGAATTAAAGGCACATTATCATCTTTCTCGTGAGATTCAATATGATTGCTATTATGTTTCACAGCTTCATACGAAGTTCACCTGGTCTACTATAATTTATATGGCAAAATAACACAGCAACTTGAAATTTTTACACAATGCTGAGCTTTGATATAATGATAGTTCCATTGTTATCATGCAATGCAACTAATACAATCAAGGAAACACGACACTTATCCATTTTAACTTATAAATGTACGCATACTATGATTTGCATATTCTTAAATAAAAAATATTTGAGGTTAGATTTTGATGAGATGTAAAATAACACAAAACCTTAACAACAACAAGTAATTATAAAATTATACTTACTTACATGAATCACTAAAACACAGAATTCGATAAAATTCTCATATAGATAACAGTTATTTAATACACTGCACTGCAATCGGACTTTGAAGTCTGCCGGCCGGTTGATGTAAACAAACAATGGCGTGGATCGAGTGGCACGAGTGGGTTGACCGAAGTGAGCGCAAGCGATAGCTTCCGAAGCGCGAGCGATAGCTTCCGAGAGTGGATCCGAGAGTTCCCGAATGATAGCGTACACTATAGCCTTCTTTTGGATACGTTCACGCAAGATACGTTTGATTAAATGTGACGTGTTTAAAAAAACGAATATTCGAATATTCGTAAATATTATTCGAATATTAAAATGGGGCGAATATTCGAATTATTCGAATATTCGAATATTCGATTGCAAGCCCTAAGTGCTGGTAAAACATTGTTAGGAAAGAAAAAAATACAATTCCTGGCGTTTACATCAGTCGTAAGAAATTGTAAGTTACTATTCGTGATGAAAAGTTATCAATGCATAAAGAAATGCATTAGGGATGTCCCGACCGTCACTGTTAAACATGTGTTTGCTTATCCTATCCTATAAATATAGAACTGCTTGTTTACCGGCTTTGTCAAAGTAACAATTATACCTTAGTTTATTAATTTGCATTATTATTACACATTAAAAATAAAAGTGCATCGAAATATTGATACTGAAAGATATGTCCCGACCGTCACAGTGACGGGTGGGACAAAAGTTCAAGTGCATGGATTCGAGCTTTTTTAAGTTGATTTAGGTATTTGTTTATTTACAAATGGTGTTTTTTATTATTTTGTTTTATACAGTGTACATTTTTTTATTCATTATGTTTTGCGTAGATATTAAAATGCCTTTTCATATTTTTTATTGCATATCATTTATCAGTTTGGTTTAAAGGCTTATCTAGTTTTGGTTTCTTTGCTTTTTAGTGCATGAACATGAATCCTGCAGAAAGAAAGAGAAAGTCTAGAGTAAAATTAAAACAAAATAATAAATATATAGTTTAAAAAACTAAACAAACACACTTTTAATAGTAACAGACTAAAAGTACAAAATAACCGTCTATTCAGTAACTGAAATTAAAAAGCGTGGTGCGCGTTGTCAATATTAAGTTCTTGAAATTCATGCTTTGCAAAGGGCGCACCACGCTTTTTAATTTCAGTTACTGAATAGACGGTTATTTTGTACTTTTAGTCTGTTACTATTAAAAGTGTGTTTGTTTAGTTTTTTAAACTATATATTTATTTCTTTCTTTTTAGTTTAATAAGTGGCAAACCCAATTAACATCAATTAATGCCACTGGCTTCCTTAATAAGATGTAATAAATTACATAATTAGGTACATATAATAAAGTATAAACTAATTTATTCCTCCCTGTTCCAACATAAGACCCTCACCACCAAGTGTAGCGAATAGGTCTCATCTGAATGAAACAAATGAGCTCAAACTCGAGGGGTTTCCTAGTAGTCATTAAGGAGTGCTACTGGCTTCCTCCCTGCTCCATTATCAGACCCTCACCACCAAGTGTAGCGAATAGGTCTCATCTGAATGAAACAAATGAGCCCAAACTCGAGGGGTTTCCTAGTGGTCACTAAAAAGTGTCACTGGCTTCCTCCCTGCTCCATCATCAGACCCTCACCACCAAGTGGAGCGAATGGGTCTCATCAGAACGAAACGAATGAGCCTAAACTCGAAGGGTTTCCTAGTGGTCATTAAGAAGTGCCACTGGCTTCCTCCCTGCTCCATCATCAGACCCTCACCACCAAGTGTAACGAATAGGTTTCATTAGAAAGTAACAAATGAGCCAGAACTCGAAGGGTTTCCTATTGGCCATTAAGGAGTGCCACTGGCTTTCTCCCTGCTCCATCATCAGACCCTCATCACCAAGTGTAACGAATAGGTCTCATTATAACGAAACAAATGAGTCAGACTCAAAGGGTTTCCTATTGGCCATTAAAGAGTGCCACTGGCTTCCTCCCTGCTCCATCATCAGACCCTCACCACCAAGTGTAGCGAATAGGTCTCATCAGAACGAAACAAATGAGTCAAAACTCGAGGGGTTTACTTGTGGTCATTAAGGAGTTTCACTGGATTCCTCCCAGCTCCATCATCAGACCCTCACCACCAAGTGTAGCGAATAGGTCTAATCAGAACGAAACAAATGAGCCAGAACTCGAGGTGTTTCCTATTGGTGATAAAGGAGTGCCACTGGCTTCCTCTCTGCTCCATCATCAGACCCTCACCACCAAGTGTACCGAATAGGTCTCATCAGAACAAAACAAATGAGTCTAAACTCGAGGGGTTTCCTTGCAGCCATTGAAGAGTTCTATTGCCCACCTCTTGACTCCATCATCAGATCAGCTCGAAAGTAGCAAATTATTGTATTGTCATCAGATTCATATAGACTTGCAAAGTTTCAGATCAATACGACAATTAAAAGTAGGTTAAAATTGAATTCCAAGATTTTCTTACATTGTGACTTAGTTACAAGTGAAGCTAATAAAAGTGTGGTAAAAATGGGAAGAGTTTTTAGTAAAAGAAAGGGTAAGAAATGCTGCGGAGGCAGAAAAAAAAGAAAAGATGTTTAAAGTCAAGACGAAGAAGGAAAAGCTATTTGGGGAGAAAAAGAAAAAAATCCTGATAAGAAAACCTAAAAAAAAAAGTTTTTTGTACAGTTTTCTTCTGAAAGAAAGAATTTTCTAATGCTGTTGATTTTACAGAAAAATAGTCTGTATTTCCATTTAATTGTTTGAAATATTCATTAATTTCATTGTTTTAAACATATTTTAATTAAAAGTATGTAATAAATATGCTTATTATGTATTTTATTCACATACAATTGTGACTCGTCCCACCCGTCACAAAATGCTGTCCCACCCGTCACAACTTAAAATATATTTTTAACCGACTTCTAAATCAAAAAGGAGGAGGTTCTCTATTCGTCTGTATGTATGTTTTTTTTTTGTGTATGTCCACCGATTACTCGAAGACGGCTGAACCGATTGAAATGGTTCAAACGTTATTACATCAGGTTGGTATCCAAATTGGTCTCATTTTTTGAAATTTTGAAATCGGTTCAGTAGTTTTCAGGAAATCTTGAAAATACTGTCGTTTTCGTTATCACTTTATGTGAATTTAATACGTATCTTTAGGCATAACTCCTTTGTTTATAAACCGATTTAGATGATTCTTGTTTTGTATAAAAGGGGATACCTCAAGGTATTTTAACCGACTTCGAAAAAGGAGGTTTTCAGTTTGATCACATACCTATTTACCAGAAAACACGTAAATTGCCTGCACGATGCACTAAAAAGAGTGAAATAAAAATTATTTTTATAAAAAAATAAAACCGCCTTCAAAAAAACCACATCAAAAAAGTAAGAAATAATTCCTCACCAAATAAATAACGTAAGTACTTTGAAGTCGGGCGGGTTTTAACAAAAACAACAAAAAATTGTACATGTTTCACGCCCGACTTCAAAGTACTTACGTTATTTATTTGATGAGGAATTATTTCTTACTTTTTTTATAAATTCTGATTACAATAATAATACAACTTGAGTTCTAAATTGTATTGAAGGCATTCTAGAGGCAACTTATACAAAAAAATCTCTTAAGAAAATGTTTCTAGTTTGTCTTGATTTTAATGGTAAAACTCTCTACTCAGATAGGTGGGTGACTTTGCTGTCCCACCCGTCACTTTAAGAAAATGCAAATTTTAGGCATAAAGTAATTAATATATTTTTTCAATTTTGGAAGTTTTATTTTCATAAACTATCTGGGTACATATGTGGTCAGTTTTTATAGTCATTTTGTTAATAATAAACGATAAATTACTACTTTTAGGAGCAAAAATGAGTCCCAATGTCCCACCCGTCACTTTGGAATGCCCCATATATTTCTTCATACCTTTATCTAGAATCGTATAGTTTCAGAAACACGATTTTATGATTTGGGCACTTTTTCTTTTCGAAAATACCTCTAAAAAATACGAAATATCAAGATTATTCTTAAATGGGGTTACATATAGATACTATTGAAAATTGGTTTAATTAGTGGACACCAATAATATTTAGAGTCGTATTGAAGCATTTTAAAAAAATCGGTATAGTTTTTTAATACGAAGTGATTTTGTGTTTTTTTTTGCGTAATCGGCATAATCGGTCTCGCTCCCGCGCGCGTCGTTTTCTCATTGCTATCTCGCTTTAGCTTATTTTTTCCGAGTATCGCCTTAACACGTTCCGCCGCTGTAACGGCATAGACAGTAAAGGTGGAATTCATATAATGACAGTACGGGTATCGGCGTTTTCACGAAAATCAATCTAAAAATCACTACGGCAACAACCGTCGAATTTACATTAGAGTTTCATATAGAGCAGTCTTACTGTCATGTTGTACAGGAGGCTTGTGTTCCTAGTGTCAAAAACACGTGTACACTAAGACCGTTTTAGGTATATACATACACATACACCAGGGGCTACACATAGGGCATGCAACCGGGTTTTCCCGGTTCTCGAAAACCCGGGATAACCCGGGTATTTGGAAGTTCGGCTAGAACCGGTTCTAAGGAATGGGAACCGGGTTTAACCGGGTTTTATGTGATAAGAAATGGGACGTGATAATATTCCAGTTCCAGATAAAACGTAACTAATTAAGCATAATATTTAGTCATTTAAAAACCTTATAACATATTTTAGAGGAAGCATAGCATAATAGATAATAGCTAGCACTATAATAACTTTCACTAATAATAAAACCAGTTAATGTTACAGTTACAGAGCGATACTAACTCCAACCTGACCACATATTTGATAATAAAATGACTATTGATAAAAACATTATTAGGCGATTATGGAGGGAGTCAGCAATCCAAGTGCAAAGGCTATCAGCGATACCGTATGAGCGAAGCTTACTTATAAGGCTGCCAGACATTACCAAATGCTTTGGATATGTCGAGCGATACGGCAAGGGATACGCCATGGTTATAGGAAAAATGTGATGGTAAAAAAAACTTTCCTATACTTACAAAATTGCATTGTGAATGCATAAAAAAATGATAAAAAATCTCAATATGGCTGTTTCATCTTAATCGATTGTTAAACATTTGTAAAAATGTTTCTTTCGGATGCGAGGGTTTCCTCACATTGATGGAGCAACGCTGGCCTACAGCGTAACAAGTGATAGCAAAATTCGACGAGTCGTGTAAGCCTTTCGGTAGCTTAGTTGGTCAGAGCATCGGGCCGGATTCCCGGAGGCGCGGGTTCGAATCCCGCCTGAAAGCTACTTATAGGGCTCGTGGTTTTTTACTATCACATTTTTCCTATACTTACAAAATTGCATTGTGAATGCATAAAAAAATGATAAAAAATCTCAATATGGCTGTTTCATCTTAATCGATTGTTAAACATTTGTAAAAATGTTTCTTTCGGATGCGAGGGTTTCCTCACATTGATGGAGCAACGCTGGCCTACAGCGTAACAAGTGATAGCAAAATTCGACGAGTCGTGTAAGCCTTTCGGTAGCTTAGTTGGTCAGAGCATCGGGCCGGATTCCCGGAGGCGCGGGTTCGAATCCCGCCTGAAAGCTACTTATAGGGCTCGTGGTTTTTTACTATCACATTTTTCCTATACTTACAAAATTGCATTGTGAATGCATAAAAAAAATGATAAAAAATCTACGCCATGTTTCTCCATCGCTTCACTCCAAAGATGGGTGGCATACACAAGAAGATCTCCAGTCGACCGACCACGGCGAAAACCAAAATTTGCGGTCTTTGAGGAGGTCGTTTTCTTCGAGGAGACGGCCCAAGAGACACGGCCCACAGAGTACGGTTGTGACTAAAATTGGCCTGTATTTGGAAGGGTCGGCACAGCTGCCCTTTTTGGGCACAGGCAAGCTTCCACGTTTTGCAAGATTCCACGATTGGGGTACTAGTCCAGTCTCAAGTTAGAGGCGGTACAGGTGAGATAACACAGGAGCCAGTTCAGGTGCTCAATTGTGCAGAACCATTGCTGGGATACCATCGGGACCACTATAGCTTTGTTCGCATCTAGAGTACGGAGAGCGTTGAGTACCTCTTTGTTGCGTATCTGTATATCTCCTCTATGGACGAGGACTCATAGGTGAAACTTTGCTACCGACATCAAGGTGCCAATTTTCTACATAGAGAGGGACACACAAGTTTGTTTTCTCAGTCGCAGTATGAGCAAGCGATCTATGAGGTTTCAGCCGAGGTGGAAAAGAAGGGTGACAGAATCTAATTCGGCAGCTTTGGCTAGAAACCAAAGCTCTCTACTTCCAGATGGGTGGGAAGTAAGTTTATTAGCTTCAATGCGGCCGATGTGGTGAAAACGTGCCCTGCGCAACATTCGTTTACTAGACTTTGCGACTTGGTTATATAAGCTTTCTTCAGAATGTGAGTTTCCGGCGATTTGCGCGCTCGAGCATCAGCCCAAGCTAAAAAGCTAAATCCTTCTGCACTTCGGCACTACGAGAGTCAGCATTGAACCAAGGGCTAGCGTTACCGCTCGAGGGAACATCGGAGTATGAGATTTAATATTTCATACCCCAAAGTATGATCTCGGTGACAGCGTCAGCGCATTTCGACGGTTCCTCTGAAGAAAAGCAGCATTGCCACCAAGGAAAAGATGCAAAGAACTGATGCATCATCACGTATTCACGTCATTCCAATCTGCCGAATTCCCTCTAATGTATTTTAATTTGAGAAGTAAATAAATTTAGATAATAAAAAAAACTTCTTACAACTGAAAAAAACCCGGGTAATACCCGGGTACCCGGTTCTGACTCGGCTAAAACCCGGGTTTTAAAAATAAGGAACCAGAACCGGTTTTGCATGCCCTAGCTACACACATTGACAGTACGGTGGTGGCCGTTGTGTATGTGTGAACGTTACTTGGACGCGTGAGTCAGTGCTTCGCCGAGAGCGGTATAGGTGTACGAAACATTTGTATGAAGATTATTAGTGTCATATTGGAGTGGAATACCGCGTCGGAACGTGTTAATAATCATAAATATTCTTGTGTACAGGAACATGGAGGTCATAGGGGTGGTTGGTGAAGGTCGCGAGGACGCGTGGAGCCGCGCCATGCAGCCCCCCAGACTGCTCATGCAGAGGGTGCACATCCCCTTCACATTCAAGCTACAGGAAAGCCAACCTGTTGGCTATAGTGGTGAGTTCAATTTGACTTAACACTAGACTGCAGCCCGTTTTAAACTAAAATTTAAAATTTAAAAATTATGTTATTAGTGGTTTTCATATTAAAGTTCAAGGAAGTGTGTTCCACTTGTTTGAATGGTCTAAAATACATAAGAAAAAACTTGTAAAAAGTAATAATGCGTTTGATTAAAACGCTTCTATTATACTATAATATTATAATGAGAAAAGATTTGATTGTCTGTTTGTTTGAATTGAATAGGCTCCGAAATTACTGGACCGATTTAGAAAATTCTTTGACCATTAGATCACTATATTCTTCCCGAAAGACATTGGGTATATTTTATCCCGATATTCCCACGGGAACGGGTACCACGCAGGTAAAACCGCGAGGACCCCCCTAGTTTCACGATACATAACTTAACTGCGATAGGGGTTCGTTTCTTTTTGCCGAAAAACATTTGGGTGTTAATTCAGAAGTAGTTAACATTATAAACCTACTCAAAATATCATAAGTTCGATGAAGTAGTTTGCTCTTGTTAGACTTACGTATGTGTGTAATTTAATATTAAACAAAGTTAACGTGGCGAAAAATTTGCGATAAATAATATTTGCACTGAATCACTTCAAGGAGTTGCTGTGTCGGTTCGTGTTGGACTAAATAAGAGATTTGCGTAGGTGCTTCAGTTAACCAAATATATTAACACGTATGATACACGTTCAACAAGTAGTGGTAACGTATGCTAAATACTAGTAGGTCCATTCTATATTTATATAAATCATAAAAATATTATTTCCTCATAATGATTTATCACTTTAAAGACTAAAGCTGTATAATAGGTTTCAATTTGCATAAAAATTACAATTAATTTTTCCAACCAACCAAATACTTTTTTTACACTGTCAATCGTTACATGTCTATCAAAACTCATTATACTCGTTATTTGAGTTGTAAATCCGGACTCGTATTATTACTGTATAATAATAATAATTGATCGCTTCGTCCCATAAAGCCGTAACAGACGTTCCGACCGGACAACGGATTTGGTCTGCTTCGAACCATGGACCGTACTCTGAAACGCTAATCCGAAACTTCGGTTAGCCCCGCCCCTTTCACTCGATTCTGTGTCTGTCCCGACTAAAGAGTGAGAGGGACGGGTATACCAAAGTTTCGGGTTTTGCGTTTCGGAGTAGGCCCTCATATCCGACCGTCTTTACTTTTGTATCGTAGTCGTCCGACCATAGTTATTATTTGATCGTGTCTGCGACCGTACTCCGAAACGCGAGTTCGAATCGAAACCTCGTAAGCCCTTTTACTCGATTCTGTCAAGAGTCTTGAGTCTTGACTCAAGATTAGAAAGTAAGTGGTACAGTCACCACGAGCAATAACATATTATTCTAAACAACATAGGACTATGGCATATTACATTTATTGAATGACTTTTGTGGCACAGATAGTATTTTTTGTGATATACAAACAAAGTTTTATGTTGTTTACATAATATTATTTCTCATGCGTGCGAGTACCTATAGCAAAGTTTCGGGTTTTGTGTTTTGGGGTAGACCCTCTAACTTGGTCCGGTTGGGATTGATTTGTCTGGTCGGAACGGAACGTCTGTTGCGGCTATAATACCTACAGCTTGGCAAGCGACACCCGAGTACCGCCCACACTGTACAAACAGAGACGGCTCTTTTGTCCATTTGTCGCACTTACACAAACATCTGTAACTAGATTGATTACATAGGTATAGAGTATTCATTGTCCGGACTTGATAGAAAGTTCTGGGCTATTGTGCCTGTTCTATACACTGGTTTTACCGCAAAGAAAAGGTTTAAGGCATTGATGAATTAACTCAGTTTGTTACAGTGCTCTATTTTAATTTTACGCTTTGGGCTTGACAAAGCTTGACAAAAGCGGAAAAGTAAGGCTCCATATAACATCCGCTGCTAATTCTAATCTCTCTGAAAAGATCAGATAACAACAATAATATTAAATATCTTTTTAGCTCTACCTTGAATAATACCTACTCACTGCCGAGATTTTCTTACGACTAGAAAAAAAAAATACTTTTAAATCTTGCAACAACAAATTTTGCTTTACTATTCCTATCTTATCTTATTACGTTTCTGAGATTTGTGGATCATTGACACGGCTGTCCTGTCTCCGACTATTATTTTCTTTGCGTTCCACAAAAAGTACGCCGGCATCGACATTGACCTTGAAATCCGTCCAATCTGTTACAACAACAAACGTCCTCTGTGACCTAGCCCCGTTTTTTCGGAACACCTAAACGGAATTACATAAACAATAGTTAGGTACATTAGTTGGAAAATCTACGCGTGAGAAATAGAGGTAAAGTGCGTGTCAGATAACTCTGCGGTACTGAGGCGTTTTTGGCGCTAGTTGCAGTTCAGTTTTTTGTCCTAAGGTTATGGAAAAGATTAGTAAGTACCTATTCGATTTTAACCGCGTGCAGACTAAAGGGCTTATTACACTTTTCCTAATTAGGATCCTAATTAAATAAATAAATAACTTCTTACATTCACACCAATTATCTAAGCCCATGTTAATTTCATTAAGAAACTGTATCATGGAAAACTTGATAACGGATAAATATATACTTAAATACTTTTTGTTTGTAAATACATACTTAATATACATAGTTAACACCCAGACCAAGACAAATAGACATAGAAAAATGGAAAATGAAGTATTTAGAAAAAATCGACCCGTCTCACAACTAGCTCCGATGGGACCTTCGGAGCTCCGATGGTCCCATCGGAGCTAGTTGTGAGACGGGTCGATTTTTTCTAAATACTTCATTTTCCATTTGTCTATTATAAAAATTGCATTGTGAATGCAAAAAACTAAAAATTAAAATAAGTTACAAATAGACATGTTCATGCACACAAATATTTATCTTGTTCGGGAATCGAACCCGAGACCACTGGCGCAGAAGGTGGGTAGCCTACCCCTGCGCCAAATCGGTCGTCAAAAATTAAGCGTACATTGCTTTTTTTGATTGCATCACTTGCTAAAATGAGCTGAAAGAAAGCGCAATGTATGCTTAATTAGGATCCTAATTAGGATAAGTGTAATAAGCCCTTTATCTGGCGCGCACTCTATATCCGTCGCCGCACACGAGCCTCACGCGACTAGGGTTACCATCTGACAGGCATTTGCCGCATTTGACAGGCATTTTGAGATTTAGACAGGCGTGCGGCCGGCGCTGGTCAGAGACAGGCCTTTTTAAAGTTCGACTTCGAACCTATTAAGCACTCAATAAAAAGAAAATTAGTAGTTTTTCTCTGAAAAGTAGGGACACGAATGGCGAAATTACAGAATCGAGCAAGATCTTGCAGATTTGTCACGTTATGAGAACGTGCCACGTATTTTTCTTTTGGTGAATGCCTTGTGGAAGTTTTGGAAAGAAATCGTCTGACGATTCGATCAGATAAAATGATTATGGAAACCCCAAAAACAAAATTAATCCATGTCTTGTGAAAATTTTGATGGATTTGATTTTTCAGAACAAATAATGTCTAGTGTAAAATATAAAAAAAAACCTAGTGCAGCTACCTTGACAGAAACTTTTTTGTGACAGGCATTTTTCTGAAAAATCAGGCATTCCAGTCATCTTAGACAGGCATCCCTTCTCTTATGTGTGGTAACCCTACACGCGACAGCCACAAACGCGCCACTTGAAGCTAGAAGAAGAAACAAGTGACGACTAGCGGCGTCATATTTTTTTTATGTTCAAGTATTTGACCGACATCTTGCTTAACAGACAAGATGCAAGCAGCCTAGGGTGTAGCATGCTTACCCAGTAGGTGCCCAATCACTCTTGCCTTGAAGAGGCCAAGGTTGTAATGATCGGGGAACACATGCGCAGGTAGCGTATTCCAATCTTTAGCAGGTCGCATCAAGAAAGAACTAGCAAAGCTCCTTGTACTGTACGGACGTGTGGAATGTCTACTATGTAAGGATCATAAACTAACCTGCGTCTGGTACCTCGTGTTCCTGTGAGCACTCTCCAAATAGTATCCTGTAGAACACAGATAAGCTAGCAACTCTACGGCGCACAGTGGATTTTGGAAGCCAAAAAAGTGACGTCGTCGTCGAGATAATCCCAAAATCTGTTAGTTCTAGTTATTTGTAACTCACGACGAGAACTCCCGAGTGCTAATTAACTATGTCTAGAATTTTTTCTAGACGTATTTCCAAAATGCATAAAAAGGCGGAAAAATATGGAAAATCCTTTATTACTCCTAAATGACGATATCAGTGATTGTAAACCTGATAGCATAGTATTCTATGCTTAGTACACACTCACATTTCAAGAGTTCATAGGCAGTTCTACTCGCGGTAAATTTGAGTTTTTTGTTTTATCTAAGATGTTTTTATACTCGAGAACTCTGCCGTATTTGGATAAGTTATTAACACAGAAATGTTGACATTACTATGCCCCACATCATATATTTTTTGCGTTTCCAAAAGGGGTGAGATTGGGGTGAGGCACGCGATCGAGATTGACTGTGTAATGGCAGCTTTACAAAGTAAACCTCGATCGCGATCAATGATCACAATGAGTGATCGCGATCTGGATTGACTGTGGAAGTAATGGTTTCCAGCGTACGCGTAGAGTGAGCGCAAAAATAGGAAACAGTGAACACTCCATTTCAAATATATGGAAGGGCGTACTAAACAGATAACGCATTCGTCGGCAAACAGTTTGCCTACTGGGAACGCATCCTTATGTAAATAAAATCAAAGCATGGAAATCGAATCTGAATCTTTAACCGGTTGTTGTAAATTAAGGAACTGATACGTTCATTGACGCTTTAAAGAATGATCTAGATATTACTGTATCATTTCCATACGTGGGTCGTCCCAGTCGTACCACCTCCAGCCTGTTGAATCTCGAAATAAACAAAATCAACATCCTGATGCGGTCATCGACCGACACGTTAGTCACCAAGCCAAACGATCCGTTATAATATGAATATAAACCCCTTTGCAGAAAAAACGGGCACTTGCATAAGTGTCGACTGTCGACCCACACGTACCCGGTACCACACCACATATCGTAGCGACAAAATGTGGTACCTACGTTGTTCGATATGATGATGGGTTTGCAATGAAAACGCTTGTACACTTGACACTGGGTTTATTTAACACTTTGCACATAGATTAGGTACACAATTTAAGCACTTTATAGGAAATACTAATTATTTAACGTGGAGCCGACATGGCTCGTGACTTTGGTCCGGCAAAACAGGATGAGACGCCAGAGGCGACATCTATTGTCATTTCAAGAATTTAGTATGAAAATACTAAACATACTCGCCCCCACAAATAAAGTCATGCAAAGTAATGAAATCAATAGTGGGGCAAAACTACAATCTACTTTAGTTTTAATAACCAAAATTTAAGTATAGAAAGGTAACATTATAATATTACTTTGTTCTACAATATCATAAACTTAAACTAATATTTATCAACACTAATATGTAATGCTAGTAGCTACATTTTATATAAACAAGTAAGGTAAACAACAAATCATAAACTAATAACTTATTGTTAAATTCTAAGTATATCTTTACTTCTAGATATAAGGCTTAGATATATTAGACATAGTACTTTATTTTATTATTAGGTAACTTATAACTAAATTAAATTTTTCAAAAATTTTCATTAGCAGGTAGCAAAATCAGTTTATGTATTGGTCTTACAAATTCACCTTTTGATGTGCGAACACATACAGAACGAACAAGTTTATCCGATTTATTTAAATTTGTAGAAATTATTTTCCCCAGGGGCCAAAATGTGGGCAATGTACATTCATCTTTTATTATAACTAAATCGCCAACTTTTATATTAGCTTTAATATCTAACCACTTGTTTCTAGTTTGCAATTCTGACAAGTAATTAAAGTAAAACTGTTTCCAAAATCTTTGCTTATAAAACATTACTTTCTGATACATATTTAATCTGCTTTCATTCCTATCCAACAGGCTTGGTTCTGGTACATCAGTAATGGAAGCCCCGATGATAAAGTGAGCTGGGGTTAGACATGCAAGATCGTCAGGAACATCTTTAATTGGACACAATGGTCTTGAGTTTAAGATGCCTTCTATTTGAACCAAGACTGTGTACAATAATTCGTATGTTAATTTAGTTGTAAATAAATGTCTTTTTAACAATGACTTTACAGATTTTATTCCGGACTCATAAATTCCTCCCATATGACTGGCCAAGGGTACTGTAAACTTAAACTCTACATTATGGTTAGTACAAAAGTTTACAATATTGCTATATGAAGCATCATTTTGAAACATTTTATACAATTCATGTAATTGAGTTTTTGTACCTTTAAAGTTAGTTGCATTGTCACTATAAATACACTGTGGAACGCCCCTACGTGATATGAATCTCTTTAGACAACAAATAAATGTTTGACTACTTAGATCAGTTGCTAGTTCCAAGTGAATTGCTTTTGTAGCCAGACAAACAAATAAACATATGTAGCCCTTGGTATATTTACAGTTTCGTGTCATGGCGCTCCTAGTTTCTATTGCACCACTGAAGTCAACACCTACGTGTAAAAATGCTCTTTTTAAAGTTACTCTTGGAGCTGGGAGACTAGACATTTGCTGATTACAGGTTTGACCTCTGAATCTAGTGCATCGAGTACAAGAATGAATTATTTTCTTTACTTCATTTCTACCATTGATTACCCAATACTGTAGTCTGATGTGACACAGTGTGTTTTGTATGCCAGAATGAAGTAATTTTAAGTGATAGTGTCTTATAATAATTGATGTTATAGGATCTTTAGCAGGCAAAACTATGGGGTGTGCTTGTGTGTATGGTATGTCTGAATGTTGAATGCGACCACCCATTCTTATTACATTTTGCTCATCAAGAAAAGGGTTAAATTTTCTCAAAGGACTGGATTTAAATGTAAATAAGGTTTGTTTGCTGCTATTTATAGATGAAAGCTCCAAAATTTCTTTAGAAAATGCCTTGTTCTGAACGGTTTGAATTAAAAACATAGTGGCTCTATTTTTCTCTGAAACAGTTAGATAAGAAGGTAATTTATTTATTTTATTTTTTACTATGTCAATGAATCGGAAAATATAAGCTATAATTCTTACTAACTTTGTGAATTCTGAATGTCTGCAAAATGTGTCATAAAAATAAGTGTAATTAACCTGTTGTGTAGCTGTAATACTTGTAATAGGTATTTTATGATTGGTTTGAGGTGCTAAGTCATCTATCACTGCTGTGTTTACAACCTTTTGATTGAAGATGGGCCATGATGTTTGGTTTTCCATTATCCAAGGAGGTCCTTGCCACCATAGTTTACAAGTGGGCAAGTCTTTTGGCATCACACCTCGTGTAATTAAATCTGCTGGATTGTGTTTAGTGTTTATGTAATGCCAATCATTGTTACAAGTATTTTCGACAACTTTATAAAGGCGGTGTGAAACATATGTGTCATGTTTGTTGTTATATGGTGCTTTGATCCAGTGAAGAACAATAGATGAATCTATGAACAAAAATGTTTTATTAATTTGAATTTTACCTTTTATAGCACTTATAAATTTGTTATAAATATCTGCAAGCAATACAGCTCCACATAGCTCCAAACGTGGTATTGTTTGCTGTCTTTTAATAGGTGACACTTTTGACTTGGCTAATATCAGGACACAAGTAGGACGTTTATTATGATATTCTGCTTTTAAATACAGACATGCTCCATATGCATTCTTCGATGCATCGCAAAAGCCAATTAATGTTATTAAGAAAGGTTGCTCTGTAAAATACCATCTGGGAACTTCTATACATTTAAGTTGTTTTAATTGATTAGTGAAATTTTTCCATAATATCTGTAATTTTGCTGATATTAAAGAATCCCAGTCTGTGCCATTTTTCCAAATGTCTTGCATTAGAATTTTTGCTATTATTACTGCTGGGGCTAGAATACCTACTGGATCAAATATTTGTGCTATCTGTGATAAAACATTTCTTTTGGTAGGTTTACTTTGTGTTATGTCTGGAATATGAACTTGAATTGTGTCTTGAGTGGGTGACCATTGCAGACCAAGAGTTTTGATAAACTCTGGCTTACTAAACTCGTAGGTAGTATGCTGTGAGTTGAAATTGTCTTGTACAGTTTGTTTTAATGTATGAGTATCTGTTATAGGAACTGAAAACTTTTCTAATATTTGAAGACAATTACTCGACCATTTATGTAATTGAAATCCAGCTTTGCTAAGCAGGTCTTTCAATTGAGAACATACCTGAGTACATAGCTCAATTGAGCTATCACTTTGGATGAAGTCATCCATGTAAGAGCTATTTTGTATACATTCAGCAGCTAAACTATGACTTTCTTTAAACTTTTCAGCTAAATCTAATAATGTACGACATGCTAAATAAGGTGCACTTTTTGTACCATAGGTCACAGAAGCTAGTTCTATGCACTGCAGCTGATGAGAATCAGGATCTCTCCATAAGATTCTTTGTAATTTTCTCTGCTCAGGATTTACAAAAATACATCTAAACATTTTAATTATATCACAACAAAACGCATATTGAAACAATCTGAAACGCAGAACAATATCAAGTAGATCATTATATAGATTAGGACCTTCATAGAGCAAATCATTCAAGGATATTCCTGTAGAAGATTTCGCGCTAGCATTAAAAACAACTCGTAATTTAGTAGTTTTGCTTTCAGGTCTTATAACAGGTAAGTGAGGTAAGTAAATAGAATCTTTGTCATTTGGTGTAAATTCCTTTATATAATAGGCATGGCCGAGCCTTATATAATCATCTATGAATGTTTTATATTGGGTGAGCAAGCAAGGATCTTTTCTAAATCTAGACTCTAGTTGTAACAAGCAACGGTATGCCAAATTAAAAGAATTACCAACATCATGTAATTTGTCACTTTGAAGTGGCAATGTAACTGTATATCTACCATTGTTATCTATTATTGTTGTTGTTTGGTACAGCTCCTCACAGTACTTGTTCTCGGGAGACTGTAGCTTTCTTGTGTTAGTTTCTTCCTGCTCCCAAAATGATTGTAGAAGTTGATCTGTGGAGTGTAATGAGGACATGCTAATATGCAAGGCAATGTTGTGATTGGAACTGTCACAAGTATATGAACCGGACACAATCCAACCAAAAACAGTATTTATCAGTATAGGTAGGTTGGGGCCAAGCTTCAAATAACCTGTTTGTAATATAGTATAGAAAAGTTCTGCACCAATGAGTAAATCGATAGAGCTTGGCACAAAAAATGATGGGTCGGCTAATTTGCATGCTTGTGCGTGAGGAACATTCCATTGAGAAGTAGAAATGTACTTATGTGGCAAAGGTACAGTTATGTTATCCATCACTAATAATGATAAGTTTGCCTGGTAGTTATTATGACGTGAAGCTATGTATGTATTGATGCTATTTTGTAAAATATTATTTGTTTTGCCAACTCCGTGCACATTACAAACACTTTTTGTAAATGGAAGGTTTAAAGCGGCTGCCATTTTGCTAGTTATTATGTTAACTTCACTTCCAGAGTCTAGTAAAGCCCGTGCATTTATCCACTTTCCATTTACATCTTGAAGTTTTACAATAGCCGTAGAGAGCAATATTTGTTTGTAAGCATTAGATACAAGTGTTGTATGCTGTGTGCTGTGTTCAGCGCTTGTAGAAGCTTGAGCTGTGTGATAGTCTTGTGTGTTAGTGTAGATGCTGTGTTCAGCTAGTGTAGAGGATTGAATGATATCATTTGTATGTATGGGTTCTTGAGTATTGCAATTGGTATTTGTAGGAGTGTGCGATGCAAGGCTAGGCACTGTATTATGATTGAGAGTTGAAGACAATGATGCAATAGTTTGAGGTGCACTTAATGACACTGAACTAACCTGCTGTTTATGGCTGTCATCTTCCATATGTAAACTTGTATGATGTCTGCGGCGACAAGTAAAGCACTGGTACTTCGAACACTTATGGTTAGCACGGTAAGGCTGTAAACAGTTAAAACACAAAGTTTTAGATCTGACAAAATCAATTCGTTGAGGTACAGTCATTTGCAAATAGTTGGGACATTTATGTAAATTATGACTCTGTTTACAAAGTATACAACAAGTAGTTAGATTTGACTTGACATTGGTAACAATATAAGATTTAGCATTATGCATTTTATCACTATTTCTGTCACCTAGTAATTCAAAAGCTGTTCTTCGTTGATTAAGAAAATCTAATAAGTCTGATAGTTTTGCAATGGAATTGTCTTTTCGACTGATTTCCCATGATGCTCTTAGAGAGTTGTCTAATTTCTGTGATATCAAAAATACTAAAATTACATCCCACTTATCAACTTCTAATTTGATAGCTCTTAAAGAATCTAGGCTTTGCTGTAGAGTAACTAAAAAATCTTTGAGATTATGCTTAGTTATAACACAAAAATTGACAATAGCTTTTAAATGAAAATTAACAATAAGAGTCTGATTGTCATACCTTTTAGATAGGATTTCTAATGCCTTACTGTAATTTTCTTCCGTTATCAGTAATGACGAAATCAACCCGGCGGCTTCTCCCCCTAAGGCGGACTTAAGGTACTGCAACTTGTTTACTGCCGGTAAGTCAGCCCCATCCACGGATGAATAAAAAATATTCTTGAACGTTGTCCATTCCTTTAGGTCGCCATCGAATTTGGGCAGCTCGAGTTGCGGTAGTTTCACCTTTGGCTTCCTGATTTCTGAACAGTCATACATCATCGTGCTGTGAAGCGATTCTCTGGGGTTTCGCGAAGCATGTAGCGAAGGAGGACCCATAATGATATTATCAATTTTTGCTTTTGTAGAGAAGTATTTTTCTTCAGTTACTTGGCGTTCCTGTTCGTGAAATGGCTGCCGTTCCTCGCCGTTGTCTTTGCATTCGATCATGAACTGTATTTCTTCGTATTTTGCCATGATGGCATCCAGCTCATTCAGCCTCACTCGCAATTCGGACGGCTGCTGCTGCGCTGGATTGAACGCTTGTACATAATTTGTTAACCTCGTGAGTTTGCCTTTCACTGAAGCACGTTGTAGCTTGAGCGTTTCGAGATCCAAATCGGGAGCCATCCTAATATTTCACGTTCAATAGTAAGTAATAACACGTAAATTGGTATTTTAACGATATTGTTAAACACTAGTATTCCTATTTTGATAAATTGATGGATATTGAGCCGTAGTTTTATAAATTGTTTGTGGCACTTGTAGCACATACAACGTAGAAAAAACAAAATGGACGGATAATGTTCTGTTCATACGTAATTTTGTTGAGAGTGACTTGTAGTAGTCTGACGTGAGCAGTGGTCGCTGCACGCTGATTGGTTGTAGTTCCGTGACTCCGTGTGTCGGTAAAGTAGTTTGTGCTGTTTCGCCGAAAGTTGCCGATGATGGCGCAAGTTTGTATAGCCAATTCAACTTCCCGAGATCTTTCTAGATGGCGCTGGTTGGGTTTTGTTGAGCGATTTCGTTCGCGAAGTCGAATGTCGATCGAATCGATTTCTTGCCCGCGCCGCGTTGCGCTGCAACTTCACTCCGCAAACAAAATGGCGATCTTTTCACTTTTCGTGATTCAATGAACCGAAGGACCACTTTTAATGTTCGATATGATGATGGGTTTGCAATGAAAACGCTTGTACACTTGACACTGGGTTTATTTAACACTTTGCACATAGATTAGGTACACAATTTAAGCACTTTATAGGAAATACTAATTATTTAACGTGGAGCCGACATGGCTCGTGACTTTGGTCCGGCAAAACAGGATGAGACGCCAGAGGCGACATCTATTGTCATTTCAAGAATTTAGTATGAAAATACTAAACATACGTGTTAATAGAGTCGATGCAACTTTTTGCAGCTGCGTTGTGGTTGCGTTGTGGTAGTGCGACAATATGTCGTTGTCGCTAGTAGTTGTGATGTGGATGTGGCCGGCCGCTAGTTCGCTGCGTTCGTCGCTGGTGGTTGCGCTGTGGCCGGTATCACCCACCCGGTCGATAATGGCTGCAATTGACTATTCATTTCCAATACAAAGTGCGCCCCGCCCACGTTGTGTGGTTGTGGTTCGTGTGGGTTGAGCCTAAAATAAAACTGTCGGTATATTATTCTATACTGTCAGGATAAAAAATGTTCCGATAATCATTGAAAACTATTTTGAAAATGTCTTCTTTTCCCAAACTACCAAAAATGTAAAATATTAATTAGTTTCATAGAACAATGTAATATGGAACGTGAACAAAGTTACAATCTTTTTCCGCTGTGAAGAAATGGGAAAGCGTTTGTTTTTGAGACTTTTATTCAAAAGACGAGTCATTTTTAAATGAAATGAAATGAAAAACTATTATTGACACACCACAATAAAATACATATTAAAAAAAACACTTAAAATATAAGTAGGTACATTAATAATACAACAATTACAATACAGTTAAAAACATCACTATCACTACATAGTATAAAACAAAGTCGCTTTCTCTGTCCCTATGTCCCTTTGTATGCTTAAATCTTTGAAACTACGCAACGGATTTTGATGCGTTTTTTTTAATAGCTAGAGTGATTCAAGAGGAAGGTTTATATGTACTTTTTATCCCGATATTCCCACGGGAACGGGAACCACGCGGGTAAAACCGCGGGCGGCCGCTAGTTAATAATAAAGAATAGTGCATTAAAATAATAGTGATAGTATAGTATATAGGTAACCGCCCGCCCGCGCCGGCTGAAAAACAGCGTCATGGCAATGTCGTGTTGTCGCCTTGCCGTGACATTGCTGGGGACTTTTTCACCACTGCAGTGCTAGTGCTACTCACAAGCTCTCATACAAATTTATGTTCTTTGTTGATTGTTTCTTTTTTTTTCTCTCTTGTTTAATTACTTATGCATTGCTGTGTGTGAAATAAATTATTTCTATTTCTATTCTATATACAACGTGTTAATACAATAACCGAAAAGCCAAATACACCCCAAGTAATTTATTTTGTATTAAATTGAATTCCATTGAAAAAACAATTTTTTTATGTTCTTAGGTCTCCGTGACTTTCTGACAGTTTTTAAGCTCGACCACAGAATATATGCTCGACTATGAATGAAGTAATATCACGTGACGTGTCGCGCTCGTATTGAATGAATAGGCAGTAGACACAAACATTTTTAGAAGCGGCAAAAAATAACAATTCTTTTGAGAAATTTAACCCCTGTCGGAAATGTGTGGAATCGCTTCTATTCTCGAATCTTAAAACTTTTTTCTCAGTTTCGCTAAAAGTGTTAACACGTTGTAGATAAATTACGAGTAGATCTGCAATAGAGACTGTGAAATGAGCATGTTTGTATGATGAAAACAAAATTTGAAAATGTCGGTTTTTCTGCACACGAATTGTCACGAATGTATTAAAGTCGTCACAACACCAGTCCCGTATTTCTAAAGCAAACTTCCCTATTGTTACAAGTTAACAACGTTCGTTGTCGTATTTGCGATTGTTTTGCATACACGCCAAATGCAGGAACAGGAACCATTCTGAAGCCAATTAATTTTGTTTTATTGAAATGTTGACTGAGTTGATGTACAAATATGTAAAATTACACAGTACAAATACTTAAATTGCTTGTTGGCCAACTGGTAACCACGTGAAATCTTCAAACGTGTCGTGCATAGGGTTGTCAGGCGTCCTGATAAAACCGGACATTTTGGATGCTTGTCCAGCCAAATTAGACGGTTTCCGGCTTGTCCGGTTTTTACCTCTTTTGGCCAAATTCCAACTCGCGAACTCGCCGGTAGCGGTGCGCTCGGCAAGAGACGAGCGGTAACGAATCGTGTCCGCCGGCTAAAAAAATATTGGACACCATCACACACATCGTTCCAATACCAAAGTATAGTAGCTTAAGCACTAGTATTATGGAAATTGGAAACAACGAAGAGTATTTCCACATACACCCAGCCAGACCCGAGGAAATATTGAAAAATTCGTTTTCAGTATTTACCCGACCGGGGATCGAACCCGGAACCTCTAGAGATAGCGGCACCTTAAAAACCGGCGCGTACACACCTCGGCCACGGAGGTCGCCAAAAAAATGGCTTTTTTTTAGACTAAAGGCAAGAAATACTTGGTTTTTGGGTGTCCGGCCCTGATACCCAAAAGTCCGGATAATCTAGCTGGCCAGTCCGGCTTTTCAGTTTTAAAAACTGACAACCCTAGACTCGCATGAGCCCATTTTGTTAGCTGAGTGAAACAAGCATGGCGCATTTCGGTCCCATTATGCCATAATTATGCTCGTTTTTGGTATTCATTCATTTGGCAATGTACACGCAAGAACGTTACGAGCACGTACGCGTTATTTACCGTATCGGCTTATCTGTTGAACATGTGTTATCATTCGGAATCTCGCACTTGCCCCGACGGCTCAGTGCACGCGCACCGAGTTTGAACGAATTCGACGCAGTTTTATAAATAGGGTGCGCTTACAATGGTGCTTCTCAACGCGATCTCTCATGATTCACTTACATTCAGTGAGTCAACTAGTCAAAGTCGTATGATGTAAACATTTTCCGTGCATTTGGGATGCGAAAACGGGTTTGTTTTGATAAATACGTGAACTCGGGGTTATACCTACTTACTTGCTCATAGGTTCGGAAATAAATCTGTCGGTAAAAATTCCGACTTACATTGCTAAGATTAGAGTGATGTTTTTTAACAGCTAAGTAGGTATATTTTCTTGGTTGTCCTTGTCACATCTTCTGGTTTAATGTAATTTTGAAGTGTGTAGTATTAATTCGTGTGATAATGGGTTCCCTTGAGCATGCATATCGTCTTCTTGCTTACCTACCTACCAGATGACACAGCTTAAGATATCTTTATCTGGAAAAGGCAATACTGGATCATCTGACTAGACCAAATAGAGTTGTTGGTCCTTCCATAAGAAAAACAGCAATTATAACATTAATTTAATGTCTAATAAAAAATCGGTTAAGCCCAATTTTAGCCTTCTGCCATTCTTCTGCAGAATAGGTATAGTCATCATGTCAACCGAACGACACCCACTGCTGGGCATAGGTAAAGTCACGAGCAATAAAATATACTTAAACAACATAGAAATTTGTCACAGTGAAGCGTTCCAAAACAAACTAAATGTGAGCGAAGTGCGACAAAAACTTCGAGGGAATACCACAACTAGAGTACCCGGCTACGGAACGTGACTAGCAACAGCTGGATGAAAGCTGGAAGGTGTCTTCCTCGTGGCATGCACTAGGAATGACCTATGAGTGCATCAGTGGACTGGACGATAATAGGCTGATGATGATGATAAGTACTCGGCGATAGAATAGAATAGAATATCGTTTATTGCCAATACTGTGTACATAGATATTGCTGATCATTGATATTGATCATCGAGTTAAAAAGCGAGGTGATCGGGTAAAGCCGGTTACGGCTTGTCCACGCGATGACGTTTGACGTTAGGTATTATTGTTGATCTAAGTTGACGTGTCGTCTTGACGGCGGTAATGCTATTTAAATGCCACAAGATCACGAATCGACGAAAATGTTACGGATACTTCTTTTCTGTACTTGACGGTTGATGTAAGTACTCTCGTCTTTATCAAGAAACGTGTTTTTTATGGCGGTAATACCTTTTAAATGCGCGAGTTATCACGATCACGAATCTTGAAAAATGACGGATACTTTACGCCTGTCCTATACTTTTTTTGACATTCCTGTTTTTTTGACGAATCGTCAATGATGGATCCCGCCGTGTGAACGAGCCCTTACGTAGAGCATCGTCACATAACAAAAGAAAGGTTAGAAGGAGCATGTACGCTGTGTGACTCACACTTGTAGTAAGTACCTACTGAACTGAATAACAACATAAAGAAATTCAAAATCGTACATTTTGTTCAAATTAAAATTAAGTTAATTTTCTAGCAGAATATTAAAATTCAAATTTGTTGAATTCAAATTCAAGTTGACTGACACTGAGCATTAATATAACCATTAATTATGGTTTTGACGTTTTCAAACAAATTATTAGCAAATGGGTCACGATTTTATTGGTTCGACCGTACATGCCAACTTTCAAGCAATACGTCAAACATCGCTGAAAACCACCCACCACCACCAGTGTAAACGCGGCATACAATAACAATCATTTTGTTCGCCGTCCGTCACTGAGGCGAATGTTTTATAGCCGGCTCGATTCCTAAACAAAATTGATTTGTTTTTTAGTCGTAAAACTACTTGGCGGTCGTTAAAAGTCTTTCTAGAATATTGGAAAATGGAAACGACCTTAACTGAAAGCACTGTATGTAACTTATTACAATCATCGGCGAACTATAAACATTCCCACCAGAAACCCAGTAGGTAGGTACTCGAAAAATAAACAAAATACGCTTGAGAGTTAATAATAATAATTACAACGACCACAAGTATTAATTATATCTATAAATAATCATGTAATATACTTAATAATTTGGTATATTACAACTATTGTAAACTAGGTACGTCTGATTAGGTACTATCATAGTAAGGTTGAATTGAAAGTAACATCAGGTGTGATGAAGGCTAAGTGCTCCCCCGTTGTGGATAAAAAGAAGGTTTCAAGTAATAATTCAGTCCTTCACTGACTAAAATACTTTTTATCAGCTGTTCCGAGAAAAAAATGCACATGACTAGGTACCTATAACTCGTATACTGAAACAAGTTGTGCCTTTAGGCAATTAAATAAAAATATAAGTCTATAGATTGACCCCAGTCTAACCTTTTTAACGAGAATCGCAATCGCATACAAATAACATGTGGTTAGTTACTAATTTATGGACAGCTGCCGATTCAAATCAAATCATAATAACATTATATTTTATTATGATTTGATTCATCAAGGCGGATTAGAGTTAGATGTTTTACATATTTTTTCCACTGTAATCTTAATTCTTAGATTTTAGAATTCTTCCTTAATGTTTTCCTAGGTAGTGTCACAGAATAAATAATAGTGCTAAGGCACAGAAGACTCACTCTGCAAGCTCATTCAAATAAAAATAAATCTTTCTGCGTGGTAATAAAGTCCAATTCCGGTTGCTTTGTCATCGCTTGCCTACTGTTATAATAACCTAGAGTTCGCGCATGCAAGCAAAACTGTACCCAATAGCTACGCGCGAGCGTTTCTATTTCTATGAATGTCTCAAACAGCTCGCTCGCTGGTTAGGGTTGCGATTGCGAGCGACTTGCGAGTTCGGTTTTGTTGTTTCTTTTGTTCTTTCTTTTATTTAGACACCCGTAAACACAACAGTATCTTATATACGGATTATAGTAACGTTTAGTAGTCATTGTTCGGTGCACAAAAATCACAGAAATGATCGATCGTTTTACGAGCGAACGTGGAGCGTACGAGCCGAGCGGCATCCTTCTGCCATACGCCTGCCCGGCAGGCGCGCCGGCCGAACGTACCTAAACTGCGTAGTGACACCCCCCTGGTAGTGTATTCATCTCTGCATAGAATTTCGTTAAAATCCGTTCAGTAAACTTCAGTAGTCTTGCATTCAAAGCGAACAGACAAAAATTTCATCATTATGTCGATATCGCAAAAAATTGGAATCACTGTTTATATAAAATCATGTAAGTACTGTTTGTTTTTGCTCTCATTATGTTTTATTATTATCTGTGATATAGGTCAGATGTACAGGTGGATGAATCACAATGATTTAAATGATAAATAATTAAGTTATGGTTTACGCGTTATTATTTACTCTAATGCACTCAAGTACCACTTAAACCTACCTACTTAAGTAGGTTCCATAAAAACCGTTGCGCAAAAACTCGACAAGGCACCGGCAGGAAACCGCGCTAGGTACCTACCCGTTCGTTTCCTTCCTGCTAGATAGTAGTGTAGGCAATGAACAGATTCTTTGTATGGAGACCCATACATTAATTCCTCTGTCCATCAAACTTTGCTGGGTTATTAAATAGCATGAGCCATAAACTTTTAAATGATTATCCAAAAAAAAACTCAGACGGGAGTTAGGTATTTATACCTAAATATACAAATCTGTTTATATATTGAACCGAGTAATTTCTCAGACCAAATTTATTTTACCAAATGAGTTATTTATACTAGTATGTGATATTTGATAAAAATCCAAAACTTTTTCAAACATGAGTACGCTTGGCAAAATGGTATGATTCCGTTAAAAAGTTCGACAGAAACATTTTTCAGTCCAAGTCGCCCCAATTATTTTATTAAAAATTGGTGTTTCGGCTGGGTTTTTTTTTTGGATATTTCATATTATTGTTTTTATACGTTACATGAATATGTCCGGTGAAGAAAGTTTAAACGGTGCATTTTTCCTATAAAAGATATTAATGAAATAAGACTTTCATTAAAAAATACCTAACCTTCTATTATTATTACTTTTTGGAAAATTATACCATACTTTTAATTTATTTATACTTTATCATGCTGTAAAGGTTTTCCTGACTGAGGAATTACTGTGGGGGTCAACTAGCTTTATTGACTACACTATAGCGCGTTCGGTAAGGCGTCTTCGTAACTAGACAGCTCTAGCGTTTTTATGAGATAGTTTTAAGTAAGTAAGTAAGTAACTCTTTATTGCACAACAGATAGAAAATACATTTACATATTTGACATGGACCAGCGTTTCCCATGTAGTGGGTCGCGACCCGGCACCGGGCCACGAAATAATGCCGGGTGCCCGGGTCGTAGCATTGAAGTAAAAACATATGAGTACCTACAAAAAAGATATGCACTAGTTACCTATGATGGTTAAAAAAAATTTTGGCGGGTCACGAATATCACGATGGAGAAACATTAAAAATTACCGGGCCACGGCGTAAACAGATATAGACAATTTACAAAAGTGGCACAAATTGGCGGTCTTATCGCTTAACAGCGATCTCTTCCAGACAACCAATGTACCCCTTTGTTCACAATTTTTATGCTTACCGTTATTCTTGTATGTTTGTTGTTTCTGTTTTTGTGTGCAAATAAAGAATTAATCAATCAATCAATGTTAGAAAGAAAGAAAGAAGAAAGAAATAGATTTATTGACACACACACACACACACATAAAAAATAATAATTTAAAGAAAGAAAGAAAGAAAGAAAAATATTTTATTTGGCCCACACAACGAGTAAACAACATCACACTATACAAGTCACAAAAATAAACACAATATATATTAATATGTAACATTGATTACAGTCGCGTGATGCCAAACTGTGCTCAACTCAGTATGGGCAGTAAGCAGGGCTTACTGCACTGGTTTTCTGTCGAGCACAGTAGTGACATCAGGGACGAATAAGCGGAAAAGTACAGAAAAATACAACAAACAATCTTAAAAAACTTATTATTATTAATAAAATTATACTAAAAGCACACATAAAATATACAAAACATTTCAAAAAAGTTTGTTTGACAAAAATTAGGCTGCATAACAACTTAACCTTTGCCAAGAATAACAAAAAGACAGGGTAAAAAAATATTTACATATAAAACTATAGTCAGTCCAACTATAATCTGTGACCAAAGAGAAAAGTAATACAAAATAGAAATCACATTGTAGAAATGTGGTAGAAATCTGAGAGTGTCTGAGACTGTGTACTTACGCTACGGAAAATGTGGGAAAAAGCCAAAGCAAGAAATTACCAAGATTACCCATAAAATTAATAAATAAAAAAATAAAATAATATTTACAACAAAAACTCATAATAAATTCACATGAACTGTGTTTATATAACGATTCACACAAAAACCTCCTCCTTTTCAATTTTAGAAGTTGGTTAACAAAGGACAGGCTTGTATAAACAATACAATGTGAAACATAGATAGGTCCTGAGGTGAGGATTCTGTCTACCTACTTTCAACCGCGTTCAGCCTCACAGTGCACAGACATCCAATCCGAGCCTCCCAAGCTGAGCATGAATCCCAATAAAAGTAAGTAAGGTTATGATTTCTGTAAATTAAGCAAGTGGTCTTTGTATGCTTTACGAAAGCCGTTTTTTGATTTTAGTATGCGATAGGGAGGTGGAAGATGATTCCAGCACTTTGAGGCAGAGTACTTGAAGGAGCCACGAAAAGCTGCAGTCCTATGTTTGGGCATTAGAATCATGTAGGACGACGCTCTTGTATGGTGAGTACATCTATCCTTTGCCCACTTAAGTTTGTTATAAAGGTACTCAGGAACTTTGGAGTGAATAATGTCGAAAAGTAAGGTAGCAAAATGTAGCTCTCTTCGTGAATTCATCTTTAATAGATTCGAGTTATTAAGAAAAGGAGTAACGTGGGCTCTAGGAGGGATTGAGAAGCAAAACCGAGCACATGCGTTTTGTATACGTTGTAGTAATTGCTTAGTTTTTGAGAGAAGACATGGGCCAAACACTGTATCTGCATAATTAAGCTTAGAGAGAACTAAGGACTCGCATAAACGCACTCTCAAATCCTCGGAAAGGAATGGTCGAAACCTATAAAGGACCTTGAGTCGGTAGAAACAATTTCGAACAACTTCAAGAGCATTCTTTTCAAAATGCATATTGGACTCAAAAATCACTCCCAGGTTTCGCGCTTCAGTAACCCTCTCGACAGGCTGGCAGGCCAGAGTGATTTGGGGTTGACATTTAACAATAGTGGAAACCTGTCTGTTACTTCCGAGAATTAAATATTTAGTCTTATTTGGGTTCAGTACCAGACTGTTCCGGGTAGACCATTGGTACAAACGCTCCAAATCACTGTTTACCCTTTCCACTGCAGAAATTGTCTCGGTAGGATGGAAACTAAGGTACAACTGGACATCATCGGCGTAAAGATGGTAATGACAATTTTTTATGTTTTCAGTTATATCTGCAGTGTACAAGATAAACAGAAGCGGTCCCAATATTGATCCCTGGGGTACTCCCCTGAAGAGGGCTTTGCAGTCAGAGTGGGCTAGCGATCCATCCTCCCTTTTGACCTCCACAATTTGAGAGCGGTTCCACAAATAATTATGGAACCAGCGAACTGCTGAACTATCAAAGCCATAATAAGCAAGCTTAGAGAGGAGCAGGGGGATATCCAAGCAGTCAAAGGCGCGGGAGTAGTCAAGGAGAACTAGAAGTGTACCCATGCCCTTATCCTGTGCCGAAAGAATGTCATCAATTACGCTTAGAAGGGCAGTAGAAGTACTCCGGTTTTTTCGAAAGCCTGATTGCGCCTGTGGTAGCAAGAAGTTTGTTTCCAGGTATTTAGTCAGCTGCATACCCACTGCCCTTTCAACAATCTTAGAAAGGCAAGGAAGTAAACTTATTGGCCGCAGATCACAGACACTGTCCGGGTTTGATTTTTTTGGGATAGGCTTAATAAGTGCTGTCTTCCAAATGTCGGGGAACTGTGATTCCATTAGAGATCTGTTCACTATAGCTGTTATGACACTTAGAGAAAGAGGTAGTGTCATAAAAATCATTTGCAATGAGATTCCATCAATGCCAACTGCATTTGAGTGCAAACTTCGAATTATATCAGCAACTGATTTTTCTGAGATTGGTGTAAAAGAAAAAGTAGCAGAGCCATGCCTATGGTACTCATAAAAGGTTAAGTCTGAGATACTTGTGGAGGTGGAACCAGGAACATTTAAAAACTGATCATTAATGGTGTCTGGATCAAATCCAGGTAATGTGGTATTTTTTCCTTTTTTTATTTCAAGGTTTTTGTTCAAATTTTTCCACAAAGTTTTGGGATTGTTGATATGTCTATTTATATGCTGTTGAAAATAACATTTCTTTTCCTGATATAGAGCTGAGTTTACTACAGATTTCATCTCTTTATAATGCTGTTTATGTGATTCCAACTTTGTTTTTTTCCATCTGACATGTGCTTTGTCCCTAATAAGCATCATTTGTTTGACAGTGTCTGTGATCCATGGGTAAGAGTGCTCCTTGACACGGACAGTTTTAAGAGGGGCATGAAGATCGAAGAGCTGAAGCAATACAGAGTTGAAAGCATTGACCATTGAATCCAGGTCAGGTAACTCTTCAATGTATTTCCAATCTACCTGACTTAAATCTCTCTCAAAAAGCTCAGGGATTATGTCCTTATATGGCCTATATGTGATAAACTGTGGCGAGGGTTTCTCTTTCTTAATGCACAGCTCGGCAGAGATAGCTGCATGCTTTCCCAAAGTAGGTATATGGAGGACATTAACATTTTTAGTATCAGCATCAGTACATAATAAGTCTATTAGTGTTTCACTATTATCTGTAAAATGAGTTGGAGAATTTACTTTTTGATTCAGATTAAAGGTTTCCAAAAAATTTATTAATAATTTAGTTTTGTTTTCGTTTTGTTTTAACATGTCAGCGTTAAAATCACCCAAGAGAATAATATAATCATGGTGAGCAAGAGCACTAATAGACTGAGATAATGCATCTATAACAATGTTCATGTCCATCCATGGTGGTCTGTATGCAGTGCCAATTGCCACTTTGAGGGAGTTTATCTTAAGGGTTAGCCACATTTGTTCCACATTAGGAGAGCTGGGAAAAGGGAAAGAGCGGACATATACTCCCTTTCTGATATAAAAACCAACACCCCCACCACGTCCCTGACAGATTGCCATAGGGCGAGGGGTGTGCCTTAGGCGGTAGCCTGGTACAGATGGGGCACGACCCTCTTCCCCCTCTCTGAGCCAGGTCTCATTAATGGCCATAACATCAACTGCTAACCTGTCCATCATATGTATGAACTCATCATGCTTGGTGCCCAAGGATCCAGCATTAAACAAACCAATTTTTAAATTCTTTTTGGAAATCATTCCTGAGCATTATGCAATACAATTTCTCTTGCAAATAGACATTTTTTTCTTTTGTAAAATATATGTCTTGAAGTGAGAAAGATATAAAAAAAAAAAAATGTTTACATATATAAATGTTACATGTTATGTCAAAACAACACAACCTTTTAATTAGTGGATAGTTTACTGAGCTGTTTCGTACATGATTCAGGTCCAAAACTGTAAAACTTAGTAAGTAGTTTGTATTATAAAGTAAATTAACATTAGGCACATTTTTATTCAGTAAGTTTTTAAACATAAGTAGGTTAATCATGAAATTTTTTAATGTAGATATTATGTAAAGTTCTGAAATTGGTATAAATAAATACAAATGTGAAAATTTTCCATAGTTTATCTTTGGTTTGACCTTGTAAGGACCCAGCACTCCCACCATTTCCCTTTTAAACATTGCAAAAATGACAATGTAATTTTTGTAACGTTTTTCCGTAAAAAACAAAAGCACAACATGAATAAATTTTCGCAAGCACATAACACATAAAATAATAAGAATCTATTGCAGATAATGAGTCAATCATCACGGGTGCCAAACACACGCTCGACGTCTGCGATTGACCGGAGCTGGTAGACCGGCGAGCCCTCCGCCTGGCGGGCGAAGACACGTCCTCGCTTTGTCCACGAGAATCGCCACTGCAGCTTACGACACTCTTCGCGGACACGATGGAATACCTGGCGGTTTAGGCGGGTCAGACGCTCGTTAACGTAAACGCGTCCGCCCGCGGCCGAGCCGCCGGAACGCCGCACGCGCGCCGCCTGAAGCAGCTCGTCCCGCAGGTGGCGGCGCGCCAAGCGCACCACAACACGCCGCGGGCGGCCCGACGCCTCCGCCGGTGGCGCGCCCACGCGCTCTGCAAACACCACGTCGCGCTCCTCCAGCTTCACCCCGAGCCGCCCGGCCAGCACCATGACAGTCTGCACCACGCTGACGCCTTTCTCCTCTGGAAGCAATCCGATATCCAAGTCGGATAGCAATGCTTCTTGGTCCCGCTCGTTAAGCTCCTGCTTGAGCTCAAGAATAGTTCTTTCCAGTTCTGCAGTCCCCTCCGTCTCAATAACGGGCTTACGCTCCAACACATCTAATCGGCTTTCGATGGTGTCCATTCGAGTTGAGAAGGACTCGTGCAGAGCATTCATCTCCATTCTGAACTGCCGCATTTCCGCCATAAAGCCCAGCAGTTCGCGATAACGACGCTCCTCTTTACTTTCGAGGTCATCAGATTGAAGCGGCAGCTGAGTGGCCGGCGCCGGCGCCGGCGGCGGGGACTCGCAAATACCCTTGACTGGAGTGAGGCTGTTGTCACCCTTCCGAATATTTTTATTTTTACAATTAGGACAAACCCAGTCTTTGCTTAGGTTTGCCCTTTCTGGTATATTTAGGCAAGCCTTATGATATTTTATTGGGCACGAAGGACAGGCAGCGCCCCCTGATGCGGATAAAAATTTACCGCACGCTCCACAGTTAACCATTTTAAATATATATAATAGATGGCTCTGTAATCTTGAACTACTACTATTATCAATAGATGGCTCTGCACGAGTTATTTGCGCTTGCAACCCAGTACAACTTTAGATAGATGCTTCGCTAGATGGCGTTAGTGGAGATCACTCAGCCAGTCCAGTGGCAATAATAGAGGTCAGTGGCTATGAGGGACGAGTTATTTGCGCTTGCAACCCAGTACAACTTCCGATTCCGATGCTTCGCTAGATGGCGTTCAATAGAGATCGGTGCGAGGGTTGAGTATGAATAATGATCTTCACCAAATACCCACCACGGAACAAAAATCTGCCTTACAGCCGATTTCTATTTGGAAATTTCTCCACAAAAAAGAAATGAAAACTGTTGCAAACACTTGTACACGCTCACAAACACAAAACGAACGAAAATATGTAGCACTCAAACTTATTTACTACGTAAAAGTATTTTTAAAATTGGAGTAACAATTACAGTGACTATGCCTACTGCCGACTCTGACGTCACTGCCAAAGACAGGACAGGACAACTGTAAAAGACAGGACAACAAGGTACGCAGACAAAGACAGGTGTGGAATAGAAAAAAAAATTTAGAAAAGTTGGTGTAAGGAGGTGTGTGTGGCCAAAGAACCCTGTCTCATCGAGTATAACGATGTTAAGTATAACGAAACGGTAAGCAAGGTAAGGGCCATCTTAAGCCCTTTTAAACACCCTTCATCGAATGATAATTAATTATTGAAAAATAAATATCTTGACCTAAACGAGATGGTCCGAAAATACCAAGAATCTTTATGGACTAAATGGGTACCAATTGTTTCATTGTAATGCACAGTACACCCCCCTGAAAGGCAAACGCCAAAATCGATGGGGTATTATGGGCCGTCAAAGTTTGTATAGGCCTTATTTAAAAGCTTCTTCAATATATTTTACATGTAAAACTTACAGGGCATGGAAGTATTTATCAATACGAACAACCAGCCACAAATTCGCGAAAAAGTATCTGCTTTTCCATAAAAGTACCTACAATATCAACTCGACCAAAATATATAATAAGCTTTTAGTAAAAATTTCATTTTCATGCCAAGTTTTTTTGCTGACGGTACTTAATTATTGTATTGTCATCTAAACCAAACCAGTATACAAAATTTCCGCTCCATCGGACACTGGGGAGTGGGTCAAATTAAGCTTGCAAGAATTGTCCCCCACTAACTAACATGGCAAGTTAATAAAAAGCTTGTAAAAAAAAGCAGGTTTTATTTCAAGCAGTATTCTTAGATCTTGTTCGCTTCAAATATTACTAAAATAAAAATATTTTGCGCAATATAATGTGATTTAAAAAAAAATTTGTATCCCCTTAAGTCCATAATATAGATTCTAGGTTTTTAGTCCATACATTTTGGACCGTGTCGTCTCGTCTTTCATATAAAAAATTGCAAATGCTATAGATTCTATAAATAGTATAGAATATGCATTATTAACATCACGTCAAGCAAAATCCTCGTAGATTTTACTTGATACAAGTATGCATAAGTATGCATCGAACAACTAAAGATATTCTCTAAAGACAACTTAGCTTAGTACAAAAGTTATATCTGCAAAGTTCCTGATGAACGTTCATTCCAAGTTACTAACTCCAATAGTTTAATTATACCCTCTTTTTGTTGTGGAAATGCCTATTTCGCATTCCTTCCACTACGCATTGTGGAGGGATATCGGAATTCCCTTGCTACCCAACGAATAGGCGTCCAATGGCATGCGCGCTAAAACCCCAAAGGTTCGATTACCTGTACTATATAGGGCATACTCCAAGGACTCCCTCAGGGCAGTTTCTTAGGACTCCACCTATACTCAAACTACATGAAAACAAAATAACTGATGTAATATAACAATGTTTGTTGCAGGTGTTTCGTGTGTAGTGTCATCAACAGTACGATACTGGCATGCAAGCTGGTGGGGTGCGCCAGTGCGGGAGCTGCATCGGACTTTGTGGGGCCCGCTGGGGGAAATACTCTCCTCCAAGCATCTGGACTTTACTCTGTAAGTTGACACATATTTATAGAACGACAGCATTGTGCTTTCAATGTTCCTTCTTAGTTTTTTTTTATCCACAACGGGATAGCACTTAGCCTTCATCATACCGGATGTTAAGTGGTGATAAGGCTAAAGGTGGAAGCGCACTACTACCGGAATCCTCAATCACTGAGGAACTGGCTATCTTATCTCTAACTGCCGGTACACAATAATGCTGAAAACATCATTGTTATGGCATCAGACTTAGATAATATGGTAGTAGCTAGCCAGGCGTACCAAAACAAGTCCTACCACCAACCAAACCGAATCCAATTTGTACCCCTACTGGGAATCGAACCCGGGACCTCTTGGTCGGAAATCGGTGGTGGAACCACTAGACCACAGAGGCGGTTAAAGTTTAAGTTTCCCTATTAGATTTACTTGTCGTTGGCTAATGTAAAAATCGTACGAGCCAGAAAATTAAAAAAATAGTACGTCGTTACGGCTGTCTCTGTCTATTACAGCCGCACACGGGCACAGCATACAAAATGAACGTTCTATATAGATGTAGATATAACAATTCTCAGGGTACGTCACGTCACTTACCTGAACATCAATATCTGTAATCATTCCCCCAATATCTGAAAGTCTACCCCAGACACCCGAGATCTCGCCTAGTGAGTCTTTAGACGAACAAATTAAAAGCACAATAAAAGCTTGCAGAAGTCATAGATTACTTATTTAAATGTATTAAACTACTAGCTGACCCAGCGCGACTTCGTTTCCGTGGCCCTACCCCCTACTCCACCCTACCCTACCCCACCCCTACCCTACCCTACCCCTACCCTACCCTACCCTACCCCTACCCTACCCTACCCCTACCCTACCCTACCCCTACCCCTACCCCTACCCTACCTCTACCCCTACCTTACCCTACCCCTACTCTACCCCTACCCTACTTCTACTCTACCCCTACTTACCCCTCCTTCCCCTATTTTCTCACCGCTAAAACCTTCCTTGGACTTCCACGAACAATTCAAGACCAAAATTAGCCAAATCGGTCCAGCCGTTCACGCGTGATGTCGTGACCAAGGGAAATAGGGATTCATTTTTAACCGACTTCTAAATCAAAAAGGAGGAGGTTCTCTATTCGTCTGTATGTATGTTTTTTTTTTTTTTTGTGTATGTCCACCGATTACTCGAAGACGGCTGAACCGATTCAAATGGTTCAAACGTTATTACATCAGGCTGGTTTCCAAGTTGGTCCCATTTTTTGAAATTTTGAAATCGGTTCAGTAGTTTTCAGGAAATCTTGAAAATACTGTCGTTTTCGTTACCACTTTATGTGAATTTAATACGTATCTTTAGGCATAACTCCTTTGTTTATAAACCGATTTAGATGATTCTTGTTTTGTTAAAAAGGGGATACCTCAAGGTATTTTAACCGACTTCGAAAAAGGGGGTTTTGAGTTTGATCACATACCTATTTACCAGAAAACACGTAAATTGCCTGCACGATGCACTAAAAAGAGTGAAATAAAAATTATTTTTATAAAAAAATAAAACCGCCTTCTAAAAAACCACATTTTTTTATATATTAATATAGATGATGTAATGTAACTAATGTTTTAATAATTGTTAAGACTTCATGTCACCTGCTCCGAACGCAGCGGGTTAGATCTATATTTTTAGATCTGACGGTAGATATTGTTAAAATAAATACTGCACTATTTTCTTGCTTTTCACTATTTTTAATGACAGTGACTAGAGAGCCCCATTTTTAGTATCGACATTATACTCTCTTATACTAACAGCTTTGGTTATCTAATGCGTTGACGTCCCGAAACTGAACATAATTAAATTTGGAAAATTTTATATAGATAGTAATCTAAAATTAGCCAGTATAAATATGTTAATTTCCTGTCCGAATGTCACACCAGTCACACGTCAAAAATAGACTCAAATTAAATTTAATTATTCTGCTGACAGACACGTCTATCGAATTCCGAAACGGCGAGCCTACTATATTACCATAAAAAAATGTATACGACAATAACACGCCAATTCTTACAAATTAAGCTTTAAGCTCAGAAATAATAATATTACCATATCCAATACTGCCAGAGTATTTGAACGTTTCTATTCTACGTCCTGCTATATCTTGTGTGTCGCATAACTAGAACATCAACATAGGCATGTGACAAATCTACTATATAAAAATAAGTCGGGTTTTCTTTCCTGACGCTATAACTCCAGAACGCACGAACCGATTTCCATGGTTTTGCATTCGTTGGAAAGGTCTCGGGCTCCGTGAGGTTTATAGCAAAAAAAATAAGGGGTAGGGTAGGGTAGGGGTAGTGTAGGGTAGGGGTAGGGGGTAGGGCCACGGGAACGAAGTCGCGCTGGGTCAGCTAGTCGTATTATACTTATTCTTCCACCGCTACCACCCTATAGTAACGTCCCACTGATTAATATATTTTTGAAATTAAGTCTATAACAAATATTATTTTTTTTTATACAAAAGTTAGTAAGGGCTGATTTTTCAATCCCCAGATAATAGTTATCAGTCAGTTAAATTATTAGTTTGCGGTAGTTTGTAACTAAAATTTATCAGTACTTATGCTATTACACCAGTATCTATCCGACAAAGATAGAAATCATCTCCAAATACACAGACAATTTACTGATCCGTGAAGATGATAACATAGGCATCCGTGCATCGAGCCACTTACTCTTATGGCAATTAGTAGACATAATTACTCGTTTGTTTAAGTAACGAGTCCATTGTAATGCAAGAAAATTTCCACAACATTACCCAACTCTGTTGATAAACTTGATATTGGACCTTCGATATTGTGTGATTGTGTCGCAATCGCAAGAAGGCAACTCGACACGATATCGAAGCTATCGTGTCCTTACGGTAACAAGAATTAGAATGAGGGATTTTGTGACAGATGATTAAAAAAGAAAAAAGTTAGTTCCAAAAAACTCAACAGATGGCGTTCATCAGACATGGTTTTGCTTTTTTTAATTTGCTGGCAGGGAGTCTACGTTAAGACGGTCAATGTTAAAAAAAAACACTTGCAGAAGGAAAAAAACATTTACAGGACTGAAAAGGCTTATCTACAACTCGCGATATGGTCGGTATGGTATTGCAACGCAAAACAAGAGGAATAGAATTACCTATTTGACATTTCTTTTCTTCCGTCAACGTCAACTTTTTTTTGGCCTTGCACCTTCTTGCACAACTTTGAAATACAAGTGTAGGTCAGATCAGATGAGATACATGTCAGGTCAGCGCCATCTATCGAGCTAATAAATAAACTTTTTTTTTTATTTGCTGGCAGAAAATCTCTCATTCGTTTAAAATCATTTAAAAAAGTGTGTGTGCAATGTACCTATATGTCACCGGAAAATAACAAAAACCGCAAAGGGGTTTGAACCTGTTTGTATGGGAGCCAGGCATAGTGATGACCATGATTTTGCAAGACTGTGGAAAAGCGGGACGCATCTTGAAACCAGTGTATATCGATAAAGGATAAATTTGAATTTAGTTAAATTGTACATAAATTACATAATTTTGAAATGAACTGTTATTTAAATAATTTTTATTTGAACCTTTTAAGTTTTTATATAAGTACTTATTATTAATAATAATTGTGATTTTAGAATGTGAAATGTTAATAAATTTAAATTTAAAATGATATAATTTTTGGAATGATCTGTTTATTTGGTTGGAATAATTTTACATACTTATACATTTTTATTTTCTATACTTATGGGTACTATTGTTATTTTAGATCAATAGAATATGAAATTTTTAATAACTAATTTTCAATGTATAATTATGTAATATTAATGTAAATATTGACTTACCTAGGTTGCGTTATGTAACAAAGGGTGAATAAATAAAAAAAATGAAAAAAATTGAAATATATACTTAGACGAACAAAAAATGTTAGATGACATTTTGTCCTAAAGAGAACAAGTTTCGAGATATTCCATGATAAAGATCCGGTTTCAAGGTAGTTTTATTTATACGGGATCTTTAACATGGAATATCTCGAAACCGGTATGTTTTATAGGACATAATGTCATATGACATTTTTTGTTCTTATAAAGATCCTCTATCGATATACCTACATTGGTTTCATGATGCGTCACGTTTTTGGAAAATTCCATCGGAAAGTTTGGTTTCCACCACAGATAATATAATACTATACTAGTTTCCACTATGCCAAAATGTTGTGGAGATCCTTGGCGGAGGCCTATGCCCAGTAGTGGGCGTCGTTCGGCTGACATGATGATGCCAAAATGTTCTAACCCCTTTTTGAATTTCCTAAGGAAGTCCTGTAGAACACGTGATAGGTTAGAAATTTAAATTTAAATTTCGTGGTTTTTATTATTTTCCGGTGACATATTATCTATACTAATCTATACTAATATTATAAAAGGGAAAGATTTGTATTTTTGTATGTAACGAATAAACTCAAAGAGTACTGGACCGATTTCGAAAATTCTTTCACCGTTAGATAGCTACAGTCTTCCCGAGTGACATAGGCTATATTTTATCCCGATATTCCCACGGGAACGGGTACCACGCGGGTAAAACCGCGAGGATCCGCTAGTATAATATACAACGTGTTAGGTAATACTTTTAGCAAAACTGAGAAAATAGATTGTTCAGAATTTTATTGAGAGTAGAATCGATTCCACACATTTTAGATATGGGTTAAAATTTTCAAAAAAAATGCTCTCATTTTTTGCCGCTTCTAAAAATGTTAACGTCTACCTGCCTATTCATTCAATACGCACGCGACCAGTCACGTGCACTCTTACCACATGAATGTGCTCTTACGTCATAGTAGAGCTTAAAATCTGTCAGAACGTCATGGAGACCTATTATGACCACGAATATAGAGTGGAAGTTTTTTTTAAAGCGAAATTGTTTTCAATGGAATTTTATCCTACTAATATTATAAATGTGAAAGTTTAGATGTTTGTATGTTTGTTTTTTGTTATTGGGAATATTCGCATCCGCATCCGCATATGCGGAACATCCGCATCGATTTAGAGATCCGCATCCGCCTCCGCATAAATCGATGCGGAGCTGATGCGGATGCGAATGTGTAGCAGGTCGCTACAAGAAAGAAAGGGTCGGGCCCGGCGAGTGGCGCGTGTCGCCTACTTTTCCTCCATGCTCATGCTCCAATATTTAAATTTAATTACTAAAATCAATAATTAGTAATAGTAATTCATCACACTACTTTATAAGTAAATAAAGAAAGGATAATATATTACTTTTTTTATTTTTTTACCCACACTTTAGTTTTTTGTACAGATCCGCATCCGCATCCGCATCCGCATCCGCGGATGTGAGCCTCTTAAAATCCGCATCCGCGGATGTCAAAAAATCGGCATCCGCAACATCCCTGTTTTCAATCACGCCAAAACGGCTGAACGGATTTGGTTGAAATTTGGGACACAGATACTTAGTAGCCTCTTTTTTTCTGGAGAGGAACATAGGCTACTTTTTATCCCGGAAAAACATCACATTCCCGCGGGGCGGGATAACATCGTGTAGTCCACGCGGGCGAAGCTGCTGGCGGACAGCTAGTTTAATCTATATCTATATATATAAAAATAACGGCTGGACCGATTTCGCCATCACGCGTGAACGGCTGGACCGATTTGGCTAATTTTGGTCTTGAAATGTTCGTGGAAGTCCAAGGAAGGTTTTAACGGTGAGAAAATAGGGGAAGTATGGGTAAGTAGGGGGTAGAGTAGAAGTAGGGTAGGGTAAGAGAAAGATCGCATTCTCCTCTTGATAAAAAAAAAGGGTAGGGTAGGGGTAGAGTACGGGTAGGGTAGGGTGGAGTAGGGGGTAGGGCCACGGGAACGAAGTCGCGCTGGGTCAGCTAGTATAAAATAAATTATTTGAGGTGTATGGGCTTTTCTGTTATAACATTAACACGTTGTATCCTACTAATATTATAAATGTGAAAGATATTTGGATGTTTGAATGTTTGTTACTCAATCACGCCAAAACGGCTAACGGATTTGGCTGAAATTTGAGACACAGATACTTTGTAGCCTGGAGAGGAACATTAGGCTCTTTATCCCGGAAAAGTATCACGTTCCCGCGGGATAGCGTCGTGTGGTCCACGCGGGCGAAGCCGCGGGCGCAAAGCTAGTACATAATCTAATTGTACTATGAGTTTGACAAAGATGATCGTCATTTTTTTTAACCTCAACAAATTTTTAATTGAGAAAGTTGAGCAAAGTGGAATATAGGTACTGCCGTGTCTAATGTTAGTCAGGGACAGTGTTTTTTCTTGTCTGAATGAAAGACCTATTGTATAGGAGTCAAACTGCGGTCAAATCAATTATTCAAATCAATAAATCGAAACAGTTCATAAATTATTCATCAAATCAATTTTTTTCTCTCATTCAACACAGGTGCATAGTATTCTTTTAAGTACCTACTTAAATTGATGGACATCGAAGTCATAAATCCTATGTTTTTTTCTCTTCCGGGATTTCTGACAAGACAAAGACTACTCGATATTGACCTTACCGAGTGTCGCAGGCGTGATCCAAAATCGTTGTGTTTTGTTAAGTAGCAGCAGTTCCTGAATCACTGATATGCAAATTGAGGATTACTTCATCCTCGAATTTAAGCCTAGATTTACAGAAACTGGTTGCATTGTTGAATCAGTCGAAACTTATCACCTCTTAACATCGATACAACTATTATTATACACCTCTTAATTTTAAATAGTACAAAGATTTTAGTGGATAGTGTCCATCAATACGAACAATTTTTACTTTGGGGCCATCCACGGAGTTGTGAAAAAACATCAGCTTTTCCATACATTTCTGTCGAGTCGATGTTCTACTTTTGTTTGGAACAGCATCGTAAAAATTGTGTATATTCTGTGATCAGGTGTGATGAAAGTTAAGTGCTAGTGCTTCCCCCGCTGTGAATAAAAAAAACTTGAAAAGTTCGTCAGGCTCTGATAATTGGATATTTGACTGTTGTTGAAATGTAGATATTTAATTCAGACATTCCGAAATATAACATTATTGAATAACAAATGTGAAGAAAGAAATTCAATCTGTATAATAACAAGCGAATTATGAGCTACCTACTTAATTGTGACTCTAGCTATCTCTTTCTAAAACGAAATTTTGTATGGCGAGAATATGGCGCTATAGAAATGTGACGTCACGATTCTATAGCGCTCTCCTTGTCTAATTAGAAAGTTTGATGCTCTATACCTCTGAAAATATGCAAGATATTTGAAAATAAATACCTATGTTGTGTTGCTACTAATACAATGAACATTTTAAATCAATAAAAAAAATTCAGTCAAATACCCAATTACTGTACCAACTTATTTTGCAAATAAACCAACCTGGTTTGTCCCAAAATTATTTAATTTAACAACTAGACAGTTCTAATCGTTTACGAATGTTAATTTTTATTTTCAACTTTGAAACATGCAGTAGATTGTTACTTGTCTTTTGATGACTACGACTTGGGATAAGGAGTGTGGCCCTGCCCAACACTGAAACTTGGATGGTGCTTTAAAGTTAAACTTCAGTCTGCTCAATCTAGAATTGGAAATAAATTAAATTTAAAGACATTGATTGCTTACTGCTACGAATATGCTTTATAAAAATTATAACAATTTATAAATTTAACTTATTTTTAACCTTTTCAAACGTAGAAATGATAAGTAGGTATAGATATTACAAACATTCTTTTAAGTTACTCCGTTTTCTTGTAGAGATAGAATGAAGTCGGTTAAGTCTTCATATCAACTTTGTATAGAACTAAAAGTGTTAGTTAAAGTAACGGCATTTGATTGATGTACATATTTTAAATACCAATACTTAAGAGCCGAATGAATTGGCAATTTATGAAGTTTGCGGTATCTTATTATGGCAAGTGACGCATGCTGTCCAAACACGGTGTGGTATGAATTAACGGGCAAAAAGTCGGTAATTCAATTGGCAAATACAGAAGTCGGTGACCGATTTACCTACATACCTTTATGAAATACAAGTTTTTGTCGCTGTTTAGTGACCTTTATTATTTACCGTTAGGTGCTCATCACTTCCACTACTAAGTACTACTTACTGTTATTTTTATAAGTTTTAATAAAGTCCGAACTTTTGGAATAGTATCACAAGAATGTTGCGTTTTGCGAATGTGGTCTCATAAGATAATGATGTTTTATGAATATCGTGTTTTGCGAAAGTGTTTTACGAATGTGGTCTTTTGAGAATATCATATTCAGCGACGGAGGGTAACCTTTTAATTTTATCGAGACGACATCATCATCAGTCCCTAGGGATCTTACCAACCATTATTATTATTATCAGCCTGGGTCCTCCCACTGCAGGAAAAGGCCTCTCCACTCCACTCCACCTTCCTTACATTTCCCGCGGTTTAGAGCTATTGTGTGCCAGTCACTCGCATACGAGTTAAAATCGTCCAGCCACCGCCGCCGTCAAGGTCTGCCACGTGGAGGTGTAGCTGTGGGGATCCATTTGATAGCGAGTATTGCCCAGTAGTCGTCCGACATGCGGCAGACATGAGAATCCTGAACGTAGCGAGGGATTCAAAGTACATCACCCGAGCCAAAAATATATTTTGCGGCCGAGTGATACATTCTACTTTTCATCACCCTCTGAGAAAATAAAAGGCGCCTCATATCCCGGCCCAGTTGTATTTCAGTATTACTGTTTTTTGAAAGACGTCGCCGTCGGCAATAGGAGATCTGGAGCGCAGTGTCGTATTTCTTTTGCGGTCGGCTAACTTAACACCCCACATGCTGCGGTCCATCTCCCTTAAACATACCCCGAAGGCAGACCTTTCTTTTTTGGTCAAATACCAAGTTAGATCGCCGTACGTATGTGAGAACGAGAAGTACCTATTCCATGAATATATCCATGGGTATACGCTTTAAAGAAATTGGTGCGTGGCCTTACATAAAATGCTTAAAAGACCAATAGCTCCTCCCAAGCGCTTTGAGTGCGTCGAGCAACCTCGCCTGGAAGGAACCTAGTCCGAGTATGTCTATTTGGACGCAAATAGACATACTTCTGGACATGCTCAACGTCCACATCTCTCACAGATATTCTGCGCTAGAAGCGGTTCGTCATTAACTTGGACTTTTCTATATTCATTGTTGGACTCCGCCAACCTCGAGGCTAGCTCGTTTTTATCTCTGCCACTGAAATAGGAGAAATGCTTTTCATTGGCGGAGTTGGAGAATAAAATAATTAGTGTAGTCAATGAAGCTAGTTGACCCCCACAGTAATTCCTCAGTCACAAAAAACTTTACAGCATGATAAAGTATCAATAAATTAAAAGTATGGTATAAATTTCCAAAAAATAATAATAATAGGTTAGGTATTTTTTTATGAAAGTCTTATTTTATTGATATCTTTTTTAGGAAAAATGCTCCGTCCTAATTTTCTTCACCGGTCATATTCATGTAACGTATAAAAACTATAATATGAAATATCCAAAAAAATATCCCAGCAGGAACACCAAATTTTAATAAAACAATTGGGGTGACTTGAACTGAAAAATGTCTCTGTCGAACTTTTTAACGGAATTATACCATTTTGTCAAGCATACTCATGCTTGAAAAAAGTTTTGGATTTTATCAAGTATCACATACTAGTATAAATAACTCATTAAGTAAAATAAATTTGGACTGATAAATTACTCGGTTCAATATATAAACAGATTTGTTTATTTAGGTATAAATACCTAACTTCCGTGTGAGTTTTTTTGGATAATCATTTAAAAGTTTATGGCTCATGCTATTTTATAACCCAGCAAAGTTTCATCGACTGAGGAATTAGTGTATGGGTCTCCATACAAAGAATCTGTTCATTGCCTACACTAAATGTCGTCCCAAAGATTTAAGCCATATAAACTCGGATAAAACTGCCTCTGAAAATTCTCATCTAAGCCACAGGTTAATAAATAGTTACTAAAGCTTTATCAAATCCCGATAATATAATGCAGTTCAGTTTCATAAACGGTCAATTGTAAAGCTATTTTTAACCTGTGGCATTTGTGCGCGCATTGTCTGTGCTCACGTCTGCCCGTTAAATGTCACTGTCTGCCACTGCGAAATATTATCAAGCGATTGGAATAGGCTAGCCTTTCACTGAGAAAGAGTTACAAAAAACTAAACAACGGTCCTTGACTCGCTGGGTGACTTTGAGCCTTCTTATGAAATGAGAAAACGACCATGTCTCACTCCCAAAGATGAGCTGGTAACACACACTAGTCGAAGACTTTCGACTAGAGACATTTAGGTGTTGAACACGTGAATATATGCCGTAGCTTCCTGAACGGTGCTCATCAGAGCTGATGGATTCGACGAGAGATCTCTTTCTCGAAGTTTGACTTCAACTTACCTAACTGATCTGTCTGTCCCAGGACGTAGTCAACGGAGAAAATTCTGCAGGTGTTAATTGAATTGTAAGGCTATTTTTAACCTGTGGCATTTGTGCGTGCATTGTCTATGCTCACCTCTGCCCGTTAAATGTCAGACTCGTGCGACATCTGATCCTAGGGCGTGTTCAACTGTTCACTAACGATTGTCTGTCACATACAGGGTGTTAGGTGCACCTTTGCAAAAACTTTAACCATGGCTTCAGACCATCATGCTGAGCAACGCAAAGCAAGAATTTTTTATTGGAAATGAAAAAAAAATCGACTTTTCATACAAATTTAGCAACTAATCGGGACATTTTGTATGGAGAGTCGAAATATTTTTTTCATTTCCGACAAAAAATCTTGCTGTGCGTTGTTCAGCATGGTGGCCTGAAGCCATGGTTAAAGTTTTTTAGCAACGCAACTAAATTAAAGCAACGGTCCTTGACTCGCTGGGTGACCTTGAGCCTTCTTATGAGACCCATGGTAAACGACCACGTCTCACTCCCAAAGATGAGCTGGCGTCTAGAGACATTGAGGTGTTGAAGACGTGAATATATGCCGTAGCTTCCTGAACGGTGCCCATCAGAGCTGGATTCGACGAGAGATCTCTTTCTCGGAGTTAGACTTCAACTTACCTAACTGGGCTGTCTGTCCCAACTCCCAGGTAAACGTATTCAACGGAGAAAATTCTGCAGGTTTTAATTGAATTGTAAGGCTATTTTTAACCTGTGGCATTTGTGCGCGCATTGTCTGTGCTCACCTCTGCCCGTAAATGTCAGACTCGTGCGACATCCGATCCTAGGGCGTGTTCACTAACGATGGTCTGCCACTGCGAAATATTATCAAGCGATTGGAATTAGCCTCTCACTGAGAAAGTGTTACAAAAAACTAAACAACGGTCCTTGTCTTGCTGGGTGACTTTGAGCATGAGACCCATGGTAACTATAACTCATCACTCAATTTATTAGGTAACTAGCGGCCGCCCGCGGTTTCAAGTGCGTGGTTCTCGTTCCCGTGGGTATATCGAGATAAAAAGTAGCCTAAGTTACTCCTCATTACATCAGCTACCTGCCAGTGAAAGCCCCGTCGATTAACCGGAACAAACAGAGAGGCAGACAAAAATTGTAAAAAAAATTTGATACATGTACCGTATTAATCATTTATTACTTTAATATTACAAACAGACACTCCAATTTGATTTATTTGTATAGATATGATATGAGACATAAAATCGAATCTTGTGAACTTGTAACTTTTTCTCACCACACTTGTTTACAAAATAGTAACGAGTTTGAGACAAATTAATGTCAATGTCTCCGGTCTCACGCTGCGACCCCGTAACAGTAACATGGTTTTATGGTTGTATTGTATACATGTTATATACAGCTACTGTTTTTGTAAGTGTAGTAAGTACCCACCTACACACGGGCGAAACCGCGGGCAGAAGGCAAGTATTATATTATCTGAACTTGAATTCGTAATGTGCGATTGTTTTCAAGGTATAATACCTAACTAAATAAAACATCTACACAGAAATTCTTAAGACAAATAGTCCTAGGGTTTGATTTACATTCCCATATTATGATTGAAGTAAGTACATTACATAGTAATACAATTTCACTTCAGAGCCTCAGTCACTGTCGCAAAGTTGCGTGTCTGTCGGTTTTTTATAGAATACACTTTGGGGAGTGTGCGAGAGAACTGCACGACCTTGTTCCCGCAGCCCCTTTCCACCATCGGGGAACCAGACGCAGGCTAGCTTATCACCCTTACGTTGTTGACACTCCACCTGTCCGCACTAAACGCTTCGCAGATTCGTTTCTTATGCGAACTGCTAAGGAATGGAATGCGTTGCCTGCCTATGTTTTTCCCGATAGGTAACTACAACCTTGGTATCTTCAAGGCCAGAGTGAACAGGCATCTCCTGGACAAGCATGCAACATCTTAGGCCACATCCTGTTAACAAACAAGATGGTGGTCAAATGCCTGCCCAGTTTTATATAAAGAAAAAAAAAACATACTATGTACGTTTGGTTTTACTTAATTTTAATTAGGTACCTACTAGAACAGTATAAATGTGGCAGCCAAATTGTTACACTGAACTGCAGATTTTTATGGAAATTTTCGAACAAAACTACTATCCAAATAACTACGAGTTTTTTTTAGATTTTCCGAAAACAAACAGTTTTGTAAGTACTATGACAAAACTATTCTAACTACTCCTGAACAAAAGTCCATACTAATATTATTATTAATGTGAAAATGTGTTTGTTTGTTTGTCCATCTTTCACGTCAAAACGGAGCAAAACTCAAGTTTTGGACCTGGCTGGAGAGTGACATAGGGTACTTTAAAAAACACATTCCTGCGGGATAATCTAGTGTAGTACCTACACACGGGCAAAGCCGCGGGCGGAAGGCTAGTATTATATTATCTTAACTTGAATTCGCAACATGCTATTGTTTTCAAGGTAGGTATAATACTAAATAACTAACTAACTAAATAACTCGTCTTTACAAAAAAAGAGTATGACGTATAAAAAAATGTTGGTTTGATTAATTGCTTTGTAGTTTATAATAACAACTCGATAATGTAGGTAGGTATAGTCCGTTCGGTTAGATAGTGTCGGTGCACCCGCACGGCATTGTGGCAGAGCGACACTATCTAAGCGAATGGACTATACTATTATTTCCAACATCAGATAATAATACTTAATTAATTGCAGAAAACGGTCACGTGAATACCTGTTCCGCACGTTTTACGAGAACATATTTTTTTTTTTCTTATAGGTATGCTATTTTTATACTTTATTAATGTGAATATAACTCGGTAAGTATGTTTTTTTTTTCGCGCCTTAACTACTTAACCGGTTTTGGCACAGATTAAGATAAAAACAAAAAAATTAAAAAGACGGAGCAAAATTATGTCACGCATTTGACGCGGATCGAAGCGTTCAAACGGAAACAAGCTTGTTGTCATGGCAACCTGAAGAAATTTGAAACCTTACAAAGATATTATGGAGGGTTTGCTGCTTTGAGCAAAGAGTTTTCTACGCGCGCCCCGCCCACTTACTAGTTTTTTTTTGTTTATCTACTACGAGGTAGCACTTAGGCTGAAGGCGGTAGCGCACTACTCCTGGAATCCTCACTGAGGAACTGGCTATCTTATCTTTAACTGCCGGAACACAATAATGCTAAAAACATCATGTTGTGGCGTCAGACTTAGATAAGTTGGTGGTAGCTAGCCAGGCGGCTTAATAACAAGTCCTACCACCAACCAAACCAAATACAATATGTACCCCCGCTGGGAATCGTACCCGGGACCTCTGGGTCTGAAGTGGGTGGTGTGAACCACAAGATAACAGAGGTGGTTTAAAATTATTATTAAAACTAGTTCTTCGGTTCTTCGTTGTTTAAATTTTTAATTAACAAATTATATTATTTCGTCAATGACTTCTTAGATGATAAAATAGTGTTAAATAAATTATGACTGATATTTTGAAATAAGTATAATGATTGAAATTGTAATTGACATTTTTCAATTTTTATTAGATAAAGATAACTGATTGAATAATTTATAATAATGTACTTAATCTCTTTTAAATCTCCCAATTTTAAATTAAAAGTAATAATTATTTAACAGATTAAATTGCAGTTTTGACAATAATTGTTAATAATATTTTTTTTGTAAACTTTTGCACGTTGACAATAACAACAAAATATGCTGGTGATTTGTATGTAACAACTAATGTAACCATATTTTTGCAAATAAATATATTGATTGATTGATTAATTGATTGATTTCTGTGGATTAGACATTGGAGAAGGTCATACAAAGGCTACTTAAAAAAAACTTTGTTTACTAATGCCTGTATGAGGAGCCGTGGTGGCTCTGTGGTTAACGCGCTTGACCTGCGATCGTTGAGGTTAAGCAACTTTATCTAAGGTCGGTCATGGGATGGGTGACCAAAAACTTTCATCTCGTGCTTTAGAAGGCACGTTAGTTGGTCAGCTGCATTTGCGTTAATACTTATAGAACTAGTACCCACCAATTCGCACAAGGCCCCGCGTGGTAGGTCATGGCCATCCACATGGAAACAATGGGGACATTAAATGGCCGATGATGGATTCCGGTAGTAGTACACCGCCGCCGGGAAACTGCAAAATGCGTAACTCCCGCGAACTTGCCTGTTCTAACTGTATTAATTGTTATAATTATAAAATTTGAACGAATAACTTACAATAATGTCAATAAAAAAAAAAGAATTGAATTCAATCAATCACGCATGATGATAGAATGCTTAGAACTCCACCCGTGAGTACGCGCCGCTGCACCGCTCGTGCGTTGGTTGAACTAGGCAGGTAGAAATTTACTTTTTAATAAAATAAGAAAAATTGTAATGCATACCCCTACAAAAAAAATATTGATTGTTATTTATATTGTTTTACTTACTTATAATAATGTATGATTCACACAATATGACGATGCCAAACAGTGTAAGGAAGGTTAAACCTAAACAGGTTTTAGTGACACTGTTTTCTTTTAATATTATTGTTCGAATTTTAATAAATAAATAAATAACGCTCAGATTTTACTATGGCGCTTTGTCTTTGTTACTGGCTGTTCCACCGGTGTACTGCCAGCATAAAGAAGCGTGAAAAAACCGCGTTCCACGAACTGAACGGTAGCCTTTTATATTCATAAAACAACTAACACATGTCGTGGAGTCTAAATGTCGATGCAATTAAAAAACCTGTTTCTAAGTTGATGATTTCAAAAGAAATAATTCTCGACGTATTTATTTTTAAACTTTACTTAGCTAAGTCCAATGCAACTATAATATTATACAAACAAAATGGTGGCAGTTCCAACCATGTGACCAGCCACGTAGGTATGGAACTATGGAATATATCTCTCCCTCAATGGATGTAAAACATGGACACATAGATACAGATAAAGATTGAAACATTTCAGATGTGATGCTGGAGAAGGATGAGAAAGAAAAGCTGGTCAATATGGATACAAATGAAGTATTAGAAAGTTAGAAAGGGTGAAGGAAAACCGACAGATATTAAAAGACATCGAAATCAGAAGTGGGAGATTGATCGGCCACTTGATTAGACACGACAAATTAATAGAAGGAAAATATAGATAATGAGAGGAAGAGGAAGACCAAGAATAGCCTACATCGAACAGATCAAAGAGAAGGTTAACGTCGTGTCTTATCATGAGCCAAGGAACTTCGGACTGAAACAAATGGAGAAAGCTACACAGACAAGAGGCTCTTAAGTAAAGAAGAAGACCATAACTTATGCTTATCTGCCTTGCCTACACTAATAAATATAATATAGAGGTTTTATTTTTATCCCCAACGTGGTGGCACTTAGCCTTCATCACACCTGATGTTAAGATAAAGCTGAAGGTGGAAGCGTACTACTCCCGGAATCCTTAACCACTGAGGAAGTGGCTATCTCATCTCAGCCGGATAACTGCCGGAAGACAACAATGCTGAAATCATCGTTGTTATGGCGTCAGACTTAGATAAGGTGAAGACTGTGATTTAGAGGTCATAATGATAATCATAGGACGGTCATGGCAAACATTATAATAATGTCTAGAACTACTAGCACTTAAATAAATGTAGGAGGAGCTTGTCACCTCGGGCCCTCCACATTATGACCTAATTGACGGCGGAGAGAGCAAGAATTGAAAGGTTTAGTGGGTATTCCCCCTCCCTGATCCCCCATCGAGTATCTGACACTGGATGGAAGATCAGGAAGTGGCCAGGAGACCCACATAACCACCGTCCGCACACCGCACGCGGACGGGGTATGTGTAAATGCATTCTCCTCACTATAAAAAAAGCACTTAAATAAATAATTAATCCCATTTTAGACTGATATACAATAAATACAACATAGATGTTCATTTCCATATCTCAAGTCAAGTTTACTGAATAAACTGTCGCGCAAAGTTCACAAAAAAGCTTCTTGGCATTGTTCCAAGTCAATTAGAAATTCATCCACTGGTTGTTCACCTGTTTGTCACGTACTTGATGTTACGTGATTAGCATAGCGAAACGCAAAAATAATGATGCATTCATTAGCAAGTGTTTGGACAGGGATTTCCATAACATTTCGTTGTTTAACTAGTTGTTTAGTTAGACAATGCGTCAGATTTCTTTTAATTAGTCTGACTTTATTTTGTAAATGTAAACTTTAAGAATTCCATCCCTTTCGTCCAGTTGTCGTATGTTGCAAAAGCGTAGATACACAGTTTGAACTGACGGACTCGAAACTCGATCTTGAACTAAGCTAGTTAAATTTCAAACTGACACTGGGTACACTCGGGGACAAAATCGGTGAACCACTTCTTACTTCTTCTCGTGAGTCTGGTGCCCCGTCATTTACGCGCAGACCGTTTTACTATTTGGTTATGTATTAAACTAGAGTAATACAATGTATTAGCATTTAGGTATACGGACTGCAGTGAACGGTGAGACGCCAGCCACACGTAAAGAACCTTTCAGCAGACCCGTGGATCACCTAAGTAGTTCACCAAGTAAGAAGTGGTTCACTGAATATGTCCCTGCTAGGCCCTATTACTCCCTACTGCTGGGCCTATACAGGATATTTTTTTTATCAGTACACAAATTTTTAGGATCGAATCCGAATCAGTAAGCGAACAACTTTCTCCTAGAAACATAGGTCGAAATATGACAAAAATTTTTTGACTCTTCATACAAATCGGACTTATCACGTGATCGATTTAGTATGGGAAGTCCAAAAATTTGTGTCGTATTTTAACCCATGTTTCTAGGAGAAAGTTATTCACTTACCAATACTGAGTCGATCTTAAAAATTTGTGCACTGATAAAAAAATTCTCCGGTATATGCCTTCCATAGCCCGCCCGCGGTTCACCCGCGTAGTTCCCTTTCCCGTGGGAATATCGGGATAAAAAGTATCCTATGTTTTAATCCAGGCTGTCTTCTATCTGTGTGCCAAATTTCAACCAAATCCGTTAAGTAGTTTTTGCTTGAAAGAGTAACAAACATCCGTACACTCGAGAACAAATTCGGTGAACCACCTCTTACTTCTTTTCACGTGGCTGGTGCCTCGCCATTCACGCGCAGACCCATTTACTATTTTTATGTATTGAACTAGGGTAGTACAATGCATAAGCAATTACGGATAGGGACTGCAACTGAAAGGTGAGACGCCTGCCACACGAAAAGAAGTAAGATGTGGTTCACGGAATTTGTCCCCGACTGTACATCCATCCATACTCACAAACTTTTGCATTTATAATATTAGTAGGAAGGATGATAAACAATGTTGGTCAGGGAAAAAGCTGATTGATAGTAACAGGAAGGAAGGAAACCAATCGAAACGTGATCGCCTAGTGAGTTTGGTCAAGTCAAGGTATATTGCTCGACCTTGCTTTTAAGGTGCAGCCACTAACAACAATATGTGAACGTCGTGGAACCTTGTCACATTAGAGCGCACGCACATTGAGCCACTAGTCGCAGCCACTAATCGCGACCACAAGCTGCGAACGAGTTTGTTCATACGTTTAGTGGCCGCGACTAGTGGCTCAATGTGCGGGCGGTCTTAAGGCGATGATTCCCGACCGAAACAGGCACGCTAACCCTTGCTCGGCCGCGCGCGAACACTTTACGCGGCCGCAGCGGCAGCCGGCAGTGAACTGTGAACTCGCGAGCGCCCCGCGAATCGAAAATCACCTAAAATTCGATTAAAAATAAAATAATAAACATTTTAAATTATGACGGCCGGAATCGCTCGGCTATTCAAAGACAATTATTTTCGTATATTTTGCATTAACTAAAACCAAGTATACGAATGGCGACCGCGTACCGGACGACGTTCCGTGGGCAGGCCCCCTACAAGGTGGACCGACGATCTGGTCAAGGTCGCGGGAAACCGCTGGATGCGGGCAGCGCAGGACCGATCGTTGTGGAGATCCTTGGGGGAGGCCTATGCCCAGCAGTGGGCGTCGTTCGGCTGACATGATGAAGTATACTGCACGTAATAGGATATTTGGATTATGATTAGACGGATGTTTGGGATTTTATTTGACACAGTAAAATATCACCAATCGAAAAAAACGGATGCACTAGATAAATAACTGTAAAATAACATATATTTTTTCCAAATTTTAAGTACTTGTGATTTGCGAGTAATCCATAATTTAAAATACCCTATTTTGGGAAATCGCAGCCTTAAGCGTGGCCGCACACGGGCCACTGAAAAACGTCGCCACCGACCTCGTTCCTGTATTTTTCATACATTTTATATGAACTCCGACGCCGACGCGACGCCGGCGCCGCTAGCCGTCACTTGTTTCTTCTGCTAGCTTTAAGTGGCGGTACAACTTTCTAGAACTTAACTGTTGGTGTAAGTACTGTACTTTCACGAGCAATAATATAAAGTGTTGTAAAAAAACTCGACGGAATTTTAAGGGGTCAATGTACTCATGCATACAAACAACTTTTACTACGGTACCTACCAACATTAAAATCGCGAAAGAAGAATCGGCTGTTCCATGGAAAATTTGAAATCGAATAGATCAAAATGTATGGAAGAGCTGATTATTTACAAAATTTAATGACTTTTGTAGCACACAGTGTGTTTTGTGAAAAATAAATATATATATTCCGCAAATAATCACAAAACTTGCACCTTCACCGATCACACTACTCTACACCGAATGACATTCGGTGAGTCATTCGGTGCTGGATTGCATAAGGACAAACATCTCCTGAGAATGCCCCGGGTTGGGGCGAAACACGTGTAGAGTATTGTGATCGGTGAAGGTGCAAGTTTTTTGATTATTTGCGGAAGGAAGCTACATATATTTATTTTTCACAATAGTTAGGGACTTCCGCCAAGTGACGCCTGATTCAATCAAATACAGTGTGTTTTGTTTCGAACGCTTCAATGTGACAAAGCTCGATGTTGTTTATGTTCATGACTGTACACAGGTGGCATTCAATGATGTGGTGTGACAGAGCACAAGCAAATGATAGGAAGAAGCATACCATGCATTTTGTGCTGAATGAGGCGTGAATAAAAAACATGCTAGTTTCCATGACAATCTGTAAACGAGTTTTTTTAATCCACAACGGGGTAGAACTTAGCCTTCATCACACCTGATGTTAAGTGATGATAAGGCTGAAGGTGGAAGCGCACTAATCCTCAATCACTGACGAACTTGCTATCTTAAACTGCCGGAACATAACAATGCTGAAAACATGATTGTTATGGCGTCAGACTTAGATAAGAGGGGTAGATAGCCAGGCGGACTAAGAACAAGTCCTACCACCAAGTAAACCGAATACAATATGTACACCCACTGGGAGTCGAACCAGGGACCTCTGGGTCTGAAATTGGTGGTTTGAACCACTAGACCATAGAAGCGGAGTAACATGTACAGAGTGTTTGCTGGTTTGAGCAGGCCTGCCCGCTAAGAGTGGGTAGCCACGTAGGGAGCTGGGGAAGACGCTTCCTCCTCCTGTTCGGCCCCCTCTCGAGCTTTCGAGCTCGTTAGGGGGCGGGGCAGGGTTAGAACCGCCCAGCCCTGACGCGAAGCCTATTAGGCTTGGCGGGAGGGCTGGGTGCGGTGAGGAACATGCCCTCGGTGTGACCGAGTCCAATGTGCCGTTTGGTATGCCTAAAGATCGCATTATCCTCTTGATACAAAAAAAAGGTTATCCACGCGTGCCCCGCCACCTTCAAACGTCGTATCTTGTATTCTGTGAGTGTGACATGTGACATTGTTCAGAGGTCTTTGGGGGTAAGTCAATGTCTCATTGATACCTTTTTTTTTTTTTTTTTTTTTTTTTTTTTTTTTTTTTTTTTTTTTTTTGTATCAAGAGGAGAATGCGATCTTTAGGCATACCAAACGGCATGTTGGACTCGGTCACACCTAGGGCATGTTCCTCGCCGCGCCCAGCCCTCCCACCAAGCCTAATAGGCTTCGCGTCAGGGCTGGGTGGTTCTAACCTCTGCCCCGCCCCCCAACGAGCTCGAAAGCTCGAGAGGGGGCCGGGCAGAAGGAGGAAGCGTCCTCCCCAGCTCCCCACGTGGCTACCCGCTCGTGGGGGCAGGCCAGGTGGGGCGAATAGGAGGAAGCACCACTACCAACTAAACTCCTCTCGAAGACCTGCGCCTTACCGCCGGGTCTGTGGGAACGTTGTAGCACGCGCCACTTGACCCGGGGAGAGTGGCCCGTTAGGGCTCCACCCTTTGGGGGACAGAGGGCCTTACTGCACCCCCCCTTGCGGCGCGGGGAGATCGAGTCGCGCACGTTGTCGTCTCGCTCTCCCCGGCCGCGCACGTCGGAGTTGGCTCGCTGCGACGTCCGCCTCGCGAACCCTCTCCGCGGCCTCCTTCTGCGAGATGACGTCCTCGCAGAAGGAGACCACGGCCTGCCATCCCCCCTCGCTACTCAGCATCGCAACTGTGATATTGGGTAGCGACAGGTCCGGCCCAACCGCAGCGACCAACTCCTGGCGCTGCACCGCCCACGCTGTGCACTCTTCGAGTGTGTGGCGTGCGGTGTCCTGGGGCGCGCCACAGTGGTGGCACGCTTGGGACTCCTCCCTCTGTATCTGACACAGGTATCTTCCGAAACACCCGTGTCCGGAAAGTACCTGTGTCAGACGATATGTAAGAGCCCCGTGGGCTCGAGCTTTCCACTCCTTGAGGACTGGGCGGATTGCCTCCACCGTTTTGTGACCGGCGATTGGTTCTGCCAGTTGCCGCTCCCAGTCCTCAAGACATCGCGCCTCTGCCGCTCGCATGATGCCGGAAAACTCCTGTGGAGCAAGGCGGCTATCCCCCGCCCTTAGCTCCTTTCTCCGCCTGTACGCCTCTGCGAGTACCTGGGCTTCCAGTGCCCAGGGAGGCGTCCCGGCTAAAACACATGCCGCCGTCCACGACACGGTACGGTATCCTCGCACCATTCGGGAGGCTACTACCCTTTGGGGTCGCCTTAAGGCGGCCTTATTAGGCTCATTTAAGGCATCCGCCCATACAGGGGCTCCGTAGAGGGCCATGCTACGGATGACCCCTGCATACAGTTTCCTACAACTGCCGTTAGGCCCGCCTATGTTTGGCAGTAGTGCGCCAAGCGCGGCCGCCGCGGCAACCAGTCGAGGTGCCAACTGTTTAAAATGGTCGGTGAACAACCAACGACCGTCAAGTAATAGACCCAAATAGCGCATAGTGGGGCGCAGACGAACTTCGACCCCATCTAAGACTATGTCCGCCCCTGGCGGTGGACCCTGACGCGGGCCGTGAAAAAGGATGGCCTGGGTTTTCGCCACGGCCACCTCTAAGCCCAACGTCCTGATGCGGCGTATCATCGCCTCTGTTCCAATCTTTGCAAGGCGCCTCGCTTCTTCAAAGTCTCGACCCCGGGCGGTGACTAGAGTGTCATCTGCATAACAGATGACATCCATCCGGGGGAGAAGCACGGCGCGAAGCGCCCAGTCATACCCAAGGTTCCACAGGAGCGGCCCAAGCACCGACCCCTGTGGAACACCACACTGCATTTCGCGGACCATTAGCTGGCCGTCCGCTGCGAGGTAAATCACCTCCCTATCTGTCAGATAGTGCTCAATTATGCGGACAAGATAGGGAGGGATGTTATGGTGACGCAGAGCGTCTTTAATCACGCCATAGGGGAGAGAGTTAAACGCGTTCTTGATGTCGAGTGAGACGGCTACCACTCTCTCCCCGCGACCAACTGCCCTTTGGGTCGACTCCTTCAGGGCCATGATAGCATCGATTGTCGACCTCTCTCTTCTAAAGCCAAATTGGCGGTCTGACAAATTTGGCCCCACTGTGTCAAGATGCCGGACGACTCGGTCTGCGATGATGCGCTCAAGCATTTTGCCGAGCTCGTCCAGCAGAACTATCGGTCTGTATGCCGATGGGGAATCAGGGGGCCGATCGTCTTTCTTTAATAGGCAGAGACGTCCCCGCTTCCAAGCCTTCGGAAATTCTCCCTTCTGCAAGCACTCCGAAAAGAGGAGTCTAACATCCTCGCCGAGATGTTCTAGCGCTAGAGGCAGCACCCGACCGGGAATACCATCCGGACCGGGCGCTTTCCGTTTGGATTTGAGGCGGGTCAGAACCGCCTCCAATTCATCCTCTGTCACGGGAGAGTAGCCCTGCCAATCATCCGGTGCACGAGTTGAGGGCCCTATGAGAGGACCGACCGGGGGCACTTCGGCCGGAAAGAGGCCGTCGACCACCTGAGACAATAGCCGCGGGTCCATTGACTCCGTAGGAGGCGCCTGGTTGCGGAGCCTACTCCGTACCATCCTATAGGGACGCCCCCACGGGTCACGGTTAAGGTCTTCCAGAAATCCGTCCCAGGCGGCGGACTTTGCCCTATAAATGGCCTCTGAGAGTGCTTTTTTAGTCGCCGTGTATGTTTCGCGGAGTCGGGACTCCTCCGCAGGATCCCGTCTTAGTCGGCGTCTCGAGCGCTGCAACTCCCTTCTGGATGCAAGACAGGTGGCTCTGAGGTTCGCCACCTCGTCCGACCACCAGTAAACTCCGCGCTTCGCTGGTAGCCCCTTTACCTTCGGCATGGACGCGTTGCACACCGTCTTCAAGGAGGCCGTTAAACGCCGGACTCGATCTTCAACCCCCAGCTGATCCGGCCTTTCCCCTTCAAGGTTCCAGGCCTCTACCAGCGCCACCTCTTCTGCCAACTCGCGGTTGAGTTTGGTGACCCCCCATCTTGGGAAACAGCGCAGGGCCTCCCCAGGAGGCAAAGCTGGAATTGCGCTTGGAGCAGCTGCGACCTTAAAAATAATATGGTCGTGGTCGGACAACGTGACCACGTCCTTACAGACGTGCCATTCTTGCACACGCGCCGCCAGGGCAGGGGTCGCGAAGGTGAGGTCGACGATGGACCCACCGTCCCCCCTGACGCAGGTAAATTCCTGGCCCCTGTTACACACAACAAGACCCGACGTCGCCGCCCAATCTAAAACTGCGACCCCCTTTGGGGTGTCTGACCTTTCGCCCCACGCGGTGTGGTGGGCGTTAAAATCGCCCAAAACCAGCATCTGGGCTGGTGCGAGACGCACCACCACACCACTCAACAAGTCGAGCCACCCCTGTAGCTCCGAGAGGCCCCGGTTGGGGGAGAAGTAAACGCTAACGAGCGTAAGTTCCCCCCAAGAGGCCGCCACATAGCCCGGACCCCTCTCTAAGACCGAGAGGGGGGGGGAGTAGGCGGCAGAAAATGGGGCCACAATGGCGGCAGTGCCGTCCAACGACCCGGCCCAGTTAGGGCGCTGAGGAACGCGATATGGTTCCGCGATCACCCCGACTTGTGTACCAAACTCTGCCACATGCTGCAGGAACAGGTCCTGAGATGCGGCGCAATGGTTAACATTCCCTTGGAAGAGGTTGAGGTGTCTGGCCATTAAGTTGACATGTTACCATCCTCAACCCCTTCCGCGAGAGCAGCACTCACTATTTTGCGTGACGGCGCCCCAAAACTTGTAGGAATCTTAGCCCTGACAGAGGGGGGGCGGCACTTGTTTCCCCCCATGACGTGGTTTGCCGGAAGCTTGGCGGCTTTGCACACCAGACAACATGGTTCCGGGGCCGGACACGACGCGGACTTATGGCCCTTCTGGCCGCACCTATAGCAGTTGTCGCTGAGGTCTGTTCCGCTGTGGGGGCACAGCTGTTTGGTGTGCCCCGTTATCATGCATCCGTAGCAACGGAGCGGAAGAGGCTCCAGCGCACGAACTGGGGCCGAGACCCACCCGACCTGAAGACGACCTGACTCGGCCAACAACTTTGCGACTGGTACGGGGCACTTGATTAGGGCTGCACCAAGTCCACCGGGGCCCGCACGGATAGGACTAACCTTTACATGTTCGGGCGGGCAGCCACCCTTCTTTGCAACTGCGTTGCGCAACTCATCCTCGTCGACTGAGTCGTCAAGCCCGGTCGCCCGCACATCCGCCGTCTTGACGGGTCGGGATATACGCACCGTGTCGCCGAGTGTCTCTTTGAGTTTGGCGGCCAGTTCGTCGGCCTTAGACCCGCTGGATGCTCCCGGCACTTCAAATACACGGGTGCCGGTTGCCGAGACTTTAATGCGCATGCCCTCAATACCTAACGCGGAGATATCGATTTCCTTTTTGGCCTTGGCGATGGCTTCCGCGTAATTGGATCCCTTCTCCTTTTGTTCTGGGGTGATCGCCAGGACCACGGCCGTTGATTTCGGGGTCTTTAGCTTCGGTTTCTGGGCCGCAGGTGCCACAGACTGCGACTTAGCGGGCTTTGGAGCTGGGGCCGAACCAGCTGTAACGGATTTAATTGGACGTCCGTTTTTCCCTACCATTGTCCAAGGATCTTCCCGCGCAACAGCAGCGTAAGACGAGCCGGACGGCTGTATCTGCAGCTTTGACCTTGGGGGGGGGAACGCCGCTGGAGAAGGTACGACCGGATTGGCAGCTGCTGGGCCTGTCTTCCTTTTATCCGCTGCTAAACTGGGTCTTAGGATCGGGGCAGGGGGAAGACGCTGCTCCAGGCCCTCAATCCTTGCATTGAGCATGTTCCCGAATGTCACAGTCAGGGCTTTCTCGAGGTGCAACACCCATTCAGGAGCATTCGAACCGAAGGAGGGCGGCACAGAAGCCGGAGGATCCTCCTCCTGATGCATCACGACAGCTGGAGATGACTTCGGGTGCTGGGCATCCTGAACGCACCTTTCCTCGAATTGCTGTCTCAGAGCCAGGAGTTCTTTCTCCATTTGGCTTACCCTTTCCTGGAGTCTCTTGTTGTCGGCCTGGAGGCGGACGGTTTCCTCCGTCGAGGTCAGGTTGAGCGCCTCGTTTATGATAGAGCGGAAGCAGCAGCTAGCGTCCGTGACGTCTTTTTTAAACTCTCTTTTTAAGTTGCCCGACTGGGCAACGACATCTAACAATCTTTGAGAGATCTTATCGACTTCTTTCCTGATCTCTTTGGAGGACCTCTTGGTCGGCAAGTCGTCATAGTCATCCGAATCCGAGCAGGGTCGGGAATTTAGAAAATATCCCGGAGTGTCGGGACGACCCTCCCGTTCCGGGTCTTTACCCCTTCCTTTTCCCTTCTTTTTCCCCGCCTTTTCTTCTCTTGTCTTTTCTTGTTCCTCCCTCCTTGCTTCTCCCTTGGAGTGCTGTCTTTCTATTTCCCTCATTTCGTACTCGTCACGTCCCTCCTGCGTGTTTTGTTTTCGCAGGTTGGCGTGACCAGCCGCAGCCCCGTGAAGAAGGCCGGGCGCCTTTCCCCTACCCCCGGAGGAGGTACGTGTAAGCGCCTTGTTTACACCTCCGTAGTGAGAATGCTGTGGATCCTCATCGGAGCTCGTCAGTTCCACCATCGGACCCTCACCTTGACGCTTTCTTGTCACCCTAGTAGAGGTCTCACTTTCCGGAGGGACGTTATCGACAGGTAACGGGGTGCCCGGTCTGGACCCCCCATTAGAAAATGTCTCCACGTCACCGTACATAGCCGGTGAACATGGAGTCAACAAAAATAGGTTTCAGAAGTAATAAACAAAAACAAACCAAAAAACACAGCCCAATCACAAGCCCGACCTTAGAGTACCTACCTTTAGAGTACGCGCCCTTCGATCATAAGAACTACGCGCCATATAACTTGGCGCGTGCCAATATCTGGAACTAAAATTATGACAAAGGAATAAGGCTTATTTTTCCGACCGACCATGACGATCAGCGCCCTCTGACAAGTGCCAATTTATCGTACAGTCCCACACTGATGTCTGTTCCGGTGACAGCCGTGACAGAGGAGTCACTTGCAATACGAAATTAGCTGTCAAAATGGACTGTCTTATGAAAACTGTTTTAGTTCCAAAGATTATCACCGGAACAGAAAAGCTTGTCGCACTATATCTTGTTATTTTAATTTTTACTTTTTTTACATTCACAACGCATTTTTTATTATGGAAACGTCTCACAACCAGCTCCGACGGGACGTGAGACGGGTCGATTTTTTCAAAAATACTTCATATCCATTTTTCTATAATACAAACTATCGTATCTTGTTTTCTGTGAGTGTGACATGTGACTTTGTTCAAAGATCTTTGGGGGTAAGTCAATGTCTCAGTGACATTGACCTTACTTTTAGAGTAGGTACGCGCCATATAGGTAACTTGGCGCGTGCCAATATCTGGAACTAAAATTATGACATGTGAATAAGGCTTATTTTTCCGATCGATCACGACGATCAGCGCCCTCTGATAAGTGCAAAGTTATGTGGCGCGGACTCTACTGAATATAATTATTTTCTTTATTTTTGTAGTTGTGCATCATTCAAAACTGGTTTTAGCCGAACAAACTCGTCGAAACATTTGAGAAACATTAAGATTCATCAAACTATAAAATTTCCTATTGGTCTGGGCTCTAGACGAATCTATATTTAGTCTCCATCCTAATTATAAAGTCATTGAGTTTGTGCTGTTCCGTCTAAAAATATCGTCATGCAAATCTTAATTAAAAAAAGAAACTGTATCCTTAATGATGTAATTAAATTCAGCATTATTGGATGAATTTATGTTACCTCTCTTCAAAGTAATTCATCGTGAATATATTACTGCTGCTCACATTGCAATGTATAATTACCAAATGCAAGTTCGATCGTGTCTATGGAGAACTGCTCTCATCTTTAGGATGGCTCCGCCAAATACCAGCTCCAGCCGCTTGAACCTATTGAGCGGAGAGCCAGAAAGCTTATAGGCAACGATAGTCTCTACAATAATAAGCTCAAAAGCCTCGAACACGCAAGGTTGCAAGCTTAGCGCTTTTATAGGATACCTTTCGGAGTGTGTGCAGTGGAATTGCACAACCTAATTCCACCATCTCCCTTCTTCCATCGGACACCACCGGTTTTTGGTGGATATTCCAAAGAGTCGAACCAAGCGCCCATACAACCATTTCGGTTGTAGTGTAGAAAGTGTTACTGAATTATGTTACTACACACGTAACAAATAAAGTAGCTATGTTTACTTTGTTTCGACACCTCGACAAAAAGTGGGGAAGTTAAGAAACATAAAAATGGTTGCATTTTAGAAAAGGTCTGTCGTAAAATTTTGTTACATTGTTACCAGAATGTGACAGGTTTTGAATGAACGATAAATCAAATGATTAAACATTTAATGCAACTAAATCTGGATATTCCAAAGAGTCGAACCAAGCGGTTTGCCTCAAAGTTAATCATCCGCATCGCTAGCGAATGGAACTCTTTACAGTCTGTGTTTCCCGATAGGTACAATCTGTACAAAAAAACTGCTGATTTCCTAACAGTACCTATCCTCTTAAAGAAGACTTGCTGTTTAAGCAGTTCGTCTGTAAAGGTCCGTACGTACCTACGTAGTGTAGTCATAATCTGTTAGTTATTTGCCATTCGATCAAACATGGAGACAATCTTTTGTTTTAAGCAATCGGTCGAAAGAGTTACGACGCCCAGCCAGAGCCATAATAAGCTCTGTTCACCTTTTCTTACTGCGTTTACTTAACATCCTCTTGTTTATTTACAGAAGTAACCCCCACGACGAGAAGCCCCTGAGGCTATCCCTGGACGAGCCCCTACAATTGGGCGCCCCGCCCCGGGCCTGCTACCCTCTGGTCGTTATCCTTGCACGGGACAAAAGAGATACAGGGGATCTAAGGCCTGATGACACGGTGAGGTTTTATCTCTATTTGACTTCTATAATCTTGGCCTACAGTCGGCATTATCACAACGAGAAGCCCCTGGTTGTCGCTGGACGATCCCTTCCAGCTGGGCCCCCCGCTGAAGGCCTGGAGACGTATGTCCAGTTGTCCATAGCGCTTGAGTTTGAATTCGCATCTGAAATTGTAAAATTTGCATGCGAATTTGCAACGAGTGGTCAGACGCACTCGTTTCTTATTTCCACTAGTAGAATTCATCGTCTTTATTAGTCTGTGGCCGCAAAATGTCGTCACTGACAATCATATGACAAGTGTTTGCATTTTGCTATATTTTTAAAGCTTCTCTGTGATTTTGAAAAAATTAAAGAATATTAATTTATTGGCAACACAGATTTTGAATGCTACGAAAATGCATGAAAAGACGACTGGTTGACGTATACCTACGTTTGGTCGAGCGCTACTGAAATACGTCTCCAGCTACACATCATGATTTTGGCGCGAACGGCCTGGCCACGAAAGCGGCGCGGCGGCGGCGACGAGCGAATTACGCATCAGCCCCCCAGTTGGCCCCCCAATTTGATTAGACTCTTTCGCGAGCTCTCAATGATTGTGCAATTCGCCGCCGCGCAGTTTCGTGGTCAGGCCGTAAAGCCTGATGACACGGTGAGACTTACTCCATTCAAACTGCTCCAAACTCTTGGCATGCAGTCAGCGAGAGCGGGACGAACGTGACAGGGGGATCGGCCTGATGAAACATTGAAATTCATCCTAATTTTTTTTCTTGCCAGTTAAACTTCAGCTAACCAAGTCAAGGAACTATTGAAATAGCTACTTTCGTAGCTTCGCAACTAACTGTGTTTCAAATCCTAAAGAGCCAGATACACGTTCACTCCATTTCCAACACTCCACGCCAAAACTAGAGTGATGAAATTCACACGATAGGTTTTACGCTTATTTTGGAGTATTGGCGTGGAGTGATCACACGATCACTCCATTTCCATCACTCCAGGCCAATCTGGCTCTTTATGGCTCGTTCAAGGAGAGGCGACGCGTCAGGCGGTACGGCGCGCGCGGCAGATTGTGCTATCATTGCGGGCTCGCGACAGACGTCTAATCAAATAAGTCAATGCGACGCACCAACTGATGCACAATTCGCCTGCGCCGCCTGACGCGCCGCCCCATGAACGAGCACTAAGATTGTCTAAGCCCAGGAGCTCTATTTTTGAATCACTCGTATGACACCGAGTTGCCGCATGCGACATAAGTCGCACTCGTCTTCCAAGTCGCATGACGCCGATTTTCCGTATTTTTGAATCGTTCGTTTCCAGTGCTGCCAACATAATACGATATGTCGGGTTTTATCCGTTTCACGCAGAATTTAGAAAAACCGGTAACTTCCGCAACGAAAACGGAACGTAATATTTATGTTTAAAAAACTTTTTTGACTGTCAATCAATGTCACAACATAAGAAATAACTGTTGTGATTGTGAATTGTGAATTTGTGTTGCACTTGCACCGCATTTTTAAGTTGTTTCTTCTTAAAGTATGTTTTGTGCTTTTAGTTTTGTGACTATGTCGTCAAAACAATAAATTGTTTTTTACTAACAAAACGAAAAGATTTGCTTGTTTTCACAAACTTGACAAGAACAAGTAACGTGAGATGTGACACACGCATTGATTTTGACAGTTATTCTATCGCTCGCCTGTCTGCAACGAGTGGGTAGGGGCACTCGTTGCGGTCGAGCGATTCAAAAATACGGAATTTCAGATTCCGAACGAAAATCAGTAGAAATCGAGCGCTCGTCTCGACCCGAGTGATTCAAAAATAGAGCTCCAGTAGGCTTTATTACTAACCAATCCCGATCGATCGTCACTTTTTTGAGTTGATATTGTAGATCTATCTAGACGACATTTAGTTTTGTTCTAATAGGAACCTAAACTGTAGAAGATAAGAGTTTACATTGGAGAATAGGTAAGGGAGTCGATCAGTGCTAAAATGGAGGCCAAGTAGTTTCACATTTAACATAACTTTGATAAGCTTAGATAAAACATAGTAACTGTAAATTTCCTTATTGGATTGCAATCTCAAACTGATGTAATAAAAGAACCAGCTTTTGTAAACACAAATTTAATGTATTGTGACCAAACGATAAAATTCGAATAAAAGCCTTGTTTTATTTCAGTCACGGTCTGAGCGTCTAACTAGATGATAACCGATAAAAGAAACATTAATTTATGAACTCTCGTAAACTCTTTTTAATGAACTAGGTAGTACTCGTACCAATTTAATTATCGTAAGTGCATAAAAAAATCTTTCTAGGAACATGGGTCGAAATACTACAAAAATTTTTTGACTTCCCATACTAAATCGATCACGTGATCAGTCAGATTTGTATGATGCGTCAAAAAATTTTTGTCATATTTCGACCTATGTTTCTATGAGAAAGTTTTTCACTTACCGATTCTGAGTCGATCCTAAAAATTTGTGCACTGATAAAAAAAGTATCCGGTATCTATATAAAAACTCTTGCGTTACTGACTGACAGACAACGCACAGCCGAAACTACTGGGCGCAAGAAGCTGAAATTTAGCACGTATGTTCCTTGGAGAGTGTAGGGGAGCAATAAGAGAGGGTTTTTGGAAATTCCCCCTTTAAGGGGGTAATAAGGACCCATGCAGACGAACTCACGAGCGGAGCGCTGTTTAAAATAATATTTGATCAAATATTTCTATTCAAAATTATAAATAATCTGGTCGACTCCCCTCACATTTTAGAAACAATAACCTTTAGAGTACCCAGACCTAGCTCTCGCTCCCAAAAACTGTTTGTTGCTCCTTTGTATAAGACAGTATATACCAACAATAATTTCTTTCGACGTAGTGTTGAAACATATAATAATAATTTTAATGATATAGATTTGTTTTGTAATAGCGTAGCTGGCTACAGAAATTTACTATATAAAAAATAGTTAGCACTATCTATAGTATATTGCTATTATCATTTGCCTTCTTTATTAATAGGTTTGTTGTAGTACCTATTTAATCTTTTAAAATGTGTCTGCTAAAAATACATGAACTGTGTGTAATTATAAATTTTATGGGACTGTAGGTCTATAAGATTTTTGTCATAATGTTTAGATTAATATTAATGTAAAAGACTGTTTGTTTCCTGAATAAAGTAAAATAAAAATAAATAAAATAAATAAAACTATAACTTTCAAACAAACCTTAACAGAGCCCCACAAGATAATTAACAAATACATTAAAACAAACAACAATACCTAAAATGTATACAATTTAACCACATTTAACCCTAAAGATAAGCTATTTCAATAATTCATGTAAATTCTCAGTAATTTACTCATTTATGTACGCAATATTCAAACATTTTGCGGAAAACCGCCTACATAATTGAAACAGAATATGTGTAGGTAGGTAGTAGCGTTGCCATTGCCAGACGTCCCGTATTTTAGGCATAATTTTAAAAGTCTCGCCCCGGGACAGACTGCTCCTAATATTTTAACATTATTCGATTGAAATACGCACCGCGTCGCGCATGAACATTTTAAAAAAACTTTAAGGTTCTCGCACATTATGCCGGGGTGCAGCGGGCCGCAGAGCAACGCAAAATGCGTACTAAGCACATCAGTGACGGGCCGGGCCGCAGCGCATTGACGGTTTTTGAGTACAGTGTACCTGTCGCAGGCGGATGGTTAAGGCGATACTCGGAAAAATTATGCTAAAGCGAGATAGCAATGAGAAAACGACGCGCGCGGGAGCGAGACCGATTTTGCCGATTACGCAAAAAAACACAAAATCACTTCGTATTCAAAAACTATTGCGATTTTTAAAAAATGCTTCTAATATTCCTAATCCTAAATATTATTGGTGTCCACTAATTAAACCTATTTTCAATAGTATATGTATCCCCATTTAAGAATAATCTTGATATTTCTTATTTTTTTGAGGTATTTTCGAAAAAAAAAGTGGCGAGCCAAAATCATAAAATCGTGTTTCTGAAACTATACGATTCTAGATAAAGGTATGAAGAAATATATATCTTATTACCAGATTTATAACAACTCTAACCGTCCTATAGTTTTATATCAAAGAGTCCATACTTTTTCCGAGTAGCGCCTTAAGTATGGCAGCATGTAACCCTCGGAAGTCCTGTAGAACACGTGATAGGTTAGATATTTAAGGCAATCGCGAAGCGCATCGAAGCGATCGTCTTAAATTTCGTGGTTATTTTTTTGTGACTCCGTCAACTTATGGGAAGATAAAATACCTTACGGAAAAAATTATCGGCCTAGGCATTCAATTGAATGGCGGATTCAACCATTTGGCTGCGACATACCTACTGTCAGACGTCACGAAACATCCAATTTCTTCTACTACTCGGTCAAGATACATGATACCTGCAGGTTATACCCATCCCTCTTACTCTTCGGGCATGACAGAATCGAGTGAAAGAGACCGGTATAATTGGCAGGTGTCATGTTATCATGAACGAGTAGTAGCGTACATGTTTCGCGACGTCTACTGTACTCAAAATCCGTCAATGCGCTGCGGCCCGGCCCGTCACTGATGTGCTAAGTACGCATTTTGCGCTGCGCTGCAGCCCACTGCGCCCCGGCATAATGTGCGCGAACCTTTAAGGCGATACTCGGAAAAATTATGCTGAAGCGAGATAGCAATGAGAAAACGACGCGCGCGGGAGCGAGACCGATTTCGCAGATTAGGCAAAAAAAAACACAAAATCACTTCGTATTCAAAAACTACAGCGATTTTTAAAAAAATGCTTCTATACGATCCTAAATATTATTGGGGTCCACTAATTAAACCAATTTCCAATAGTGTAAGTAACCCCATTTAAGAATAATCTTGAATTTTCGTATTTTTTAGAGGTCTTTTCGAGAAGAAAAAGTGTCGAGGCAAAATCATAAAATCGTGTTTTTGAAACTATACGATTCTAGATAAAGGTATGAAAAAATATATATCTTATTACCAGATTTGTAACAACTGTAACCGTCCTATAGTTTTAAATCAAAAAGTCCATACTTTTTCCGAGTAGCGCCTTAAGGCCTGCGCAGACAAGGGACTTTTGTCCGCCGACATAACCTAAAAGCCGCTGCGAATTCAACGAAAACTAAGGTTATTCTTCCAATGAAGCTATCTAGCGACTCCTGATTCCTCGCTAGACCTTCACAAATGGAATAACCGTCGATATACGTCGAATTCGCGGCGAAAGTTACCACATTTAGGTTATGTCGGCGGACAAAAGTCCCTCGTCTGCGCAGGCCTTTAAGGATCGATCAATTACATATGAAGGACTCATTATGAAGCATTTCAAATTATTAAAAAAAAGTCTGGAAATTGCAACGTCTTTTGATGACAAAAAGACCAGCACTTATAGCACCTATGGCTATTGAAAAGTGGAAAAAAATAATGAAAGGATTTTCCAGAAAATTGAAATCCCTAACATTTTCTAATTATATCGTTTGTCTTTAGTATTCCTAGATCCAAGTTCCAACTGCTTTGTAGAGAGGATTTTTTCGCAGATGGCATTAAAATTTACTGGTGTGCGCAACAAATGTGTATTGTAGGTACATACCTACCTCGGATTTGATAAAGAACTAATTATTGACCGTTTTCAACAGCTATTATTATATTATATTATATTATAGCTGCATTAAATTTTACAAATATGTAAAATCAAACAAAGATAATAATATGTTAAAACTAAATACTGTCTAAACAGTATAATACTAACATTATTTAAAAGCGTTACGTTTAAAACTCTTTTAAATTAAGTTTAAGTTGTGTGGTGTTTGTTTGCAAAATAATGAAAAAAATAAGTCATTGATGTATTCGATAACGAAATCCCAAAATGAGAAGTTTAATTTTCAATTATTTGTCTTGTCCCACCAGGTGGCGCTGGTGACGGTAGTGCACATCCGAGACGAGCAGTGCCCTCTGCCGAGCGGCATCATCTCGCAGTACTTGAAGCAGGCTAACGGGCACCTCTCGTGTCTCAAGGTAAGGAGCAGATTTTGAGAATATTAGAGATATATGAGAGAATATTATAAAGGCGAGATTAAACTGTTTGGTTGATGATATTGTTTAACTTGATCTACCTATCTGGATAACCTAATGTTATTACCATTTGGTAACACTGGTAGAAGCGCCACTAAGAATTATTTTGAAAGTCATGATGTTAAAGACTATCCGATGATTTAACCGCCTCTGTGGTCTAGTGGTAATCACCATTGATTTCAGACCCAGAGGTCCCGGGTTCGATTCCCAGTGGGGGTACATATTGTGTACTGTTTGGTTTCGTGGTAGGGCTTGTTCGAAGTCCGCCTGACTAGCTACCAACATTTTAGCTAAGACTGACGCCATAACAATGATTTTTTCAGCGTTATTGTGTTCCGGCAGCCATAAATAAGATAGCCAGTTCATCAGTGATTGAGGATTCCGGGAGTAGAGCGCTACACCTTCAGCCTTATCACCACTTAACATCAGCCGGCTAAGCATGACGTGCTATATCATATCGCGTGGTATAAGCCGCTCATGCTAGGCCGGCTGGTGTGATAAAGGCTAAGTGCTACCCCTTTACGGATAAAAATAACTCGAGTACTTTTGTTCGTTTTATAGCAATTGTACGTGACGGACGCGTGCGTGGAGACTGAGAGCTACGAGGGCGACGCGACACACGGCGCGTTGGAACACGAAGCGTTGTGCTGCGTGTGCGCTGCGCAGCCGCTGTCCCGGGCGCTGCTGCCTTGCCGGCACGCCTGCCTGTGCGCAAGATGCTTCCGTGAGTGTTGTTAGCTACTGTCTAGCTAGTTGAATATCCCCACTATTGAGGCACAGCCTGGGATGAGAAGAAAGGGCGCTGCAACAGCTGTCTCGACTGTTACCTTGCTGACACGCCTGCCTGTGCGCAAGATGCTTCCGTGAGTGTTGTTAGCTACTGTCTAGCTAGTTGAATATCCCCACTATTGAGGCACAGCCTGGGATGAGAAGAAAGGGCGCTGCAACAGCTGTCTCGACTGTTACCTTGCTGACACGCCTGCCTGTGCGCAAGATGCTTCCGTGAGTGTTGTTAGCTACTGTCTAGCTAGTTGAATATCCCCACTATTGAGGCACAGCCTGGGATGAGAAGAAAGGGCGCTGCAACAGCTGTCTCGACTGTTACCTTGCTGACACGCCTGCCTGTGCGCAAGATGCTTCCGTGAGTGTTGTTAGCTACTGTCTAGCTAGTTGAATATCCCCACTATTGAGGCACAGCCTGGGATGAGAAGAAAGGGCGCTGCAACAGCTGTCTCGACTGTTACCTTGCTGACACGCCTGCCTGTGCGCAAGATGCTTCCGTGAGTGTTGTTAGCTACTGTCTAGCTAGTTGAATATCCCCACTATTGAGGCACAGCCTGGGATGAGAAGAAAGGGCGCTGCAACAGCTGTCTCGACTGTTACCTTGCTGACACGCCTGCCTGTGCGCAAGATGCTTCCGTGAGTGTTGTTAGCTACTGTCTAGCTAGTTGAATATCCCCACTATTGAGGCACAGCCTGGGATGAGAAGAAAGGGCGCTGCAACAGCTGTCTCGACTGTTACCTTGCTGACACGCCTGCCTGTGCGCAAGATGCTTCCGTGAGTGTTGTTAGCTACTGTCTAGCTAGTTGAATATCCCCACTATTGAGGCACAGCCTGGGATGAGAAGAAAGGGCGCTGCAACAGCTGTCTCGACTGTTACCTTGCTGACACGCCTGCCTGTGCGCAAGATGCTTCCGTGAGTGTTGTTAGCTACTGTCTAGCTAGTTGAATATCCCCACTATTGAGGCACAGCCTGGGATGAGAAGAAAGGGCGCTGCAACAGCTGTCTCGACTGTTACCTTGCTGACACGCCTGCCTGTGCGCAAGATGCTTCCGTGAGTGTTGTTAGCTACTGTCTAGCTAGTTGAATATCCCCACTATTGAGGCACAGCCTGGGATGAGAAGAAAGGGCGCTGCAACAGCTGTCTCGACTGTTACCTTGCTGACACGCCTGCCTGTGCGCAAGATGCTTCCGTGAGTGTTGTTAGCTACTGTCTAGCTAGTTGAATATCCCCACTATTGAGGCACAGCCTGGGATGAGAAGAAAGGGCGCTGCAACAGCTGTCTCGACTGTTACCTTGCTGACACGCCTGCCTGTGCGCAAGATGCTTCCGTGAGTGTTGTTAGCTACTGTCTAGCTAGTTGAATATCCCCACTATTGAGGCACAGCCTGGGATGAGAAGAAAGGGCGCTGCAACAGCTGTCTCGACTGTTACCTTGCTGACACGCCTGCCTGTGCGCAAGATGCTTCCGTGAGTGTTGTTAGCTACTGTCTAGCTAGTTGAATATCCCCACTATTGAGGCACAGCCTGGGATGAGAAGAAAGGGCGCTGCAACAGCTGTCTCGACTGTTACCTTGCTGACACGCCTGCCTGTGCGCAAGATGCTTCCGTGAGTGTTGTTAGCTACTGTCTAGCTAGTTGAATATCCCCACTATTGAGGCACAGCCTGGGATGAGAAGAAAGGGCGCTGCAACAGCTGTCTCGACTGTTACCTTGCTGACACGCCTGCCTGTGCGCAAGATGCTTCCGTGAGTGTTGTTAGCTACTGTCTAGCTAGTTGAATATCCCCACTATTGAGGCACAGCCTGGGATGAGAAGAAAGGGCGCTGCAACAGCTGTCTCGACTGTTACCTTGCTGACACGCCTGCCTGTGCGCAAGATGCTTCCGTGAGTGTTGTTAGCTACTGTCTAGCTAGTTGAATATCCCCACTATTGAGGCACAGCCTGGGATGAGAAGAAAGGGCGCTGCAACAGCTGTCTCGACTGTTACCTTGCTGACACGCCTGCCTGTGCGCAAGATGCTTCCGTGAGTGTTGTTAGCTATTGTCTAGCTAGTTGAATATCCTCGCTGTTGAGTCTCTAGCCTAGGAAGAGAAGTAAAGGCGTTGGAACAGCTGTCCCGGGCGCTGCTATCTTGCCGACACGCCTGCCTGTGCGCAAGATGCTTCCGTGAGTGTTGTTGGCTATTGTCTAGCTAGTTGAATATCCCTACTATTGAGGCACAGCCTGGGAAGAGAAGTAAAGGCGTTGGAACAGCTGTCCCGGGCGCTGTTACCTTGTCGACACGCCTGCCTGTGCTCAGCGCTCCTTAGAGCGCTTCAAAATGCCTTTCAACTCTTTTGAAACACCGACCTGTTAGTTTAGCATTAGCCCTCACTGTCACAACCTACACACACGCAGTGCGGAGGGAGCGGTGCCCCGATCTAGGAAGCATCGGCTGCATTTTTGCTTCTGCCTGCCAATTCAGGAGGCTATATCGGCCACGATTAAGGATGGCCCTACATACGACACGATTTAGAGGCAATCTAGGAGGCATCCCCACCTCTCCACCCTTGATCGCGACCGATATCATGTCGTCTGTAGCCCGCTATAGCTAAATATCCCCGTTGTTGAGGCACTAGCCTAGGATGTAAAGATAGGGCGCTGTAATGAGAAGCGTTGTGCTGCGTGTGCGCTGCGCAGCCGCTGTCCCGAGCGCTGTTACCTTGCCGACACGCCTGCCTATGCGCAAGATGCTTCCATGAGTATTAGTACCTGCTGTCTGGCTAGAATTAAAACTTATATTAAATGGCCAATCATTTAAAATATTCTTCAAGAGAATAGAATGACTGTTTTTGAAGCCACAACTTCACGGTTCTACGGAATAGTGTTCCAGGCAGAGTTTTAAAATCATTTGCTTCCGTGAGTGTTGTTGGCTATTGTGTAGTTAGCTGAATATCCCCGCTGTTGGGGCACTACCTAGGAAGAGAAGTGAGGGCTGTCTCGAGCGCTGTTACCTTGCCGATACGCCTGCCTGTGTGCAAGATGCTTCCGTGAGTATTGTTAGCTAGCTACTGTCTAGTTAGCTGAATATTCCCGCTGTTGAGGCACTAGCCTAGGATGTAAAGATAAGGCGCTGTAATAAGAAGCGTTGTGCTGCGTGTGCGCTGCGCAGCCGCTGTCCCGGGCGCTGCTGCCTTGCCGACACGCCTGCCTGTGCGCAAGATGCTTCCGTGAGTGTTGTTGGCTACTGTCTAGCTAGCTGAATATCCCCGCTGTTGGGGCACTACCTAGGATGAGAAGTGAGGGCTGTCTCGAGCGCTGTTACCTTGCCGACACGCCTGCCTGTGCGCAAGATGCTTCCGTTAGTATTGTTAGCTACTTTCTAGTTAAGCGGGCTACGGAGATATAGGTGGCGATCTAGGGTGGTGAGAAATCGGGGCATTATCGGGGCAGAGTCTCCACACGGGCCTACCGAGCAGTTCGTGTTCGATTGTGGAGCGGAACGCATGTGCTGAAGAGCGCTTCAAAATGCCTCCAACTCTTTCGAAACACCAACATGTTGGTTTAGCATTAGGCCTCACTGTCAACCTACATATACGCAACATAGTTACGACCAGCAGTGCGGAGAGAGCGGTGCCCTGATCTAGGAAGCATCGGCTGCACTTTTGCTCCTACCAGCCAATTCAGGAGGCTATATCGGCCACGATTAAGGATGGCTCTACATACGACACGATTTAGAGGCAATCTAGGAGGCATCCCCACCACTCCACCCTAGATCGTGACCGATATCATGTCGTCTGTAGCCCGCTTTAGCTGAATATCTCCGCTGTTGAGGCACTAACCTAGGATGAGAAGAAAGAGCACTGCAACAAGAAACGTTGTACTGCGTGTTCGCTGCGCATCCGCTGTCTCGAGCGCTGTTACCTTGCCGACACGCCTGCCTGTGCGCAAGATGCTTCCGTGAGTGTTGTTAGCTATTGTGTAGTTATGTGGGTTACAGACGACATAATATCGGTGGCGATCTAGGGTGGAGAGAAATCGGGGCATTATCGGGGCAGAGTCTACACACGGGCCTACCGAGCAGTTCGTGTTCGAACATGGAACGGAACGCATGTGCTGAAGAGCGCTTCAAAATGCCTCCAACTCTTTCGAAACACCAACGTGTTAGTTTAGCATTAGGCCTCACTGTCAACCTACACACACGCAACATAGTTAAGACCAGCAGTGCGGAGGGAGCGGTGCCCCGATCTAGGAAGCATCGGCTGCTTTTCTGCTCCTGCCAGCCAACTCAGGAGGCGATATCGACCACGATTAAGGATGGCCCTACATACGACACGATTTATAGGCAATCTAGATGGCATCCCACCTCTCCACCCTAGATCGCCACCGATATCATGTCGTCTGTAGCCCGCTTTAGCTGAATATCCCCGCTGTTGAGGCTCTAACCTAGGAAACGAAATAAGGGTGCTGCAACAGCTGTCTCGAGCGTTGTTACCTTGCCGACACGCCTGATTGTGCGCAAGATGCTTCCGTGAGTGTTTTTAGCTACTGTCTAGTTAGCTGAATATCCCCGCTGTTGACACAGCCTGGGATGAGAAGAAAGAGCGCTGCAGTACGAGGCGTTGCGCTGCGTGTGCGCTACGTTCAAAACACTGTATTCTCTTTTTCCTTATCTGGCTACACTGGCTACCGTCATAACATGAAGCGCTCTGTCTCGAACGCTGGTACCCTGCCTGCCTGAGATGTGAGATGCTTCCGTGTGTCATTCATCATCATCAGATTTAAACATCCGCACATCCTCACTGTATGTGCACTGTCCACGTTTTTATGCGAAAACCCTAAAACAATATCGATAAACTTACAATCATAGTAATGTTAATATTAAACTTACAGTTAGACGCTGTTGAATAGCCATATTTATATTTTGCTGCATGTCTTTAAATCTACAGGATTAATAAGTGCTATAAACTAAAATTCTTATTCACTACATTTTATTAGCGAAATTTATGCGAAGACAAACTACAAATGTCTTTGTCTTACGTGTAAATTATAATTTAAGCGTCGCTCTAATGTGCCTTAATGCAAATTCAATACGTGTGACAATAAAGAATTCGACATTGATGGGTAACGTTTTGATGTTCCAATTATCGATGCCATTCACGTAGCCACATGCCCGGAGTTGCAATTGAAATAATGCTATATGCACACTGTCTGAGAAGCTATACACGATTATTTTTTTATCATCCCGGATAATTTTCGGGATTATTCTACTCATGAAAACAAACAACTTTTATTATGGGACCAAAACTGAAATTGCGAAAAAATAAGCAGCTGTTCCATACATTTCGATTACTTAAATACTTTTGCACTTTTGTTGAGAAAAGTCACAACACACAAGCGTTGAGAAAAGTTTTCTATGTGTCTCACTGGATATCCGGGCGTTCAAAGCTCTATAATCTCCAAAAGGTTTCCAGGTGTTACGGGTCTTTGGTGCCAGGTGAAGGGCAGAAGTGCAGCTGTCCCTTCACGGAGCATTTCTTCGAATAGCATCTTGGCACACTTGAGGCGGTCGGCTGCCAGTCTCTGTGGTTTGCAGTAGACAGATGGTCTAGGTGTGGTCTTAATATAATGGATAGCATTGTGCCTTACCTCTCTTGGTATTCCGGATAGCTTAGTGACGTTTGGATACCTTGCCAGCAGTTGATGGTACTCGCTGCTGCCTTTTATCACCTTCACGCTTGACAACTCATCAGACTTCCAGCCGTTGACAACGTGGTAACACCATCCAGGAGCCGTCCATTTTTGCAATCTACAAGCAGGCCATAATCCTACTAATATTATAAATGTGAAAGTTTAGATGTTTGGATGTTTGTTACTCAATCACGCCAAAACGGCTCAACGGATTTGGCTGAAATTTCGGACACAGATACTTTTTGTGGCCTGGAGAGGAACATAGGCAACTTTTTATCCCGGAAAAATTTCACATTCCCGCGGGATAACGTCGTGTAGTCCACGCGGGCGAAGCCGCGGGCGGGCGGAAAGCTAGTAAGATATAAAATCTACACCAATTATAGGCTTATCAACATCAGCCATAACAAAATTCCATGTGAAATCTCGGCGCAGTCTGAGGTCTAAATGCATTGTCAGCGTTCCATATGTTCGAATAAGGGTTCCATTTGCTGCTATTAAATTGTAATTAATCTGTTTTCTAGCAAAATTATTAAATTTACGTGGTAGCACACATAAGTCAGATCCTGTATCTATTAAATATCTAATCTCTCTTTTTCTATCTGCCACAAACAAGCGGCTTGTAAGGCGACAGTCGGCGGCCGTTTTCCGAAGAATTTTCTATTTTAAAATAACATGTCTTAGTGCACCTGTATGCCCGCTGTCCAAACTTGGTGTGGTATCGGCATACGCTCTTTGGGTTTGGGTTTTCTCTCTTGAACTCGAAGCGCTGCGGTATCGGGATCGGGACCCGGCACGCCCCGGTTGCTGTGTGTGCCCCGCCGGACGAATGAAAGAGCGCCGGCGTTGCGGTCGTCTGTAACATTCTTTTCTACCTTTCGTTCACTCTTTGTTGAAATATCTAAAACAGTTACACCACCAAGACCAAATGCTAACAAGCACGTGTTTACACTTGCAAGTTGCTATCGGACAGACTGTCGGACATTTATCGCAGAAGACTTACTTGCAGGTGGAAATGAGGCCTAAGACCACTGAAGAGAAATTAAACTACAGTCTTGGTTCGATGATAGTTTAATACTAACTCATAGGTTACATTGGTTACATGAAGAGTATATTATGTCTTATAGCTACATACATACTACACCTTCCGGGTAGAAGAAAAAAAAAAGAAATGTTTACATTTTGCTTTTTTTTACATTATTTACTTAACAATATTACTGGACATACAACTTTGTCCTATTCTTATGCACAATGTCTACACAATTATTTTTAGAAATCTTTACGTTTACACCTAAATCTTCCAAAACAATAAATGGACCATCATACTTAGCATCAAGTTTTCCACCTGTTTCATTTTTAATTAAAATTAATTGACCTTTCTTATATTCTATATGATTAACAGTTTTATCATAACTACTTTTACGTTTAGTTTTGCTACATATTAAATTATTTCGAGCATCCTGTTGCGCTACTTGCAATCGATACTTCATATCTAAAGTATAACTATCGGGATTATATAATGGTTCTATAAACTCACTTATTCTACAAGGAACTTTACTAGGTTTACCAAATACAAGTTCAAATGGAGTATATTTGGTCTCAGTATGGACAGTATTGTTAAAACTGTAACACCAAAAAGGTAGCCAATGACTCCAAGTATCCTTTTGACCGTCACATCGAATCCGTAAAAATGTGCCTAAATTTTTATGAGCGTTTTCTAAAGCTCCTATTGATTGGTGATGATAAGCCGTAGAATTAAATTTTTCTATTTCTAAAATTTTACAAACCTGTTCCATTACTGATGACATAAACTCCGTTCCGCGATCAGTTGCTATGGTATTTGGTATACCAAACCTTAATATAAACTTATTAACTAATTCCTTAGCTACAGTTTCAGTTTCTTTGTTCTTAAGGGGATACGCTTCCACAAATTTCGTTAGTTCACATTGGATGGTCAAGATATAACGATTATCTTCAAAGTCTTTTTGAAGCGGACCTACAATATCTAAATATATCTTATCAAAAGCATTAGCCGCTGTGGTCGTAATTTCCATGGGCGCTTTAATATATTTACCTTGTTTCATTTTTTGACATTTAGAGCATTTGCTAACAAAATCTTTAACGTCTTTATCTAATCCTGGCCAAAAGAAATTTCTCTTAATAGTGTTTGTCATTCTACGCACACCCGCATGCCCGCTGGTGGGTAGTAAATGATAGTCACTTAATATGTATTTTCGCTCTTCTTCTTTATCAATTCTCTTAACACCTCTTATTATACAAATTCGTGGACCGGTCCAATCCTTTCTAGATTTTATTTCACTTAATAAATCTTTAATGAATATCTTATTTCTTTCATTTCTTACTATGCATAGTTCATTATTTATTTTAATTCTTTTACAAAATGTCATCAACTCAGTCACAAATTCGGCTCGCGTAAAATGCGACTTCCAGTTGAGATTTATATAAATAACGCGTTTCTTTTCATCATATATAAAACATTTACTTTCTAGGTATACCTTATTCAAAGTTTTAACTCGAGTTAGTTCGTCATTTCCGATAAAAGTTAATTCTACTAAGTCCTTGGGCATTTTTAGCAATTCTACTACATTTGGTTGATCAGACCTAATGCTGGTAGATTTACTACAAGTCTGTGAATCAGTTTTCTCATTCATACATCTTCTTTGCGCTCTCGTCATCACATTTACTACTTCTTCATTCATAGTTTTTAACGTATCTGATGTTATACAAATCCTAGATAAAGCATCTGCTACGCTATTCTCTTTGCCTTTTATGTACAAAATTTTAAAATTGTATTCTTCCAGTGCCAATCTAAATTTTAAAAGCCTGCTCGAAGGGTCTTTCATTGAAAATAAATATAGTAAGGGTTTATGGTCAGTCATAATCGTAAATTGTCTTCCATAAACATACGGTCTGTAGTACTTTACAGCCCATACAATTGCTACTAACTCTTTTTGAATCGTGGGATAATTTCTTTCGGCTTTGTTTAATGGTCTGCTGGCATATGCCACTGGTTTCATATTCTTGTTGCACAGCACTGCTCCGACAGCTACGCCTGAAGCGTCAGTTTGTATTACAAATTCATTATTTTCTGAAAAATCAGGAAATTGAAGTACTGGAGGTGTCGTTAATGCCTTTTTTAAGGTTTCAAATGAATCTTTACAATCTCTAGACCATACAAAAGGTACATGTTTTCTAGTTAAATAATTCAAAGGTGCTGTAATTTCGGCAAAATTACGAATGAACTTCCTATAATAATTACAAAAAGCAACAAATCTTTTTATTTCATCTGCATTTCTAGGTTCAGGATATTTTTGTAAGACTTCTATTTTAGAGCTATCGGGTAATACTCCTTCCGCAGTTACAAGATGACCTAAATATAATATTTCTTTTTGCAAAAATTTACACTTTTCAGGGTTTAGTTTTAGGTTTACTTTTCTAAGTCTTTCCAAAACGTTAATTAGGTGTTTATTGTGAATATCCAAACTTCTGCCAAAAACTATAAGATCGTCTAAATAAACAAAACATTGCTCAAAAGTTAATCCTGACATAGCTACAGACATTACGCGACTAAAAGCACTTGGACTGGTCTTAAGTCCCATAGGTAATCTTTTCATCTGGTACTGGCCTGAGCTTGTAGTAAAGGCTGTACAGTCTCTGCTCTGCTCATTTAAAACTACCTGGTAGTATCCCTGATATAAGTCTAAATGTGAGAAATAGATGGAACCAGAGAGTGAGTCCAAAATTTCTGTTATATTTGGCAATGGGAATTTATCGTCCACGATACAATTATTTAATTTCCTGTAATCAACTACCAATCGCCATTTATTGTTTTGATTAGAATTTTTCTTAGGTATTAATAAGATTGGGCTTGACCACTCACTCTTTGCTTCCTCTATAATGTCACTATCAATCAATTTTTTAATTTGTATGTCTACTTCCTTCTTTAAGGACTGTGGTAATCTATATTGTTTTACGTAAACAGGACTAGTATTGGCTTTCAAAGTTATAGTTTGTTCGTAAATATTAGTTGTTGACAATTGATCACCTGACAAAAAGAATACGTCAGCGTACTTAGAACATATCTGTTGTAAGGAACTTTGTTCCTCAGTGTTAAGGTTTTTCAAATCTAAAGCATTTAACAATTTATTAACTCTCTCTACATTTTTTGTACATTGCTTAAATTCACAAATATCGTACTGGTGTAATGGAAACAACTGTGGTTGAAAAGCTGGTAATACCACATCATGTTCACTAGTGTTTAAAATTTTTACTGGGATTTTATGGTTTTTTATTTTTACAATAGAGCCTGCCAAAAATACTTCCTCCGTTAATTGTTTTGCCAAGATAACGCTATCATCTTTTAATTCCGAATCAGTAAATAAATAATGAATAGATTCACTACGTGCTGGAATAAACAAAGTATTACACGTGTAATCAATTTCATTACAAAGTGGTATAGAGAATTCCATTCCTTCTTTGTAAAGTGTAATAACATTTGTGTCGAGATTGATATTAGATCCATACTTGCTCAAAAAGTCAAGTCCTAGAATACCATCCGCCTTTAACGGAACGTTATTAAAAACATAAAAGTGATGATCAAAGTCAGTTCTTGATAACCTTTGATTTAAGTCACGATGTATCAAATTCAAATAAACATAACCCGGTGATTTGATCTGACCACCTATGCCGTTGATTAACGTGTCATCTCTATGTATGGCGGTATTTCTCGGTAACGAATCACTTTGTATGACCGACAACGATGCTCCCGTATCAACTAAGAAATAATATTTTCTAGTCCCTAAGAAAAAAGAAACAAATTTAGTTTGACCATTCAATGTTAAAATATAATCCTTAAGATCGAAAAAACTGATTTTCTACCGCGTTTGATACTTCAGACTCTGTATTTTGGTTGGTTGGTTGCGCATAAAATACTCGCTGCCTAAAGTTACCCCTACCACGAGTGTTAGGATAACTCGAACGATTATCACTCTGTCTGTTTATTCCACGATTTGCGTAACTACGAGTAACTGGGCGCGACCTATTACCACTACCATAAAACGAACCTCTTGGTGTATTATTCATATACTGCCGCTGATTGTATTGGTGACCTCTGGCGCGACAGGTTTGCTGGCCTCTAGAGTAATTGTTATAAAACTTACCTCTTCCTCTTCGTGAAAATTGCATGACACCTTCATCTCTCGACGTCGATGCTCCATACAACTCCTCATCCTTTGCAGCTTGTATGGCATCCTTCAGGTGCTCATAATTCCTCGCCGCTATAATTGTGCTAAGTCGTGGATCACGAAGACCGTCTGAAAATCTTTTTACAGCAAGTTTTTCGTTCAATGGCTTTAGTACACTATATTTCGCGTTATCACCGTCTGCCTGTGATATTGTTAGGTCTGAAAATAGTTTTTCGATTTCGACACCATACTGAGCTACTGAACGATAACCTTGTGTTATATTCTGCAAACGAGATTGTATGGCAGTAAACGACTTTTTTGTAAGCAAAGTTTGTTTTATATCTTTAATAAGAGCTTCTACAGAACTGTATTCCGAAGATAAACACAGTTTAGCGTTTTCTGTCAATCTACTTTTCAGAACAAATTTAATCAATAATATTTTTCCGGTACTAGATAGCATATCAGAGTACATTTCTACTGCATCAATTAGAGTTTTTACAGTTTTTTCAGCACCATCCATAACTGGGATCAAATTACAAGCAGTTTTCAGATCAAACTCCATTTTTAAAGATTCACTAGGTTCACTGTATTCACTATCACTAGTATCACTACAACTACTTTCTTCGTTTGGTTTTTTACACAACAATAAAATACTATCATATGAAACTTTTATATTATCCCAAATAGACACACATGAATTTAAAATCTCAGGTTTTGTGTCTTTTTTATTCGTTAAGAAAGATAAAATAGCAGAACCTTTATTATATATTTCTTCAGTCTCAGCTAACTTATTATTTATAACATTCCCTAAAAATCTAGATTTACCTTTTTTTACTAAATATTTCTTAATATTCGTTATTTTCGTTAAACATTCTAATAACTCATTTTCCATACCAAACCGAAAAAGAAAACAATTTAATCAATAAAACTCACCAACTCCGTGCGAGTTACCATAGTAGGGGCCCCAGGATGCTTTCAATATCGTACATTGGAATGTGGCTTCTTCCCATATTTGGCGCACTGATAAAACATTTAGTTACACTGAACGACTTTAAACTACTTTAACAACAAATATAATTACTGGAATGAATAATTGATACATGATACAAGAATACACACTTACACTACACGCTTAATGTTTCTAATATAATATTTTAAAAGTACTGATAACGAAATGCGAAATTTTCACTTATTAACTTTTCACTGCACAAATTATACTTTTTCACTAATTATGAGTCGAAACTGGATCTGCACGCACGTACTACTCAGACTTGGTCCACTTTTCTACTAGTTTGGGCCGTTTGAGCCATTTGAGTCAACTCCATTTGGTCTCTTCCAACAGCAGCCGCAATCGATCTAAGACGAAGCGATCGACGTAGATCATTCAGGGTAATTTCTCGCCTCATCCATTTCTTATGGGTTTTCTTGTAGTACTTGTAAAAGCACAGTAGGGTCCCCAATGCGATAATAGTTATAATCACACTCAGTAATATATTGGTCGTGCTAACATGATATTTTAAATCTTGCGTCGTCGACGCAGCGTTGCCTGCCCCGTTTTGGGCAATTATAATGTCTTCTTGCTTCGACTGATATTTTCCCATTTTGAATCAAGTATGGGTTCACTGAAATTAAGGCACTGACACCGCGTTGCACTTACGAACGTCGAATTATAATGATCCATTATTAATTTTTATTTGCTGTCCAATAATGCACTCGGTAATACTATCCGCGCTCACGAGTTGACCCAAATATGGCAGGGTCGCCATGAAGAGAAATTAAACTACAGTCTTGGTTCGATGATAGTTTAATACTAACTCATAGGTTACATTGGTTACATGAAGAGTATATTATGTCTTATAGCTACATACATACTACACCACCGACAGATTTCCACTATGACAGCTGTCAAATTGATGATAGTGTGTTGTACCTAGTTTTAGTCTTTACTTTTATATTTTGTATTTTATGTTTTATTTAATAAAATTGTATTATTAAAAACCCCATAGAAAATATACCGTTTCATTCAAAATTGAATTTTACTCCGACGAAATTAGAATTACTAAAAGTCAAATCAGAATTCTTTGAGTGGCCTTAGGGCGTGAGCATTTTGGATACGTTTTCGTTCGAATTTTACGCACGAATGATCCCGACCTTCCAAGTACTATGGGAGCGCGCACCTGGATGCGAGTTAAGCGGCCCTGCTATTTGTCTCTCGCTCACGCAATATACTGTATGGCCGCCATTTTCAATCCCTTTCTTTAACTGACCGAGTTATACAGCCAACCAGCCAACCGCGACTCCAGCAGATTGTGGCTGCGGATTGTATGTCAAATTGCACCGTCTGTAGACCGCTTTAGTCGTATCGTACGTACAATTAGTACGACCACTGAGCTTACGTTTACGTACGGTGCTAATTCGTGTCCAAAGTTCTCACGGCCTTAGTATTATGTAGCTGCAGTGTATAACAAGCCTACCTCATTGCGATTCACTGACAGTTCCTACGATGCGCCGTTCACGGTCTTCTCAATGACATCACTGTTACCTCGTTCTGACCGCTGTGATCTCACGACAGGATGATATAGTAGGGGAGCCCGAGAGGGGATTTTGGAATTTACTCAAGCGCGGCAGATTAACATTATGATGAGATACCTTGCATCAAGTTATATGTAATTGTATTATATAAGCCCTTTATACATATAGATACGATACAATGTCAGAAATAAAAGAAAGAACGAAATCAGCCGATAATAATATTTCCGTTATTCGAATATTTTTTTTGCAAATTTGTGAATTGTGACTTCTACTCCCTTACGTTAAACACAAATAGTCAGATTTTAAACTACACAATTTTTCGCATGTAATTTACCTACCTTATCTTAGTCTAACGCGCTCGAGTATTTCTATTTCTGTTTGTTTACATTTTTGACAATCTGTAGACACTCTCCCTCCGTAATGGTAAAGCAATGAAGTCTAGAAAAATAGTCCTGTTTTCAATCCAATTATGTGACAACGACAGAACACAACTGAGTCAACTAACAGCTCCATCTTTCCTTTCCAGCTAAACTAGACAAGTGTCCGATCTGCCGCAGCGCGATCACGAGCTACTTCTGCATCCGCAACGACGACGAGCCGCGCTCCGAACTAAAGAGGCCGCTGTTCAACCGGCGCCTGTTCAACCTGTTCCACTACCACTAGCGCCGAATGCAGGTAGCACGCTCAACTATACTGTTCCACTACCACTAGCGGCGAATGCAGGTTCAACTATACTGTCAACAACGATGAGCCGTGCTCCGAGCTCAAGAGGCCGCTGTTCAACCGGCGCCTGTTCAACCTGTTCCACTACCACTAGCGCCGAATGCAGGTAGCACGCTCAACTATACTGTTCCACTACCACTAGCGGCGAATGCAGGTTCAACTATACTGTCAACAACGATGAGCCGTGCTCCGAGCTCAAGAGGCCGCTGTTCAACCGGCGCCTGTTCAACCTGTTCCACTACCACTAGCGCCGAATGCAGGTAGCACGCTCAACTATACTGTTCCACTACCACTAGCGGCGAATGCAGGTTCAACTATATGTCAACAACGATGAGCCGTGCTCCGAGCTCAAGAGGCCGCTGTTCAACCGGCGCCTGTTCAACCTGTTCCACTACCACTAGCGCCGAATGCAGGTAGCACGCTCAACTATACTGTTCCACTACCACTAGCTCCGAATGCAGGTAGCACGCTCAACTAGACTGTTCCACTACCACTAGCTCCAAATGCAGGTAGCACGCTCAACTATACTGTTCCACTACCACTAGCTCCGAATGCAGGTAGCACGCTCAACTATACTGTTCCACTACCACTAGCTCCAAATGCAGGTAGCACGCTCAACTATACTGTTCCACTACCACTAGCGCCGAATGCAGGTAGCACGCTCAACTATACTGTTCCACTACACTACCACTAGCGCCGAGGTATCACCCTCAACTATACTGTGCCACTACTACTAGCGCCGAATGCAGGTAGCACGCTCAACTATACTGTTCCACTACACTACCACTAGCGCCGAGGTATCACCCTCAACTATACTGTGCCACTACTACTAGCGCCGAATGCAGGTAGCACGCTCAACTATACTGTTCCACTACCACTAGCGCCGAATGCAGGTAACACGCTCAACTATACTGTTCCACTACCACTAGCGCCGAATGCAGGTAACACGCTCAACTATACTGTTCCCATTTCCGTGGAAATTTCGTAATAATATATAGTTATAGGCTATGTTACTCAAGCGTAATGTAGCTAGTTTTCTACCGGTGAAAGAATTTACAAAATCGGTTTCGTTGTTTTTGATTTTGTCCATTACAAACATACAAACAAAAAGTCAAATATTTCCTTTTTATAATATTGGTATAGATTAACTTGGATAAGGTAAAGATAAAGATAAAAGATAAAAATATTCTTTATTCACTTAGACATAATAAATATGTACTTATGAATCGTCAATATTTTCCTACCACCCATTCAAGACTTTTTTAACTGACAAGAAGAATGGGCGCAAGAAACTTGCCAGCGTTTCTTAGTTAGGTAACGACATTTACAAAAAAAAACATATCGTTACTAATACAACAATTGCTTAGTATAAAAATACATCAATTTAAACAGTGATTATGTTATGTGTTACATCATGACCATGCATTGCGGTCATTCAAATAATCGTCTACTTTATAGTATCCTTTGCTCATCAGCGACTCTTTAATGTAACATTTAAATTTATGCAATGGTAGTTCAATAATATGCTGTGGAACTTTATTAAAAAAGGATATGCTTTTCCCCAGAAATGAGGCTCTGGATTTTTCTAGCCTAAACTTGGGAACGACAAGTTTATCTTTATTTCTTGTGTTAAAGCGATGAATATCGCTCTGCTTTACAAATGTATTATAATATTTTTTCACATAAATAATATTTTCATAGATGTATTGTCCTGCAACAGTTAAAATGTTTATTTCTTTAAATAGATCTCTTAAAGAATCTCTCGATCGGAGGTTGTACATGGCGCGAATAGCCCTTTTTTGGAGCACGAATATACTTTGGATGTTAGCGGCTGAGCCCCACAACAAAAGGCCGTAGGACATAACACTATGAAAATAACTAAAATAGACTATTCTAGCCGTTTCAATATCGGTTAAGAGCCTTATTTTCTTTACTGCGAATGCGGCCGAACTGAGTCTACTCGCCAAGGCTTCGATATGAGGATCCCATTGTAGTCGCGAGTCTAATATAATACCTAGAAACTTTGTATTGTTAATGAATTCGACCATATCGCCGTCTAGTCTTATATGAAAATCAACTTGTCTTACATTAGGTAACGAAAATTTTAAACACTTAGTTTTCTTTGAGTTTAATGATAAATTATTACTATTAAACCAATGTGACACTTTTGAAAGAGCACTATTTACTTCGTCAGAACAGTCATCACCTCTATCTACTTTAAAGACTAGAGATGTATCATCTGCAAATAGCACTGTCTCACATAAATTCTTCGCGTAGTAAGGAAGGTCATTTATGTATATTAAAAACAACAGCGGGCCCAATATTGATCCTTGGGGTACGCCCATAGTAATGGGAGCTCCGGTAGACTCAGTTTTATTAATAACTACCTTCTGAGTTCTTTCATACAGATATGAATGCATAAGGCTTACTGACATTTCAGAAACACCATAATGTTTTAACTTCCTTAATAGTGTTTGGTGATCAACACAATCGAATGCCTTGGAAAGGTCACAAAAAATAGCGATTACATCCTGCTTGTCCTCCCAGGCATCAAGTACATGTTTTAGAAATGCAACCCCAGCATCAGTTGTACTTTTACCTTTTGAAAAACCAAACTGTTTCTCATGCAGTATACTATTTAATTTAAAATATTCTAAAAGTTGAGCATAAATTAATTTCTCAAATATTTTACTTATTGCTGGTAGTATGGATATAGGTCTAAAATTTGCTGGGTCACTTTTGTCACCAGCTTTAAACAGAGGAATTATTTTACTATTTTTCATTAAATTAGGAAAGACCCCTTCACTTATACATTGGTTAAAAATTATTGCTAATGATGGAGCTATCACATCAATTATTGATTTGATGATACTTGTAGATATGCCCCAGAGATCTTCTGTTTTCTTAATATTTATTGCTTTGAATGCTTTAATAATATCTTCGGTAGTGACATAGCTAAAACTAAATGTTTCCTGGCACTTGTTCACACTAGATTCCATAAGAGAGACAGCGGTGTTGGGGCAAGAGTTAAGTCTGCTAGTAGTTTCTAACGGAATTCGAGCAAAGTAACCTTCAAAAGCACTAGCCACCTCAATATCTGATTCAAAAGTCTGATCACTAATTTTTAAGTTAAATGAATTAATTTTGCTTTTTATTTTGCCAGTTTCTTGGTTTATAATACTCCAGGTAGCTTTTATTTTATTTTCAGATGATTTAATTTTATTTGAAATATACCTAGATTTTGCCAGAGCACATACTTTCCTAAATGTTTTTGAATATTTCTTGACATATTCAATGAAGCTAGGATCACAGGAAGTCGTTTTTTGGGCATAGAGTTCAAATAACTTTCTTCTGCTATTATAAATACCAGGTGTGGCCCAGTCACTGAACTTCTTACGATCATTACACTTTATAACTTTTTGTTTAAAATTGTTACTAAATTCTTTTTCAACAATATCAAATAATGATTGATAAGAGTTATTAGCGTCAGCAGAAGCTGGCAAACATTGAATTTTATCTTGTACATTATTTCTAAATTTAGTAATACCACGTTTCGGTATTGGCCTGCAAATTACTTCGCGTTTAGGAGTAACATTATAGTGCTCAAAAGAAGCTAGTTGTCCACTGTGGTCGGATTTAATAATATTAATTACCGAATTCTCAATTATAATAATAAGTGTGATGCCCTATCTCGTAGTATTAAGGTGATACTATTATAAACAGATTTTAATAAACCCCTTTTTTCCACAGAACGGCGCGAAGCCTAGCGCAAGTTTACGCGTATAGTAAATTTATAGTGTTTTTACTCACATATTCCTATTGACAATACGCCATTATGATAGTTATCGATACTGTGTGGGGCTGCGCTGCAGGCTACCCGACTGGACGACAAGTAAGGCTGCCCGCACACGAACGACTTTTCGTAGAACCGATTTTAAGTTTGATTATAGGGACGTGTTTAAAGTGAGTGCGTTTCAATAAAACTATGTGTGTTTCGTCACCGCCAAAAAACGGTATTAACCTATTGTCTGTCATGTGGGGACAATCTAACATATGTAGTTGGGTTGAATTCGGACCAGACAAGGAAATCCGGCTCATAGGACCAAGTCGGGAAAGAAAGCCTGTAAAACCCATTTTATAAGTTTCTACACATTACGATTTTTGTGATTTTACTTCTAGTTTTAATTTAAAAGACACTTTATTTGGATATAAGATATTCAATGACTGTTTAAATGTGAATTTATGTATGATCGAATTAGTGTTAGTCAAGTGTGGGTGCAAATATGGAACTGTGATAGCTGGGATGCTTTGTAATTTGCTACAATGTAAATAGTATAGTTTTAACACTCTAAAGTAGTGATGTTCAACGGTTAGATCAGATTTCCCGTGTGGACCTTTTTTATTTGAAAAAGATTTGGGTATTGTGCAATCAATTATATACGAAAATACTAAATAGTAAAAACAACACTTATTGTATCGTATTAAAATACAAAATCGCACCTAAAGTATATGCAAAATTATTGTCTTCGGTCCACATATTGTTTATTAGAAATATAAAATATGAATTTTAAACCATGTAGTCTTCCAAGTAGTAAACTAATGTACGTAGATCTCATTTTTGCTTGACACCACTCCATGAGGGTGACACCAAAGCTTGCGACGACATAAAGAAGTATTAACCAATAGGATCACATAATTTTTGTAGCCTTAGGTCCGGTTGCTCGAAGCTTGGTTAGGGTTAAATTATGGTTAAAGTAAAATTAACCGGCGGTCAAATTTAAAAAGCGTTGTTGAAGCAGCGGTTACTTTAACGAGCAGTCAAATTACAGATTTAACGGCGGTCAAAATAACCGACAGGGTGGGGGTGGTTTAAATTTTGCCATTAGTAATTAAGGGAAGGTTAATAAAATAGTACAGACAACACTTTTAACCCTAAAATAACAAATGTATTTTTCTTTTACCGATGTCAAAATTGACATCAGTTAAATTTTAACTTTTGTCAATTTTGACAAAAGTTAAATGTACGAGCAACCGGACCTTATTCAGCATTACAATCTCATTGGCGGTTATTGTTGATACCCTCCTACGATATGTCATAGAATAAATAATAGTATAAGTACAGAAGCTGCACTCTGCTAAACCATTTAAATAAATAGCAACTCTAACAACAACGCAATAAAGTGGAATTCAGCTTGTACGGCGCTAATTACAAACGGCCAGACTCTTCTGCGGATCTAACTTCTACGGGCGAGCTAGCGCGCAAGTACATCGAGTGACAGACGCCTGTTTATGTTCTCGCAATGCTTTGGTGGATTTTCCCTTATAAAGTGTTGTTGCCGAACGGACAGAATTACAATGACTCAATACTAGTTTCGTTTGCACCTGCATTAAAATACTGCCGTCGCGCTTCCACCAATATAACCATAATCTGTATGAGTGAGATAACAATACCTTAGCGAGCGTGCAAGCGAGATAAGTAAATTCTCTCTATTCGGCAACCTCACTTAAGCTTGGCTGTTTCGAACGATTTAGGTTAAATAACTATAGCATTTCTAGTAAGTCAATTTTACCTCCTTCATGTTTATGTCACTAATTAATCTTGCTTACATATCGACGGACTATAAAAAAGTTACAAAAAAATAGAATTCCAAATCTTACATCGTTAAGTAACGTCTACTATTCCTCATATTACATTTATCTTTCAATTAAACTTATAAGACAGCATTAAGGAGTCATCCGAATAGGTAAAGCTATTTCGGATTAATTCAAGTGTAGGTATATGTTAATGTGGATATGCCTTTTGATTGATAGATTATTTAAGAAATCTAGATTTTTTTATTAATCTTTTTACTTCTTAAATAAAAACTACTTAATCAAATGCAAGAACCTGAAACAGATGGCTTCAAACCTTAGCCAATCAATAGATTTGGATTTTTGATAAATAAAACTAGAATCCTTCTTGTAATTTTAAGTTGTTAAAATAAGTATTGTTTTGGTAAAGTCGGGCATTAAGTACGGCCATTATTCAGAGGCATATCCATATTTATATCTGCTAAGTACTATTAGAGTTAACTATTTGTAAACATCGGCAATAACTCAATTGGTTTGTATTTGTTTACCGTCCAAATTGCTGCAAGTTGTATCTCTTGGTGACGTCACCGCCAGATCTCCAATGGGCCCCTCGTCGACCGCCATAACGTTTCCTAGTCAGTTTGGTTATCACATCAATACTCAACGAGGTATACGTCCGAGTACTCGCAGCCTTCTCTAGTGTCTTCTACAAGCCATGCTATGAAGTGGAGCGGCAACGTAACAGTGAACTGGTTTACTTGTTGTTTACCTGTAAAACGGATTGTAAATATTCTTTTCACGGCAGAAAATTAAGATTACCGACATCTATTTATATGTAAACGTGCTCGTGAAGGTTTCAAGAAGGTAAATAAATATAGATTTCATAAGAATTGCATGTAATTTTGATTTGCAAAAACATAACCTCAACTAATTGTATTAATTATTTCTAGGCTTTTTTTACTGTTGAAGCCCCGTTTGTAGATCGTATTCTTTCTCCATCATATGCCAAGGCGGTGTTGCATTCCCGAATGCAAATCAAATAACGATTCTTCGCTAAAAATGGAGATGAAGCTGTATCAAACTCTTCATTTCCAAGGTAAGAAACAGAGCGAAAAAGTGGGTTTTAGCTATTCCTTGTGCAGACTGGAGTCCTACCACTATCGTGTCGTCAATCAATGACGACCCAATAGAGATAGAAGAGCAAGTCAAGTAATCTAACTTTTTTTAATTTGGCGCGTCAAATAGGTTCACTTACTGCGACGTTGCCAACTTTATGCGCATGGCTTGTAAGATAGGCTGTGGGTGGAGTACTCCAATGCTACTCAGTTTAGCGCCGCCTCTTTCACTCGATTCTGTCTTCCCGGAGTGAAAGGGACGGGTATAACGAAGTTTAGTTTTTCGCTGAATGAGAGTTAGGCCTCATTTCCACCTGCAAGTAAGTCTTCTGCGATAAATATCCGAGAGTCTGTCAGATAGCTACTTGCAAGTGTGTTTACACTTGCAAGTTGCTATCTGACAGACTGTTGGCTATCTGAGGCCTTATGGTGAGCCACTCATAACAAGAACGTAATTAAGAGCGTTTTTTACCGACTTCAAAAAGGGAGGTTATCAGTTTGTTTGTAATGCTGATGTTGTGTTGTGAGACTGTAAGCTGTTAGGCTTTTTTCATGCTTATCTCTTTTTTATATACCTACTTTTTGTTTTTTTTCTTTAAGTTATTGATTCGATTTATTTATGTTACTTTTTCCTTATATTTTTAGTTGTGTCTTAACTTTTTCTTATTATAATTAATTATAATTCTTGTTCTCATGAAAATACCTAAGTATTCATGTAAAGTTCCTCACACTTGTTTGAAGGGGCCTGTACGACTGGGTGCGGCTACACCTAGACATCGTTGTCATAAGAGGCTAGCATTAGCGATTTAAGCGCCGCGAGCGGCATAGAGAATGTATATTTTTGTCTAGAACATTGTAACGATGAGAAATAAATGTAAGAATTGCCAAAGCATATTGTTGTATTATTTTTATTAACACTTAGACCTCATTTTCACCTGCAAGTAAGTCTTCTGCGATAAATGTCCGACAGTCTGTCAGATAGCAACTTGCAAGTGTAAACACACTTGCAAGTTGTAGTTTACACGTACGTTATTACGTTATTACGTATAGAAATATTTATTTATTTATTTATTTATTCAACATAACTTAATACTACCATTACAGATTTTTAAAATCCAATGCGATATAGTCTTCATACAAGCGCTCTCTGTCAAAAGTGAAGCACTAAGAGCCAGCGCGCACTTGTGATTTTTAGTCGACCGATAGTTTAGTCGGAATCGTAAGACGATCGTGATTAAACTGTCGGCCGATAGTTTGGCGATAGTTTAGTTGAATGCAGTACGCGCGCTCACATAGTCCTTCATGCACATTACCGACCGGCCGGTAGTTGTGCTGTGCGATAGTTTGATCGAACAACTATCGGCCGATAGTTTAATCAGTCGATTTTTAATCGTCAGCGCGCGCACTGCCATTTAACTTTATACTGAATCCGAGAACGATCAAACTATCGCCCGATTAAAAATCACAAGTGCGCGTTGGCTCTTAGTGTCGCGACACATCTGCGGAACGTACGGCGCCGAACGTTCGGTTGAATACGCTCGCAGTGTTTTTGAAGTCCCATATGACACATCAGCCGAAATTACGCCGCTTGAAAAAACGTTAGTCGCTGAACTTTCGGCGCCGTACGTTGAGCAGATGTCCTCACCCTTAGGCCTCATTTCCACCTGCAAGTAAGTCTTCTGCGATAAATGTCCGACAGTTTGTACGATAGCAACTTGCAAGTGTAAACACGTAGTTTACTAGTGTAAACACGTAGTTAATAAGTGTAAACTCGTAGTTTACAAGTGTAAACACATTGACACTTTCGTGGCGATTACTTGCTTGAACTCTGCGACACGCATGCGTACCACGTACAACTCCGTAGTGTAGGTATGTACATTGGAAAACTCGGCGTTTGGAACCATATCTAAAATCCAAAAAAGGTGTAGGTACACTACACACGTTATTATTCTAAGTACAGGGGCCCGATTCTCAGGCATTCGAACTTTTTCAGTGTGGTAATTCGTATGTCGAACATTTTGTTTGTGGTTTCTATTGAAAAGTTAGAACGTTTCAAACAAACTAAGCTGTCCCACATGTCAACAAATACATTCACGCAATCGTGAAAAGTTCACATTTATATCTCAGACTCGAAATTCAGATGGCTGCGAGTCCGTCCCCTTCTATCGGGACGCCGAGTTAACGACACGTGCTGGGATAAGGAACGTTATAGAGAAGCTGGTAGGTACCTATTCCATCTAGTTTAGGGTCTCTTGGCATGTTGCCATGAAAACGTGAAGACATTTAAAATCGTTAATGTAGGGACTCTGTACTCTACTATTTTTGGCGAATATTTACTATGCACGCCCCGCCCACTTACGACTACTCGTAACCCTTTATTGTGTGGTCTGAAGATCTCTTCTTTTGTTTTTTTTTGCCAAAATTAACCAAAAACACAGTTAAACAACTTTAATCAATTTGAACTTAAAATAACAATCACGACACCTCTTCTTTTTCCTTTGGCCGCCGCTCTGCGTACAGCTGCGAGTTCTTGACAGCAGAGTACAGACTGAACAGGAGATGCAGAGCTTGTACCCTGGCGGCGAATCTGTCCCCTTCTATCGGAACGTCGAACACTGCGTACCTATACTAACTCTACGTATTGGGATAAGGATAGGGAAGTATTTTTAGCAAATGGTTTCTACGCACGCCCCGCCCACTTACGACTTCTCCTAATCTCTTTATTGTGGTCTGAGATCTCTTCTTTTGTTTTTTTAACCAAAATAAACCAAAAAACACATTAAAACAGCTTTAATCAATTTAAACTTAAAATAACAATCACGAGACCTCTTCTTTCTCCTTCTGCCGCTCGGCATAGAGCTGTGAATTCTTGACGGCCGAGTACAGACTGAACAGGAGATGCAGAGCTTGTATTCTGGCGGCGAGTCCGTCCCCTTCTATCGGAACGTCGAACACTGCGTATGTATACTAACTCTACGTATACGTACGTATTGGGAATATTGGGATAAGGAAGTATTTTTAGCAAATGGTTTCTTTGCACGCCCCGCCCGCTTCCGACTTCTTGTAACCTCTTTCGTGAGTGGTCTGAAGATCTCTTCTTTTGTTAAGCTAACGTAGGTTGGGCAGGTAATCAAAATAAACCAAAAACACAGTTAAACATCTTTAATTAATTTAAACTTAAAATAACAATCACGAGACCTCTTCTTTCTCCTTCTGCCGCTCGGCGTACAGCTGTGAATTCTTGACGGCCGAGTACAGACTGAACAGGAGATGCAGAGCTTGTATTCTGGCGGCGAGTCCGTCCCCTTCTATCGGAACGTCGAACACTGCGTATGTATACTAACTCTACGTATACGTACGTATTGGGAATATTGGGATAAGGAAGTATTTTTAGCAAATGGTTTCTTTGCACGCCCCGCCCGCTTCCGACTTCTTGTAACCTCTTTCGTGAGTGGTCTGAAGATCTCTTCTTTTGTTAAGCTAACGTAGGTTGGGCAGGTAATCAAAATAAACCAAAAACACAGTTAAACATCTTTAATTAATTTAAACTTAAAATAACAATCACGAGACCTCTTCTTTCTCCTTCTGCCGCTCGGCGTACAGCTGTGAATTCTTGACGGCCGAGTACAGACTGAACAGGAGATGCAGAGCTTGTATTCTGGCGGCGAGTCCGTCCCCTTCTATCGGAACGTCGAACACTGCGTATGTATACTAACTCTACGTATACGTACGTATTGGGAATATTGGGATAAGGAAGTATTTTTAGCAAATGGTTTCTTTGCACGCCCCGCCCGCTTCCGACTTCTTGTAACCTCTTTCGTGAGTGGTCTGAAGATCTCTTCTTTTGTTAAGCTAACGTAGGTTGGGCAGGTAATCAAAATAAACCAAAAACACAGTTAAACATCTTTAATTAATTTAAACTTAAAATAACAATCACGAGACCTCTTCTTTCTCCTTCTGCCGCTCGGCGTACAGCTGTGAATTCTTGACGGCCGAGTACAGACTGAACAGGAGATGCAGAGCTTGTATTCTGGCGGCGAGTCCGTCCCCTTCTATCGGGACGTCGAACACAGCGCAAACTAACTCTACGTATTGGGACAAGGAACAGTCTAGAGATGCTGGGGGGAATCCTAGTTCGTTGAGAGTCTCTTCCATCTTCTCTGGCCATTCCTCCATTAGGGTGTCAATGTCGGGCATTTTACTGAAACAGAGGAAAAAGTAAATGCAGTGGAGTCCAACTTTTCTGTGTATAATTATTAAGGACCGTTTTTCAGACTTAAAAAATCATCTGTTTGATATCGTGAAATACATAAATTGAAGACTCTTATAAGTACCTAAGTACAATGGGCGCAAAATAACTTGGCGGGTCGGAAGTTCGCGAGGAACGCTGCGCATTAGACGAATACAGGTGTCCCGGGGTTGCTTGGTGCGCGGGCGGAAGCACGGCGTGTCTCGTGTCTCACTCTGACGCGTACGGATACGTCGCTGTGCTGTTCCCTCGCACATTCGAGCTGCGCGAAATGTCACTTGCAGTTAACTTCCGAGCCGCCAAGTTATTTTGCGCCTATTGTAGGTACTTACTTCTTTCTTGTACTGTTATTGACAATTTATTTTTTTTGGTTATAAATTCAACAGCCTGATCTTCGATCAACAATAGTACTAACTAGATGAAAGTTCACGAACTAAATCGAAACTTTTTATGGCACCTTTATGAGAAAATAGGTTAATATTGTTACGATCTTACGTCATAAATGACAGAAACTAGGTACCTACCTACTTATAAATAAACGCGCAAGTGGCTCAAGTGGGCGTTTATTTGTTCTGCCGTGTTTGTCACTCCAACTATGTATCTAGAGTCTAGATACAAAGTTGGAGTGACAAACACGGATTCTAGACCTAGGTATATAGGTGTTATTGTTGATCGAAGAGCCTGGTACTAAACTTTTCGTTCTTATCTAACGATAATAAAACAGGTCCTAGTTATTAATTTAACCTATATGGAAAAGTCACCTGGTATAAGAGACAGTTGGCGCCGGCTTCGACAGGTGCAGCTCGCTAACATCTTTAATCCACCGCTCGATGGCTTTGGAGTTCTTCTCCGCGTTTTCTACCTTCTTGGTGAGCTAATTAATGGACAAACATTAAAATATGGATAGGTATCAATAAAATATGTGTTCTAATTTCAAAATATGGTAACGTTAGGGGCCTGTTTCACAATGTCTAAGTAAGTTCTGATTTGCTGTTACTTGACAGATACCTAGGCCATACAAAACTGTCAAATAAACTGGAAAGTATCTCCTAATCGGACATTCTGAAACAGGCACAATCTTTAAAATGAGTATCACCATCAAACTCACGATCACACACCCGCCCGGTCACCCACACACACACACCCACACACACACACACACATACACACAAACTACAGGTCTAAATACAATTTAAGACAACTGCGACTCGGTTAGGTACTTCGTCGGGTCTTTACGTCGCCTATTCCAACAAAGTCTAAAGACGAGTGTCTTCAACCAGTGCATCCTACCTGTAATGACATACGAAGCCTAAACGTGGACACTCACGGCAGGGCTGGTTTACAAATTCAAAGTCGCTCAGCGAGCTATGGAAAGGGCTATACTCGGAGTTTCTCTGAAGGTTCGAATCCGGAACGTGGTAATCCGACAGAGAGTCATGTATCGACATAGCCCACCGAATTAGCAAACTGAAGTGGCAGCGGACCGGCCATATAAGCCGCAGAACGGATAACCGAGGAGAGTAAGGGAGTTCTAGAGTGGAGACTGCGAATCGGCAAACGTAGTGTAGGACGCTCTCAGACTATGTGGAGCGACGATCTTTGCAGGGTGGCTGGCAAGAGCTGGATGAGAGCAGCCACTGATCGTGCTCGATGGCGTACTCTTGGAGAGGCCTATGTCCAGCAGTGGACGTTAATAGGCTGATGATGATGATGATAAACAAGACTCACAACGTTAGTACGCGCGCTGTTCGTCTTGGAGATGGCCCGCAGCTGCAGGTGCAGCAATGCGGAGTCGCTCTGGTCCGCAGCCGGCTCGTCCAGCACCGTCAGACCTGGAAGATTAATAGATTGTATTTAGAACTAGCTATTTTCGGACCAGCCTATACCGATGACGGCAGTTGCCTTTCGGCCGCCATGGCAACTGAGTTTCGCAACCAGTTGCGGAAAAGCAATTTTTATTCTTTCTTGGCAACTAGTTGCGATATAAGAATTATTTTTGTTTATACGCAACCAGTTGCCAACAAAGAATACTTTTGCCGCCATTGCAACTGAGTTTCGCAACCAGTTGCGGAAAAGTAATTTTTATTCTTGCATGGCAACTTTTAGAGCAAAAATTTTTTGTGGTTTATGGTGAGAACCATAAACCACGAAAAATCCTAGATGATAGTAGTAGACTGCATAACTAACAATCGACCCGACTTACATAAACTAGGTAATTGCAAAGTTGTCCTAAGTTACATTACGAGTAGGTATATCTACCTGGGAGGGATCTAAAAATCACAAATTTTGGTAGTTGCGAGGAATAGATCTAAATGGGTGCGGTGCGGTGTGACGTGTCGGTCCATTAAATTGAAATAAACTAGTTGATCAGTGTTTGCAAGACAAATAATTATATTTTATTAGACTAGCGCTCCGCCCGCGACTTTGTCTGCATGGAATTTAGATATTCACGGGACTTTGAACAAGAAAATGAATTTGTATAAATAAATAGTTTCGGCTGTGCGTTGTCTGTCAGTCAGTAATGCAAGAGTTTTATATATACAGGGTGATTTTGAAGTCATTGACATCCATTTGGCCCTTAAATGTTGGTAGATAGGTAGTAATGTAGGTAGAATGTAGGTAAAAAAGAGGTGGTGAGAGGGACGCGGGCAAAGTAGGCAGGCAATTGAAATTTAATTAATCAGTCATCATCATTATCATCATGTCAGCCGAACGACGCCCACTGCTGGGCATAGGCCTCCCCTAAGGATCTCCACAATGATCGGTCCTGCGCTGCCCACATCCAGCGGCTTCTCGCGACCTAGACTAGATTGTCGGTCCACCTTGTGGGCGTAGAGGGCCTGCCCACGGAACATCTTCCGGTACGCGGTCGCCATTCGAGAACCATTCCACCCAATGGCCTCGAATTTAAGTAATTAACATTATGTAATTACTCAACTATTATTTTTTTAGTTAAATTATTGTTCTTGTTATTTAATATTTTTTAGAGATAAATTATTATTTTGTTATTTTTTTAAATTAAATTGTTATTTTTATTTTTAAATGTTATAGTGATCAATAACTATATATTGCACATGATTTTTGAGTAAATAAAAAAAATTATCTTGAATTACCTTCATATTTAATTTTGGGGAAACGACTGTATATCATGAGTATGTTCTTATTTCAAAAGGATGCTAACGACTTCAAAGTCATCCTGTATGATAGATGAGGACTACATTACCATATTGTTGCGTAAGAAGAAAAGAAATTCTTCTTTCGAAACTAGCGTTATTGAAAAGTTCTTTGTTGGCAACTGGTTGCGTATAAACAAAAATTATTCTTATATCGCAACTAGTTGCCAGGAAAGAATAGAAAATCCTATTTCGCAACTGGTTGCAAAACTCAGTTGCCATGGCGGCCGAAAGGTGCAGTTGGAGGATCTGTAAGAACGCTGAAGTGGAGGAGCTGTACGCCGAACCAAATATCCTTGGTGAGATCAAAGCACAGAGGCGTCGAAGGTTAGGCCACGTCGTGCGAATGGAGGACGGTCGCGCAGTCAAACGAGCATACCTGCCCCCCTAGATAAGTGGATTAATTTCTATTATCAAATTCGCCAGTCGAATAGAAAGAAAATGTATGGGGTTGACATTAGCGATCGAAATGTCATGTGACCGCTAATGTCAATCCCATACATTTTCTTCCTATTCGACTGGCGAATTCGATAATAGAATGTCACTTGTCTAGGGGGGGGGGGGGGGGGCTGGGCCGGCCAGTAGGGCGCAGGCCAGTCGGTCGACCTTGGTACCGCTGGGCTGACGAAGTGGCCAAAGACCTACGGGAGCTGCTGCTGCCAGACTGGGAGGAGGTCGCGCTATGCAGGGAGCAGTGGCGCTTTTTGTTGTTAGAGGCCAAGATCCACTTCGGGATCATCGCGCCATCGGAGTAAGTAGGTAAGTAGAACTATTCTTCCGACCATACGAAGGACGTGGACTATACGAAGTTATCCCGCGGGAAGGTGGTATTTTTCCCAGATAAATAGTAGCCAACGACATAGGCTCCAGCTCCTACACCACCCAAAGTTACTACTTGGGAGCTGGAGAATTACATAGCCAGTATACCAAAATGAAGTCTAACGCGTTGTTGCTCCGACTGGACGTGAAAGACGGACAAACAAACAAACAAACTTTCGTATTTATAATAGTAGTATGGATATAAAATTAGCTTAGAGGCAAATCGTTAGCGCATACAACTTGTGTCTGTTGCAGTTAGGCCGTGTCTCCATAGGTTAGCCCACAGCGCCGCTCAAAGTCAGCGGGACAGTCAGCTGCTCACTGTGAGCCATTGGTACTCGACTCACTCTGGTAGGAAGGTCACTGGACACATGCATGACTGACCAAGTCGATGGCTTGTCTGACTGAAGTTTCATGCTTCCTCAAACTCAAATACTTACCTACTCAGAAGGCCCAGAATCGAGTGAAAGGGGCGAGGCTACCGAAGTGTAGAGTTTGATACTTGGAGTGGGAAGCCGAATTAGTAATAATACAACCATATAAAAGATGCAATCATCGTAGCCGCCATTATGAGAGAGAGCATCCTAGACTTCCTGTCAAATCCAGTGTTGCCATAGATTCAACCACAGATTAAGCTAACACTACATCCCTTCTCTCAAGATGTTGCCACTGATGAACTTTATTTAAATTAAAATACAACATGATTAATAGTACAAAAACAATTAGTGAACATAATCATTTAACCATACAGGTTTCTTTCTTTGTCTGATAGGACGAGAAACTATATTAGTATCATCACCAGAAGTAGAGTCATCATTAGCATGATTACTTACAATAGTTTCATCATATAAATTATCATTATTTGCATTTACACTTTGATTATTACTTCTATTACAATTACTGTTGTTTATATCTAAGGCAGAATAACTGTTATCTCTATTAAAATTGGAATCTTGATGTACATATGGAGCAGGAATTAAATACCACCGATTCCTTCTATAATTGCCTTTTATAGTTTCAATTATATATGATCTATAAGCCAGTTGCTTTATAATTTTTCCATAAATCCTTAAATCAACTATCCATACCCTATCCCCCACATTAAGATCAGACAACTGTTTTGTTCTATGGCGTTTGTTATAATAGTAAGCTTGTTTTTGTTTAATTTGAGTATTTTTTACAATAACATTCTTTGACTCTTTAGTTTCCAATTGAGACGCAATAATTGGTAAATGAGATCTTAACTTTCTCCCCATCAAAAGTTCGGCTGGAGAAAATCCATTTTCTAATGGAGTAATTCTATATGCAAGTAATGCTTTATCTATTTGATTAGTGTTTTTTTTTATTAAAGTCTTTGCTATTTTCACTGCATTTTCAACAAAACCATTAGACTGACTATGATATGGCGAACTAGTAATATGATTAAAATTATAGTCTTGGGAGAACTTCTTGAAACCTTCTCGAAATTGAGGGCCATTGTCTGATCTAAATGTTTCACAAATACCATATCTTGAAAATAATTCCTTAATCTTACTAATTATCACTTTTTCTGTCGAAGAGCTAAGTTCAAAAATTTCAAAAATTTTTGAATAATAATCTGTCACAATAAGAAACCATTTTCCATAGAAAAATAGGTCTGCAGCAATAATTTGCCATGGCCTTGTAGGTGGTGATTGTTCTTTACAAAAAGTATTTACAGGATTAGACCTATGCTCTACACATTCAGGACAATTACGAATCAAGTTTTCAACTTGTGTACTAAGGCCTAACCACCAGACTGCCATCTGAGCTCTACGTCTACATTTAACTATTCCTTGATGACCCAAATGGATACATTCCAAAACCTCTTTATGCATCATAGCTGGTATGACAATCCTAGATCCTTTTAATAGGATATCATTATTCAAACTCAAATCAAACCTATATTGAAAATAAGGAAGTAACTCAACAGATATTTTATTCTTTTCTGGCCAACCCTGGTTCATTCGTTCTCGCGTTTGCGGGCAGTTCGGTCGTGCGCGCGTACCCCTTCTCTCGATACCTCTTATCGGCTGTGCTACGTCACCGCGCTTCGGTGACTGTGTCTTCCCAGTGCACAGAGTAGCTCGCGCGACAGAGTCCAACTCACAAACGTAAACAAACAATGGATGTTACATTGGATCGTAGTGGAATGTCTATTGACGAAAATATTGCCAACGCCTCAGTTGATCTTCGTCTGGATGGAGAATCTACACCACCAAACTTCGTGAATTTACGTCCTCGTGCACCTGCACCATCATTGAATGGAAGTGATGAAAATCAAATTGCAGTCGCCAATTATAAACAAGACTTCTGTATATTTGAGACGCGAGTGTTATCCATTCTGGACAAGTGGGGAGATAAGCAGGATTCGAAATTCACGAAAATTATTGAAGATTTTGAAGAGTTAAAAACATCTGTCATCTTTATGAGTAACAAATTTGATGAACTCGAGAAAAAGAATGAAGTAACAAAGCAGGACATTATTCAGATTCAAAAGAAGGTTGGCATCGTCGGCACCCACACTGAAAAGATCTCTTCACTTGAATCGAAGATCGAGTCCCTTGAACAGCAAGCTCGTCAAAACAATTTAGAAATCGGTAACATTCCCGAGCGCAAAGGTGAAAACTTGATTGCCCTTATGGAACAGCTGGGATCTGCTATTAAGCACACTATCACTCGGAACGACATTGCGGCAGTTCATCGCGTGCCGCACGCAAAATCCTCCAGCTCACACGCCAAGAACATCATAGTGAAATTTCATTCGCGTATCAACCGAGATAACGTTTTGGCTGCATTCCGTCTGGCTAAAGGCATCACAACCACGGATTTAGGCATCAGTGGCGATTCCAGGAAAGTGTATGTTAACGAACACTTAACATTGGCTCACAAACTGTTGTTTCGAGAGGCACGGTCAATTGCCGTTAAAAACAACTTCCGCTATGTGTGGATCAAGCACGGGACCATTTTGGCCCGTCAAAATGACACATCCAATGTCATTGCTATTCGTTCTCATATCGATTTATCTAAAATTAAAACCGACCCGGCTTGATTTTCTAGGATCTAAAATGTTTATATATTTTTATCCCACTTGTGTTAAAACTAATAAGTTCATTAATTTGTTTTTCGTAAACTTACTGTTTATAATCTCACAACAAGCTCCTCGATCTGCCATTAATCGTTGCCTCTGTCGTAATCATTACTCTGTCGTTCTGTCTATTACCCACTATGCCCGGTGCAAATATTATTACGTTTTTTCTAATAATTTTATTTCTGAATACCGCGATTTATGCAAGATAACTCATTTAAAACAAAATAATTTCACCCGTGATGCACTCATTTACGTCGCTCTCAACACTAAATTGATATGCTACTCGTTCTATAACTATTTGCTTTGTTTACTTCACATCACGCAACTGCTACGTAGCACAAATGTAATAATAACATTTTTTTACATATTTCTTTGGTCAAATTCAGTACTTTAGTTAAATATTATACCTTTTTCTACAACACTGCGATGCATTTTAGTTTCCATAAATTACCTATTCTTATATATAGCCTACATGTTATTTTTATTTTAAACTATTACCTATTTTCAATTCTACCCACTCTCTTGAACATAATTATTATGAACCCGCTATTTAACTCATTTAACCCATTTAATATTCCAATTATTTCAATGTTTATTCACACAATAATTATGCAAAATGTCTTCTGTAAAATGTAATGATAAATTAATAGTGTATTACCAGAACTGTGGCGGTCTACGTACTAAATTAAATACTTTATATATGAATATTTTGTCACAGTCTTATGATGTCATAGTATTAACAGAAACCTGGCTAGTCCCCCATATTAGTGATAATGAATTTATAGATAACAGATATATCGTATTCCGATGTGATCGCGACCGTGTCGCGAGCGGGCGGCGGGACGGGGGCGGCGTGCTGGTGGCGGTGAGGCGGGCGCTGCGGCCCGCGCTGCGTGTGCCGCCCGCCCCACTCCCAGCCGCGCTCGACTGCGTCCTCGTTGACCTGCCGCTCGTAGGCACTACACAACCACTATTACTCTGCGCTGTTTACATTCCGCCTAAGCAGCAATCTGAAAGTTATTCCATCCTTTTGGACATGGTGTACGATGTGCTGATTTCCAGTAACATTGAACAGTTTTCACTTATCGGCGACTTTAATTTACCAGACCTTTCTTGGGATCCTGCAGGCCAATTAATACAAATAGACGAACTAGAATTATCCCCCTCCAGTAAATTACTCCTAAACTTCATTTCTCTGACTAATTCGACGCAATTTAATACGCAAAATAAAAACATTAACGATCGTATACTTGACTTGTTTATTTCCAATTTGGATTGCAGTCCCATTGCTTTGCCGGACCCTTTGTTGCCTGCGGATCGTCACCATCCCCCGTTTCTTATTTCCACTGATTGTAACCTTGTCACAACTAATATGGCCCAACAAAAACGTCTTAAGTACTGTTTCGATAAGGCAGATTACAGTATAATTAACAGTGAAATCGACGGTATAAACTGGTCAGACTTATTTTCAAATAGTTGTGCAGAAGATTCCGTCAACATTTTATATGAACAGCTTTATGCGTTGATTAAAATTCATGTACCCACAAAATTAACAAATAATTCTAACTATCCAATCTGGTTCACGCGTTCATTAATTCGAATATTTAATTCAAAAAATAAATACTGGATCAAGTGGAAAACTTACAGGAATATCTGCGATTACGAACAATTCTCCCTTTACCGCAATAGATTTAAGTCTGAATGTTTAAAGTCTTTCAATAATTTCATAGGTAAAGTAGAAGATGGTATCAGCAATAATAATATAAAATGCTTTTGGAGCTACGTTGACAGTCGTAAAGCAACGCACAAAATTCCTTCTGAAATTAAATATAACGGTGTTACATCTGATGATCCCGAGACTATTTGTAACATGTTTTGCAACTATTTTCATTCAGTATATGAAACTTCAACTTTTTGCGAAAAAACATGGCTGCCCCCAAATGATAATGCCAGTAATGATATTCACCTTACTAACTTATGTTTTCCACTTGAATCCATTATCAAAGAATTAAAATCCCTCGACACAACAAAAGGTGCAGGACCGGACGGTATTTGTCCCACGTTCTTCAAAAACACTGCAACTTCTATAGCAGAACCTTTATTTATAGTTTATAATAAATGTATGCAAGAAGGCGTATTTCCACAAATATGGAAATTGGCACACATAACTCCTGTTTTTAAAAGCGGACCGAAAGACCTCGTGGAGAATTACCGTCCTATATCCATCTTGTCCACTTTGTCGAAACTTTTTGAACGACTGGTGCATAACTGCATTTATCCTACACTGCATAACAGAATTATACCAGAACAACACGGATTTGTTAAATCTCGATCAACGGTTACCAACTTAATGATTTTCACTACACATCTGTTTGAAAATATGGATAATCGCGTCCAGGTTGATGCAGTGTATACGGACTTCAAAAAGGCCTTCGACAAGGTGGACCATGAAATCCTATTGAATAAAATTGCATTTAATGGCATCAGAGGTAATTTACTTCGATGGTTTATTTCGTACATTACACTTAGGACGCAAAAGGTTGTCATTAACGGGTTCGAGTCTAATGCTGTTACAGTTTCTTCTGGTGTACCCCAAGGATCTATCCTGGGGCCACTTTTGTTCGTATTATTTATTAACGACATCGGAAAATGCTTCGAACATTGTAAATTTCTTCTGTATGCTGATGATCTGAAGGTTTATCTAGGTATTCGATCACCAGCTGACTGCCTTAGATTTCAAAGCGACTTAGATAGGTTAACGCAATATTGTTCAAATAACAAACTCCACTTAAGCTTACCCAAATGCAATAAGATCACTTTTACAAAAAAATGCAATGTTATAGACTTTAGTTATAAACTTATAGGCACCAACTTAGCCTCCATGCCTATGATACGAGACCTGGGCATTCTTTTGGATCATCAGCTTCATCTAGACAAGCATGTCGACAAAATTGTTAATAACGCTTTTCGAGTTTTCGGCTTTATAATGAGAACCTGTCGCGACTTTAAACGTCCAAATACGTTTATTTATCTCTACAACGCTTTAGTACGCCCACACCTGGAATATGCATCGCAAGTTTGGAACCCATTCTATAACAAATATAATGACAAGATTGAGATTGTCCAAAGAAAATTTTATCGTTCCCTACACTTTAGGTGTTTTCGTAGGAAAATCTCTTACAACCAACTCAAGGCCAAATATTCTACATTGTCTCTTCAGTCACGACGAGTACTGTTGGATGTTACGTTACTTCATAAGCTATGCAACAATGCACTTGACTGTTCGAATCTCATGAGATATCTTGCATATAGCGTTCCTGTTCGCCCCCAGCGATCAACTCACCCCCACAAATTATTTGTTACCGTGCCCTGCAAAACGAATGCAGGGTTACGCTCTCCCTTGCGCCGTTTAGTCTCAACCTATAATGATAAGTTTTTGCATATCAACATTTTCTCATCACCTCTTGGCAGATTTAGGAACTTGGTGTTAAAAGAATTAGTTACCACTGATTTATAATATAACTTTTGTACCTTTTTATTTATTTATTTAATGTGAGATTGGACCCGTGTCCAACTGACCCTCTACTTGTTAATTTAAGCCGTGAGCATTGTGGTTGGCTGTGTATAGACCTTAGTCTGTATAATTAATATTTTAAGTTAACTGTTTGTACACTGCTGTTGTATGTTCCAAATAAATAAATTAAAATTAAATTAAAACCCTCCAGACAATATTTTTTTAATAAAGTGCAAATATGGTCCATTTCCTGTTCCTTCCTTATTTTTTTTAAATACACATCAGATATGGGTAAATTTTTTACAATAAAATTAACATATAAATCACAATCATTATGATTGTTTCCTTTAGTCTCATTGTCAAGCAAGGGTGCTCTTGATAATGAATCAGGCAAAATCAAATCTTTTCCAGGAATGTAATTTATTTCATAGTTGAATCTCATTAACCTTATTCTAAACCTTTGTAATCGTGGAGTTAAATCATCTAGATTTTTAGTTTGCAGTATTTGTAATAAAGGTTTGTGATACCGATGATTTTATAAAGAATGTATACCAATTAGCATTGAACTGTGAATTTGAAAAAATTACAAAACAAGAAATTATAAGGGATAAATTAGTAGCAGGCATTTTAGATAAAAAACTATCGGAGAAACTACAAATGAAGAGTGATCTTGATTTAGAGGAAACAATAAAAATATTGAGAGAATGGGATATACAAAGAACACAAACGAGAGAACTCTATAAAGAAGAAGAAATAAATGTGATAAAAAACAATAAGAAGTTTCAAGATACTTGCTTTTATTGTGGCTACGACTCTCATCCCAGATTTAAATGTCCTGCTAGAAACATTGAGTGTTTCAAATGTAATATAAAGGGACATTATGCAAAATTATGCAAAAAAGCTGTGAAAGTGAGGTCTTTAGAAGAAAGTGAAGAAACACAAGACAAAGGTAATACTGAAAGTAAGTTTTTATGGACTATAGGTAGCGGTAATTATGAAGAGGATTGTGCCTGGTTTTGCAACATTTATATAAAAGAGTTTAATAAAGAAGGTTCATTTTTAATTGATTCAGGTGCAGATATTGCATGTGTCCCATTATCATTTATTCCAGAGCAGTTTGTTTGCAAACTGAAGTCTCCAGATTTATATATAAAAGCAGCTGATGGTAGAAGTCTTGAAATATTAGGTTACCTACCAGTAACATTAACTCATAATAAATATTCATATTCTACAAAAATTTATGTATTAAAATCAATAAAAAAGCCAATTTTGAGTAGAATAGCAAGTAAGAAACTGAATATTTTAACGGTTAACTTAAAAGAGATTAATGAGGAGCAGTCTATTAGTACTGTAAATATAAATAAAGAATTTCCTTTACTGTTACATGATTTGGGTCAGTTTAAGGATGTGATTTCTATCAAGTTGAGGCCTGATGCTAAACCTTTTGTTCAATCTTCTCCTAGAGTGGTCCCTATTGCTTTGCTGCCAAAATTAGAAAATGAACTAAAAAGGTTACAACAATTAAACATTATAGAGCCAGTGGAACAGGTAACTGAATGGGTTTCTCCTATAGTAGTTGTACAAAAGAATGAAAAAGAAATCAGATTATGTTGTGACTATACGCAACTCAACAAAAGTGTGATGCGCCCTTATTTTCCTGTCCCAAAAGTAGAATACACTCTAGCGAAAGTTAAGGGTGCTAAATATTTTTCAAAAATTGACATTACTAAAAGTTTTCATCAATTAATTTTAGATGAAGAGAGTCAGTTACTAACAACATTTATTTGCCCTTTTGGTAGATTTAAATATAAAAGACTACCTTTTGGATTAAATTGTTCTACCGAGTTTTTTGTTGCTAAATTCTCAAAAATATTGGAAGGCCTCAATGTTATATTTCATGTTGATGATATTTTAATATATCATAGTACTGTTCAAGGTCATGATGATTGTTTACGAGAAGTTTTGAAACGTTTGTCTGATGAAGGTTTAACGGTTAATTTAGACAAATGTGTGATTGGGGTGAACACAATAAAATTTCTTGGATTTAATTTGTCTGCTAATGGGATTGCTGTTGATTCCGATAGAGTTAAAGCTATACAAAATTTTCCCAAACCAGAAAATAAAACTGAACTTCAGAGATTTTTAGGTATGGTAAATTTTGCTTCAAGGCATTTAAAAGATAAATCGAATAATTTAGAGCCTTTAAATAACTTACTTAAGAAAGATGTAGATTTTTTGTGGGGATTAGATCAAGAACAAGCATTTGTTAAAATAAAACAAATTTTATGTGACACTCCAATTTTAGCATATTTTGATCCCAATAAGCAAGTTATAGTAAGTGCAGATGCTAGTTCATATGGCTTAGGAGGCTGTCTTATGCAAGTAGGGAAAGAAAATCAAAAGGAAATTGTGGCATACATTTCTAGAACTATGAATGATACAGAAAAAAGGTACTCGCAAATCGAGAAAGAAGCTTTGGCTCTGACATGGGCAGCTGAGAAATTTTATGAATATATAACGGGCTTAAAAATAATTTTTGAAACGGACCACAAACCTTTATTACAAATACTGCAAACTAAAAATCTAGATGATTTAACTCCACGATTACAAAGGTTTAGAATAAGGTTAATGAGATTCAACTATGAAATAATACACGAAGTTTCGCATTTAGCGCTTCAGTGTACGGCTCCAGGCACGAGCAATCGGAGTTTCTACTCGTTTGTAATAAAAATAACTCACCGAGGTTGTCAATATGTTCCAACGCTGTCTCGGACAGAGGTTGTTGCATACTGAAATTTCAACCTTACAAGACTTGTAATAACGCCACATCTAGGTTGTCACTTGTCAATATGTTCCAACGCGCCGTCTCGGGCAGAGGCTGTCCACGCACGTTGCATGACGGTGTTGTCACTTTGAAAACGCATCGGTAGCTGAAATTTCAACCTTACAAGACTTGTAATAAGGCCTCACCTAGGTTGGCAATGTATTCCAACGCCGTCTCGGGTAGAGGCTGTCCACGCACGTTGCAAGTTCGTGTTGTCACTTTGAAGAACGCGTCGATAGTTGAAAGGAGAATGCCCATGGATGGTACTCATTTGTGTCATGCTTCAAGATAAATTAACATACTACAATTAGGTAATTTCTTATTATTTGACCATTATTCATGGCCCAGAGTTTTAATTTTGAACAGGGATTTACTTTTTAGGTATTAAAGTAACAGTGTATTTATCAACCATGGAAGCCAGGACACTGCTGTGTGACTGCCATTGTCAGCAGTGTTGCCGTTGCGGGTATTTTTACCTGATTTCGGATAATGTAGGCTTTGAGCGGGTACGTTTATGGATAGCGACGACTGTCGGAAAAATATGGGTATATTTGTGGCGATCGTGTAGAAAAAGCCAAAATGACAACTACAGGCAGGAACCCAACACTATTTAAAATAGTAACTATTGTGTGTTATTTTTTTATAAAAGGCGTAGAAGTTCATATGTTACTTGAAACACTCATTATTAATATCTTTAGCCTATTCGCCCTAGCCCTGACGAATCCGGGTAATTTCTGATTCGGTTACGGGCTTTTTCTAGCTTGATAGGCGGCAACACTGACTGTCAGTCATCGACAATATCGACCAAAGAGTAATAACTCTGCGCGCGACTAGGGCGTTTTTGGCGCTAGTTACAATACATTTTTTGCTCTAAGGTTATGGGAAATATTAGTATTCAATTATGACCGCGCGCAGACTTATCTGGCGCGACATACTCTTTAGTGATTACATATTCTTTGATCGATATCGGCCGGAGCTTATGAACTGGATTTCTGATATTTTGATTTAAAAATCGTTGGTGTAGACTTTTAAACCTTAAATTGTGGTATTTGTGAATCGTGATATTTTCTATATAAATATCGAATCATTCGCGAGGTGCCTTGTTATTTGGAAGAATGTTCGACTGAAACAATCGCTGTTTATACTACTGTTACATTTTAGGAAATAATTTCTAAACCCTTGTTTTTACTTTCAATATAATAATGGAGAGAAGTAATTAGATATTTTACCTACATAATAAAACAGTATGGCTTTGATGCAATATTAGACGGCCGTCCATTGCAACTTGGGCATTCTCCTTTCAACCTTACAAGACTTTAATAAGGCCTCACCTAGGTTGTCAATGTGTTCCAACGCCGTCTCGGGCAGAGGCTGTCCACGAACGTTGCACGCTGGTGTTGCCACCTTGATGAATGCATCGATATCTCCCACTGCTGGCACGTATTCGGGAACAAACGGCTGCAATTTGAAGTCTATGTCGATCTTCTGTGGAGTGTATCTGGAATTGGAGAAGGGAATCGAATAAAAAAATCGAAAGGAACAGTGGCGGATTTACCAGTAGGCTGAGTAGGCTAAAGACTAAGTAATATACCTACCTAGCGGTAGATTTTTGGGGGGCGGTAAATTTCGCGCATATTTGTTAATGTCACGTACCTGCCTAAATACCTCGTATATTATGATGAGCGCTCAATTCATTCACCTGCCGGCCTAGACAAGTGGCATTCTATTATCGATCAGTATCGCCAGTAGAATAGAAATAAAATGTACCTATGGCTATGGGATTACTTCGTAAGCCGTGTGTTGATGTGCAGCGCGGCAGCGAGCGTCTGGTCTTCTAGATGTCGCAAACTCGCCACACACACATGACACACACCATGAAAGCCTGTGTGCGAGACACTCGAGCACGGAGGCTCTCCAACATGAATAATAAATTCAAATCATAAAACAACGGCATAATTTACGAAGATTATATTTTAGAAATCAGATCGATAGGGAACACTTGTGATTGCAACGAGGTCAGCCAACATCCAATCGCAAATATCCAGAGAGCTAAGTATACCGTTTGTAGTGCAAGGCCAGGCCGTGGGTGTCGCCGCCTACATCCAGAGCCCTGACACATGCAGTCAATGAACGACAATTTGATAGGTATCCTTATAGTTGAAACATCATCATTAGGATTTTTTTATGACCTTACGGTTAGGGCATAGGACTCTTTATTTTCCTCTAGGCCGGCCCAATCTCCACTGTAGGTATTCTCTAGGGTAGATTGGACGGATGTTATTTAGTTCCAAATTTTGAAATTTTACTTAGGTTGGTACAGTCAGGGACAAATTCGGTGAACCACTTCTTACTTCTTTTCGTGTGGCTGGTGCCTCGCTATTCATGCGCAGACCCTTTTACTTTTTGTTTTTTATTAAACTAGGGTAGTACAGAATAATACCTACTAAAGGGTACAACGCATAAGCAAATTAAGGATAGGGACTGTAAGGTAAGTGAACGGTGAGATTCCAGCCATACTAAAAGAAAAGGTGATTCACCGAATTTCACTGGTCAGTTCACTTTACACTTAGGTACGAAAAAAATATCAAAGACGAATGAACTGCTAAGAATCGCTTGAGCTACTGTTACTTTGGCGTTGGCTTATTGTATATTATAATACTAGCTTTCCGCCCGCGGCTTCGCCCGCGTGGACTTCACGACGTTATCCCGCGGGAATGAGATATTTTTCCGGGATAAAAAGTAGCCTATGTTCCTCTCCAGGCTACAAAGTATCTGTGTCCCAAATTTCAGCCAAAGCCGTTCAGCCGTTTTGGCGTGATTGAGTAACAAACATCCAAACATCCAAACATCTAAACATCCAACCAAACATCTAAACTTTCAGATTTATTAATATTATATAGTAGGATGGCTTATTGTATATTATAATACTAGCTTTCCGCCCGCGGCTTCGCCCGCGTGATCTACACGACGTTATCCCGCAGGAATGTGATATTTTTCCGGGATAAAAAGTAGCCTATGTTCCTCTCCAAGCTATAAAGTATCTATGTCCCAAATTTCAGCCAAATCCGCTCAGCCGTTGTGGCGTGATTGAGTAACAAACATCCAAACATCCAAACATCTAAACATCCAAACATCTAAACTTTCACATTTATAATATTAGTAGGATAATATTAGTAGGATAGTAGGAAGTAGGATTAACTAAGTACCTACCTATATAATTACATTTGCGGTAAATGTGGTTAATCTTATATAAAAGTAACAATATATAAAAGCGGCGACATAGAACAGAATCCTCTGATTACAAGTGTCTGGTGTCGCCGTCGATCAAACGTGACAATGAAAGTGTGAAAGAGCTGTGAAAGACCGGCTTCTTTTTTATTCTAACCAACACTTGGCTACTTGATACCTATATTTAACCCATCAACGATGTCAATCAACAATCTATTAGAAAGGAATGTAACTGGCCAGCAAAAAATTGCGTTGTATATTTTCTGAATAATAAATTACTTAGATAAGTAGATCGATTGCGAGCAGTTTCTACCAAGAGACTTATTTTTATATTTACGATTACGACTAGGTTAATTAAACATTTATTGCCTACTAGCGGCCGCCCGCGGTTTCACCCGCGTGGTTCCCGTTCCCGTGAAAATATCGAGATAAATAGTAGGTATCCTATTTTTTTTCTTTTAATGGGTTTGCTCTTGATCCCAATCAAGCCCATGGGCTAGAACAGGATTTACGTTGGAGCGAGCTCACCCAGGAGGTACCTATTCACTCTTGCTTTGAAGGTGGTCGGGTTATAAGTAATCGGGAATACAGACGCAGGGAGGGAGTTCCATTCCTTTACTGTGCGCAATATAAAAGTGAAAAGTCCTATGTGATAATCCAGTCTTTGTTGAAAATTTCATCCAGATCCGTTCAGTAGTTTTTGCGTGAAAGAGTAACAAACATCCATACATCCATACTTACAAACTTTCGCATTTATATTTTGATCTTCTTAAAATATACAAATAAATGTAAATATTGGATATTTTTTTGGAAATTGGAAACAACGACGGGTATTACCACATACACCCAGACCCAAGGAAATATTAAAAAGTTCTTTTTAAATATTTACCCGACCGGGAACCGAACCCGGGACCTCTAGAGATAGCAGCACCTTGAAAACCGGTGCGTACACAACTTGACTACGGATTTTTTTAATTTTTAGTTTTTTGCATTTACAATGCCTGAAATTAACCCAAATTAACGCTGACTATACAGCGAGTAAGAAGTAGGTATTGGATAAATTCGACGCTTCTCGTAACGACTCCGTAGCTCAGTGGTTAAAGCAGTCGCCCAGAAAGCGAAAGGTCGTGGGTTCAAGTCCCATCGGAGCTGATTGTGAGACGGGTCGTTTTTTTCTAAATACTTCATTTTCCATTTTTCATTGACTACGGATGTCGTCAAAATGATACAACATTTGGCACTAGGTATTATTCAGATTTATGTCCTTTGGGCATGTAAATCACGCTCTTATTTGCTGTTGGCCGATACCAAATCAAACGACTATTAACGGGTGTCCCAAAAGTAGATATATGATGATATGGGTCGTTACGTTCCCTAAAATATGGTTGAGCGAAGCGATGGCTGGTTCATGCGTCATGCTCGTGAACGGGTGCTGCCAGTGGGAATGGGTCTGCTCTTATCTGCTTGCCTTAAAATGTGTTTTCTTTTGTTTTTATTCATTTTATTAAGAATTACATTTGAAACATGTATGGCGCAACTTGCAGTATATAGTAGAATTGTCTTTTGTTTTTAACTAATATTAAAGCTTTAAGTAGAGTTCCTAAGTAATTGAAAATTGTTCACCGCTATGATCATTAGTTCGCCTATACTTAACTGTATTTATCATAACCCATTATGTAATTGTGATGGAAACTGACCTTAGTCATACCATGTTAAGGTCATTTTTCAATTTGACGACTCTGTATGAAATAAAACAGGGAGAAAAAAACAACCCTTGGAGTTTCTTGCCGGTTCTTCTCCAAGGCCTCCCGCTGTAGGGTTTGCGAACCGATGGCGTAGCTTCTATGACGTTCACAAGTATTGTAAATAACAATCTAAATTGAATAAACAAATTTGAATCTTGAATCTTGAATCTTGAATCTATGTCTCCATAAAACGCGAATGGATTGGAATTTCTTCGTAGTTTTATTTTATTTTAAAGAAAAGACTTGTACAATGTTATCTGAATAGAATATCTGCTAAATGGCCGCCACGGGCATTTTTGATGTGTGCAAGTTTTTCATGATACTTTCACACATTTCGCTGCTAATTTCACACATTTCGCTACTTATTTCACCAATAACTCGGCGAATCTTTTGTCTATATTGTCTATGTTTTGTGGATAGTTGGCGTAGACTTTATCTTTCACGTAGCCCCAAAGAAAGAAATCCAGTGGCATCAGATGGCAAGATTTCGGTGGCCATTTGACGTCACCTCTTCTTGAAATTACGAGATTTTACGACATTTCGACGAGTGTTTGTAATTGATCGTGAATTTTCGTTAAATATTTGTATAACTTCTATGCGCTGTTTCTTTGTGAAACGCTCCACGATTAATTTTACATGTGTCAAGATGACGTATGTCAAATTTCAACCCGCCATCTTGAATATTTCGGAAATAGCGCGAAATTCAAATCCTATACCTACTTTTGAGACACCCTTTATAAAGATGCCCCGTCAAAATAGTACAAAGTCTTACTTCATGATGTACTGGAATATGTTCTCCATGTCGGGCGGCACCTTCAGGTCCTGGAACTGCTTGGGGTCGTACGCCCCCTCCGCGGGGATGACCACCCCGCCCGCGCGCTTGCGTCCGCTCCCCGCTAGAGCGTCTAACTTCTCGCCTTCTACGTCACCGCTATCAGATTCTAGAACAAGGAAGAGACCTACTAATAGAAAGTTTGTGTTATGGATGTCTGGATGTTTGTTAATCTTTCACGCAAAAACTACTGTACAGATCTGAATGAAATTTGCAACAGAGATAGTTTATAGGCGGGAAAAACGCGTAGGATACTTTTTATCCCGACATTCCCACGGGAACGGGAACCACGCGGGTGAAACAGCGGGCGACCGCTAGTACCTACATAATAAAACTTTTATCGTCGCCACACACGAGCCACAAACGACGCCACTTAGGGCACAGAATAAATAATAGTGCTTAGGGCCTAAACTGAGTAAATCGGGCGTCCGCGACGGGCACGCGTCGCGGGTCTCCGTCCGTGTAGACACGCGCGCGGGCCGCGTGGACACGCTCGCGGGCTCCGTGGAACCGCATCACATAGCGCTATTGACTGAACAAGGCTGGCCCGCTGGCGGGCCCCGTCGCGGGCACCCGCGCGGGCGACCGTCGCGTCGCGGGGAAACGGCCACAAGGCGCGGGCGCGGGGCCCGCCTCCCCGCGACGGGGCCCGCGACGGAGCACTTTTGTATGGAACCGCGCGGGCGTCCGCGTGACGCAGTTTAGGCCCTTAGGCGGTGGTCTGCAACAAACGCCGTAGGTCGCGTCCGGCGTGACGCTGTGCGCGACGTCCGAATGCTTACTATGGAAATGCACTGTAGTGGTCTCTCTCAAATAGGGTTACCATATCTCAGGATTTGGCCTGAGATCTCAGGATTTTTGGACTCATCTCAGGATTGCGGCCGGATTTTGCAAAACTCATGAAATCTCAGGATTTTTAGAATTTCCAATAAAATACAAAAGAAATAGTAAAATAAATGCTTAGATTAAAAGATCTTTATAGATCTATTAGAACAAACTAACATCCTTTGGTAATAAATAATAAATAAGTACTAATTTATCTTAGTTGACACATAACTTTTTAAGTAAGGTTTTTTCTTTAATTATTGATTTATTGCACCCCCCCCCCCCCCCCCCCCCGCTTCAAACTCAGGCTTTTTCAATGGAAATCAGGCCTATTCTCAGGACTTTTGTTTTTTTCATCTGGTAACCCTACTCTCAAACGCCGCGTCTGTAGGACGTACGCTGCCTACGCAGTCATTTCGGAGCATTCTTTTTCTTGCGTAGTCTCCGTAGTTACGGACTACGGAGACGTCGCGTTTTTGATCAAATTACTATGCGCAAAATGTAATTTACTACAAATTAACAAATTACAATTACAAATTGTAATTGGCGACTTCAATTACAAATTACTTGAAACTAGCTGTGCCCGCGACTTCGTCTGCGTGGAATTTAAAAAAAAGTTATTTAGTTTATTTAGTGTTTTTTCGTTGTTGCATTTTTATTAGAATTATTATTTACTAGCTTTTCGCCCGCGGCTTCGCCCGCGTGGACTACTATCTTATCCCGCGGGAATGTGATATTTTTCCGGGATAAAAAGTAGGCTATGGTCCTCTCCAGGTTACAAAGTATCTGTGTCTTAAATATTTAATCGCATAGTTAGTACCTACTTTTTTTTTACGGTTTTAGGTAAAAAAAACATAAAAAATAACATTTGTAAAATAACATCATCATCCTCCTCCTCTTCTAGAAGAACTCTTAAAATTGTTTGTTCATCCATATTTAACTTCACGTTCATTCGCATTGAGCGCGTGCGAGAGAGAAACTGATCGTAGTTTACGCTGTCGGCCGCGTCCGGTGGACGCGGCGTCAGTAGACGCCGGACGCGACCTACGGCGTTTGTTGCAGACCAGCGCCTTAAAGCTAGAGGAACAAACAAGTGACGACTACAGACGTCGGCGTTCATATAAAATGTATGAAAACTACAGGAAAAAGGTCGGTAGCGGCGTTTTTCAGTGGCCCGTGTGCGTCGAGACGCTTAGATCTATCTAGCTCTATAAAGTTCCTACAGGCAGGGACATAAAGGTAAAGACAAACTGATCCCACGTACCTACCTACGCAACGTATGCAACGCATTATGTATGACATCTAGACCATTGAATTTGTATGACTAGAAACACACTTATCATACGCAACACGTTGCCACACACCTATCATGTGCAACGTACGTTGCCACACACTTTTCATACGCAACGTAGGTACGACTAGTCTACACTTATCATACGCAGTGAACGGCGTATGATAAGTGTGTTTCTAGTCATACAAATTCAATGGTCTAGTCTAGATGTCATAATGCGCTGCATACGTTGCGTACGTGGGATCAGTTTGTCTCTACCTTTACTAGCCTACCTACTACCTACCTTACGAGCTGTTATGGGGCCTACATACTATCAGTCCGCCGGTAGGCCACCCACCTGCAGCCGCCTGACATTCAGTTTTTGTATGGTGTGGTTAAATTAAGGTAGAGACAAACTGATCCCACGTACGCAACGTATGCAAGGCATTATGACATCTAGACTTTTGAATTTGTATGACTAGAAACACACTATCATACGCAACGTACGCGTATGATAATGTAATATAATAAAATATATGCGCTGCGCAGGTACTGCGACAGCGGCCTTTTTACGCGCTTTAAAATTACCTGAATTAGAAGAATCCATATCCTTAGCAGCCGCCAACTTTGATCTTCCGGTGCCGTCTTTGGAAGGTTGTCTCTGCATTTCCCGGATCTTCTCCGGTGCCATATTTCTGTCTGGCGACTACAAATAAAATAAAATTGCCTAAGTAGTTACCTATGTAGGTAATGTTAACATTTAACAATATTTTTTACGTCTTTCTGTTCCATGCTAGGCTAAAACCGGCTAAAAAATATAAATATGAGCATGGGCTTCATTTGATTTAACATTTGAAGACCATAATATTGACATATCAAGACTATATTATAAAGCCCATGTATGGACAAATTAAGACGCCCATATATGGGACAGTTCAAGACTAGATACATAATGCCAATATGCCATATATTTACATACCTACATATGAATGAAGACCATACAATGTCCATCCCTTCACCTTACCTGATGGCCGCGCCGAGCACTGCAGGCAGAGGATGTAATTTGATACGGCACTCAAGCCGTTTGACCGCCTTTATTGGTTTTTGTGGCCTTCCCGTTTATAAATACCACACATATTGTATATCGTTTGATTCACGGATAAATTATCTACAATATCATAGTACTTCCATTAAAAATAAATACTTATTGTATTATAGAATCAAGCAGTATTGCAAGTGAAAGTGGAAATAGGGAAATTTCAAACTTTCCTAACGAATAAAAAAAATTAAACAACTTATTGATTCCCTTCTGCACTTTTTTAACCTTATAGTAGGTATTAAAAATATATAAAAAAATATTTTCATAGTGATACTTATGTCAAGAAAAACAACAATTTACGCATAGGTACCTACCTAGAGATATTTTTGGCCGCGTAAAAACATCTCTAAAAAGTAAAATAGCTCAACTTTGTATGTACCTACCTACCTTAATTTTGTTTAACTTATTCTAAGTAGGTAGGTACGGACGCCAGCATGTTGGGTTACTTACTACCTACAAAATGTCAAAATTTATTAATTGAAATTGAACACTATATGTTGGTCATAAGGTTGAATTTTATTTAAAGAAATTTGATAGTTTGTAGTAACCTGACGTGCTGGCGACTGTACTTACCTACATAAAATAAAATGTGTTTAATACGCGGCACATAAGGTCAGGCGGGTTTTTTGGGTAGCAAACATTGATTGATTGATAAAGGGAAAAAAATTAAGCATTACTTACATTAAAAAAATTAGGTAAGCTCGCCCCATCTTAGGCTTCTTCTCAACCCTAAGGTTCAGTATGAAGCCAAGAGCAAGCCCATACTATAAAGTTCAAAGTTCTTTATTGCATCATGTTGTTATAAAGATGTTACAATACATATAGACACAAACATGACCCTGCAAGGGCGTAACAATTACTTATAAATAATCCATATCCATCCGTAAATAAGTACATAAATTAATTAATTACTAATAAAAAATTAAAAATTTAATTATACTTCACTACATAGTATAAAACAAAGTCGCTTTCTCTGTCCCTATGTCCCTTTGTATGCTTAAATCTTTGAAACTACGCAACGGATTTTGATGCGTTTTTTTTAATAGATAGAGTGATTCAAGAGGAAGGTTTATATGTACTTTTTATCCCGATATTCCCACGGGAACGGGAACCACGCGGGTGAAACCGCGGGCGGCCGCTAGTAAGTATATAAAAAAAGGTAGGTATATATTTTATATATTTTTATATTTTGATATGATTGCATTACATGTGATGTGACTTAAACTAAACAAAATGTAGGTATAAGTACAAACTACCACATGCACCTAGAAAGGCGTAGCAATGAAATAGAGGGGCAGACACTTTCATTTAAGTTGTTTATCGGCAAAATATTCTTCAATAGAATAATAACACTTTTTTATCAAAAGTGTTTTTAAGCCATTAATAAATTTATTTAAATTTGTTTCGGCTTTAAGATTTTCTGGTAATTTGTTAAAGATTTTTATTGACATTGGATGGGGGCCTGAACTGTGTAAGTTTAATTTTGACGTTGGTTGTAAAAGGTTATTTTTATAACGTGGGGTGTTGTGGCGGGGTGCATCTGAGATTTTGGTATAAAAATTTGGGTGTTTTCTTACAAACTTACACATTTCCAATATGTATAAGCATGGAAGTGTCAAAATATTAAGGTTTTGAAAATGAGGTACATTCATTCATTCATCATTAGCCATCATAGCCCATACGTCGCCTACTGCTGGGCATTTTTCACACTTTTCAAGGGTCGATCTTTTATAATAAAGAAAGATATATAGGTACCTAGGTACATAATTCATTATTTGTTTGATAGGGGCCGGAGAACAATGGAAAATCTATCGTGTCTCATTTCTGGGGCTTTGAAGGAGTAAGCCATCAATATCGATCACTATGAAAGTATACACAGAGCCTAGAAGCTATTCAGAAAAAATTCGTGTGAAGTTTCTTAATTACAAAACAAAAAGAAGCCATAGGGATTACAACGAAAATTGTGGCCATTATAATCTTTTATCCCTTGAAACTCGCCGCGAAGTATTAGACATGTGTCTGCTGTACAATATCCTAAACAACAATTTAAATACACCTGACCTTCTCACTGGAATCGGTTTCCGTACGCGCCTAAATTTCGAAGTCGACATACCCCACTTTTCCATATACCAAAGTATCGTACCAACTATACAAAAAATTCCGTCAAGGCTCGTTTACCTGCCTTTTATAATAAAAGCTATAGTCAAATCGATTTGTTTAATCTAAGCAATAGCAGGTTTAAAAAGCTATTATTTGAATGTAACATTAATAAGTAACAGGTAATATAATATTAACTCTTCTGATAAATAGTCACTGTAACCATTATTTATAATTTCATTATTTAAGCTGGCACTCACACCCAATTGCAAGAAGCTCCATTAAAGTTAATGCTTCATTAAATCTATTGCTGTCACTTTTTATTTCTTGACAACGAAAAGTGACAGCAATAGACTTAATGAAGCATTAACTTTAATGGAGCTTCCTGCAAGTGGGTGACAGCTCAGCATTTTGTCAATCCACCTTTAATTTGTGTGTTTGTTAACTAATTTAAGTGCTAATGTTTATTCTTCACTTTTATATCTGACCGAATAAAATGTAATGAAACTCTGTAATTGGCTTAAGATTCAATACGAATGTAATAAGTTAAGTTAATATTGTTAAAAAAGCTGTTAAGTTTCTATATAAATAAACTAAACTAAAGTAAATCGGTATCGGTATCGCCGATTATTTCCAAAAAGTATCGGTATCGTATCGGCAAAATGATGTATCGTTACATCCCTAGTTCTAACACTATGTTCATTAAGTATTTGTGAAACGAGCAGTGAGACCTTCGATCATAGTGAGACAGACTTTACAGATTTATTTATATATCCGCCTAAGTACCTACAGCGTCATCATTAGTATGGATACTCCTATGCATGGTACCTGTCTACGAGTGTAGATTTCTTTTTTTGCGACAAAACAATATAGGAGCGCGCACATTATGCCGGGGCGCAGCGGAGCGGGCCGCAGCGCATCGCATTGACGGATTTGAGTACTTATAGCACATAGTGACGGGCCGGGCCGCAGCGCATTGACGGATTTTTAGTACAACCAAATTCAAACATCCAATTTCTTCTACTACTGCCGGTTATACCCGTTTCTCTCACTCTCCGGGCATGACAGAATCGAGTGAAAGAGACGGGTATAATTTGTAGGTGTCATGTTATCTGACCGAGTAGTACGAGAAAAATCCGCTTGCTATAGCACACTGTGTCGGGGCGCAGCGGGGCGGGGCGGGCCGCACCGCATCGCACGCACACAACAAAATCCGCGGCGGATTATGCGGCCCGCTGCGCCCCGGCATAGTGTGCGATAGTTCATATAAAATACATACGAGCGATTTGGACGGATTTTTGCGCTGCGGCCCGGCCCGCTGCGCCCCGACATAATGTGCGCGAACCTTAAGTTGTTGGTTATCAATTATCATAAATCAAAATCAAAATCATAAAATCAAATCATTTATTCATTTTAGGCTGATACACAGCACTTGTGAACGTCAATGAAGCTACGCTATCGGTTCGCAAATCCTACGGCGGGCGGGAGGCCTTGTAACGAGAAGAACCTGCAAGAAACTCACCAAGGGCTATTTTTCTCCCTGTCATATTTCATACAGAGTCGTCAAATTGAAAAGTGACTTTAACTTAACGTAAGGTATCTTTCCATCACAAATTTATCTTAAATTTAAAAACAATATAAAAAACCCGGTAATCATACCAGTAAATATTTTCAATCACTTAGGAACTAGACATCTAAAAGGTTTAAAATAGTACACCAATCAAAAACGTAGCGAATAAAATAATAAAATATAAATGCCAAACAAAGGTAAGTAAAATAAAACTTTGAATAGTTTAAGAACATAAGATAAGAGACAATAATAGGCAGTGGCATGCCATACAAGCCACGATAAAATAAAACGAATAACAATTAAACATAAAAAACTGCATATTTTGAGACAAGATGCCAGGAGCAGACCCATCCCACTGGTGGCACCCGTTCACGAGCATGACGCATGAACCAACCATTTGTTTTTAACCAATGGGCGATTTTCTGAAAGCTCAGTCACTAGATGGCGCTGTCCCACCTATGCAGTTAGAAGGAACGGAACGTTATAAATTTTACTTTGACGCGACTTTTTTACGTAAAACGGAACGTCAGACAGATGTTATTTATTTACCTAAATCTTTAAATTGACCTATTTCGTTTCTGTTCCTCACAGTAGTACTTATTTAATAAATTATTAGTTTCCTTTGGGTTTTTAAAAAGTAATTCATTTAAATATGTTTCATACCAAAATATACCATAGACATGTACATACTTATTCAACGCCATCTAGTAAAGCAATTGGGAGCTTTTTTTTTAAATGGCCTCTCAGAAAATCGCTCATTTCAAAAAGAGGTTTACAATTTTTTTTTACATAAATTAGGTAATCGTGAATACAAAGAATACGGATAGGTACAAAAGGTATAGAACCTATCTATTTAATCCACAGAACGCACTTTTACATAGCAAAGTGACATAGTGGCAGTGAGGTGTGTACCTACAAACCTAGCCTTACGAAAAAATACATTACTTAGGATCAGCTGCCTGACAATAACAGTTATCAGGCAGCCACTAGATTGGTTGGAGCAGCTACAAAGGTGCCAAAACGTCAGGAAAAATAAGAAATAAAACTAAACACTATGTAACTTATCTATCACCTATTTGTTTAGATAGGTGTTTTGCTCAGTACTATTCTTAAGAATGGTGTTTAGCAAAACAGCTATCTACACAAAGCGCCACGTTGCAGCCGATGCACTGAAATTGCGTACGCTTGTGGCAGACACTGCAGGAACCGCGTTTTCGCTGCTTCAATTTTTCATTGAACGGAAATTCTTTCGGGAGATGGCGAAGCATTTCCGTCGAGAATTTCACCTTCGAAGCTGAAGCTGAGTGCAACAGCTCCAACGCTCGCCGTTGGCCATGTTTCGCAAGGATATCTCTAACTAAATTCTTGCGAAACTGCCGGTGCGTCAAGTGAGGATGTGGATGTTCTGGTACTTGGCTCTCTTTGTGCAGAATGAAAGCATTGAGCACACTGGCGTTGAGTAGGCGGCGAAAAAACTTTTTATACCACACCTTGGTACGCTTCCTTTCGATGGGATAGGCGGACAACATTTGATCCTTTTTGTCAACACCGCCCATGCGGACATTGTAATCGTGGACCAATGTTGGTTTTGCCTTTCCATCTCTGGAAGCTGAAGCCGCGCCGTGGTAGGTAGACATTAAAGAGACCACTCTCCGGTCTTTCCAAACCAGAATATCTACATCCCCACTCGTGGCGCCGTGTACGCTGCCAATAGCTAGAGGCTGCCTTACCAGCGCCTTCAAATTCGCGGGCACATGTTGCCTATTCAGGCGAAGTGTACCCGCGCAATCAAAGCCTTGGCTCTTCAAAAGCCTAGCTAATAAAGGACTATTGTAGTAATTGTCCATAAATATAGTAATGTACCCCAGCTCTTCATTTTCTTCCTCGTTGCGACCGGCATGCATCTTGAATCGCCACAGATACCCCGAACTGAACTTGAGTCGCACACCTCGTATGTTTTAATGCCACACGATGCAGCTTTATTTTTAATAAGCTGATTTATACTTAGCCACCCCTTCCACTGAGTCAAAGACTCATCCAAAGCGATGCATTGTCCCAATTGATAAACCGCTTGAAATTTTTCATTCAGGTGCTTTACAATTGGGGCAATCTTTGCGATTTTAGCGTCGCCTTTGGAGAGGTGGCTAATATCAATATCATTGTTTACGAAGTGTAGCATCTGGCTAATGGCGAGAAATCTCGTGTAGGTCATGTAGTGACTGAAATTCGGGGTATCAAACACATCGCCATTGACTGACCAGTATTCGGTAATGTCAGTTTTGTAGACTATGCCGGTCGCAATGATAAGGGCAAAGAACACGTATAGTTCGTCGGCATCCGTGTTAGTAAACTTCAGTATCCGGCTGAAACCTCCTAAACTGCCCTTACTCAGAGCGGCCTTCAGCGTTTGCTCAGCGTATCGATTTGTTTCTGCAGCTATGTACTCCATTATGCTGCGGTCCCAAATCGATACAAAGGCTTCGTACGGCAACGAAAAGGTTGAGACCGGCCCTACCGATGCCGTAAATATCTCCCTACGCTGCTGAGGGGGAATCGCCGGTTTGGGCAACGACTCCCATACAAACTCACCGAGACAGTGTGGGCCATAGGTTGTTTCATTTAAAGAAACGGATGCCGATGAACTGCTGTGCCTCGGCTGTGCTGATCCAGCACATACAGATGGCGCGGATGTGGATGGCGGCGAGCCAGTATAGTCTGCCGATGATAGCAGGATCGGCAAGGCAAGCAGGTTGTAGTCCGTCGGTGCCTCGACGTCGTCCAACGAATCGTAGGTGATTCTTTCGCTCCGAGGACATTGCAGTAATCCATAGTCGTCATCCTCGTCGTCAACTGGATCACTTCCTAAAAACAATATGTTTAAATAGGTACCTAATAGATTTTCTTCGACTAACATTGAAAGTCAGTGACTTACGTCGCCGTCGTATAATGGCGATCTATTAAATTAAACAGTTTATTACAAAATCAGCTGAACCTGGATAAACATAAATATGTACTTAGTAAAAATAAACACGCAGTCACGCACCTATAAATTTCATGTATCTCTTGCATTCAAATGGCGCGGATGTGACTGGCGGCGGCCCAGTAGAGTCCGCCGATGATGACGGCTTGGAAAGCAGGTTGTAGTCTGTCTGTGCTCCGACGTCGTCCAACGCATCGTAGGAGATTCGTTCTCTCCGAGGACTCTCCAGGAATCCATAGTCGTCATCCTCGTTGACGTTCTCGTCCTCATCTGAATCACTTCCTACAAATAATTTAAATAATAAATTTTCTTCAGGACTGTTTCCATTCGACTAACATTAAAAGTCAGTGACTTACCGTAGTTTATAATATTCTCCTGCTTCGGATTGAGCACATTGTAAAGTACTTTAACTTTTTTGTTACTTTTTTTGTTGTCTACATTGTGAACTAATTTTCTTTTAGGACCACCAGACCTAAAACAAAACAGACATATTCAAATCAAATCAAATCAAATTCTTTTATTTGCTAAGAATATGTACATATGGTGTTAATAATATAGGTACTTACATTAAAGTTCTCTATTCAGTTAACAATAAATTAACATGCAAAAATATTCGTTTTAAACAATAATTTTCCTAATATTTTACTTATTTGATTATCACTTCATATCATATACTTTTATCATTATCATATTATGTCATTATCATTATCATAGCATTGTCATATAGCGTCATTATTATTATCATATCATGTCATATCATTAGTATTATCATTAATTAGTCAAAAACTCCCTTACACTGTAAAACACTTTTCTGTAACACAGAGATAGAGATTGACAGCAGCAATGTGGAAATTGGCTATTTCAACTGACTCAGCTGGTGAGGGCACCTGCGACGCAGACGCCAAGGAGCGAGTTGTCCGCAACTCCGCAACAGTGTAGAGGTCGCGATCGATTTGTAAAAAGTTGACATGACATAGCTTGAGACAGCAGCAAAAAAAATTAACTTACCCGGCCAACGACGGCGCAGGCTGGTGGGGATCCCAATGCCGTGGCACTTTTTTGTGCATGGGTGTTTCGAGTAGGATCCCAGCATGTACCGTAGTGGTGTCTGGATCCGTTTTAATTATGTCGCCGACGTATAATGGCGATCTATTAAATTAAACAGTTATATTACAAAATCAGCTGCAGCTGCATAAACATAAATATGTAAGCACCTCTCAATTTCTTGTATATCTCTTGTATTCAAACAAACTCAGGCAAGTAAAATAATGTCTTATCCATACTAAGTTACTAATTGTGTAGTGAAATATAAACCCCGGCAGGTATGTCGACTCTATGGGAAATGACAAAAATATGTTTTAAATTAAATTAAATATCAAACCCCGGTATGTCGACTCTATAGGAAAAATGGGAAATGACAAAAATATGTTTTAAATTAAATATCAAACCCCGGTATGTCGACTCTATAGGAAAAATGGGAACTGACAAAAATATGTTTTAAATTTAATATCAAACCCGGTATGTCGACATTGTCGACTCTATAGGAAAAATGGGAAATGACAAAAATATGTTTTAAATTAAATATCAAACCCCGGTATGACGACGCCAAGGGGGCTCGGAGGGCGAAGCCCCCCGCCACCCAACAAAACGTAACAGACGTTTCAGGTTAGGTTAGAACTGTGACTGTGACCAAAGCGGCCGGCGAAGTATGTGCGTCAAGTTAGCAGCCTCACAACAGAATTAGATGGTTTTGATTATGTCAAAAAATACTGTATAAATAGTGTTAAATAGTGATGTATATTAAATAAATAGTGTAACTTTGATTCAAAAGATATTTGAGTATCTTAGTGAGGCTGCTAACTTAACGTCAAGTTAGCAGTCACCTCAAGAAATACAGTTCGTATCAATGTGATTTATATGTCAAAAAATACTGTATAAATAGTGTATCGTAAACGCAAAATTTCAAAAGTAGTGCTTTAATACAAGCCGAGATATTAGGGTCTGTAAGTGGGCTGCTAACTTGACGTTTCTTGCGATGGAGATTCCAGGGAAACAGGTACAAGTTTTAAATAAATAAATACTTGAAAAAATACTGTGTGAAATAGTGAATCTTAGGATATAAATAAAAAAAGAATTCTTCTTTGCTATTTTCAAAAAATCTAATGTAAACTTCTACATAATAATCTGAATATATGCTGACGATCAATGTTGAACTTTGCTCCTTAGTAATAAGGTTCAAACTTTATTTCAATCGTGAAGTGCGTACTAGCGAGCAAAAAAGTGAAATATATATTTTTGATTGTGTCAATACATACGTATAATCGGTTTAATGCTATTGATTAGGTATTTAAACAAATATATTTCTACCCACTTTTTAACCGACTTCAAAAAAAGAGGAGGTTCTCAAGTCGACAGTATTTTTTTATGTATGTTTTACCATAACTTCGCCAGTTGTTAACCGATTTTAATAATTCTTTTTTTATCTGAAAGAAAATAGGTAGGTAGTTTATGTGTGGTATCATGAAAAAGTTAAAGTAGTCAGTTCAGTAGTTTTTTCACAATCCTGAAAAAACACATAGTTTTTGACTGGTAGTTCCTGTTTTACACGTCAATATCTTCGCGAACTATTGACCAATTTCAATGATTATTTTTTTATTCGAAAGAGTAAACTCCTGAGGTAGTCACATTGTTACCAAGTTAGGATCTGATGGTGGAATCCAGGGGAAATCGAGGAAAACCCGTAAATTTTATGGTAATTTACGTATTTTAAAGATTTTCTAAAGTTTTTAAGTATTTGCATCTGGTAGTCATCATCACATGCTGATGAGCTGGTGATGGAAGGTACAACTCCTCAAATGTCGTTGATATGTAAAGATTTTTAGTTGTATTCTTTCAGGTTATTTAGATTAGATCGTTTTTTCATAAATAATAAATAATAAATAATAAATAATAAATAATAAATAATAAATAATAAATAATAAATAATAAATAATAAATAATAAATAATAAATAATAAATAATAAATAATAAATAATAAATAATAAATAATAAATAATAAATAATAAATAATAAATAATAAATAATAAATAATAAATAATAAATAATAAATAATAAATAATAAATAATAAATAATAAATAATAAATAATAAATAATAAATAATAAATAATAAATAATAAATAATAAATAATAAATAATAAATGAGTGTTTGTACCAAAATTTTGAAGTCTCTCCGGCATTTCGGAAGCGTCCTATCTTGCAGCTCTCAATTTATTTCTCCGTTTACGCTGTTTGCGTCGATTATGTAGCTTGTATATTTTGTTTGTTTATAATATACTAGCGGATTCTCGCGGTTTCATCCGCGTGGTACCTGAACGAATGTAGCTTTCTAATGATCAAAGAATTTTCTAAATCGGTCCAGTAGTTTCGGAGCCTATTCGATGAAAACAATTTAACAAACAAACAATCAAATCTTACCTCTTTATAATATTAGTACTTACTTATAGATAATTATATAATTTGTACCGCTTTAATTGTTTTCTGTTTCCCAACGGTTGACTGGCAAAAAATACTTTTAGTATTAAGTCCGCCTTGTATATTACATTACCTATGTATCATGTACAAAAGTTGATTAAATAAAATAAAAAAGAAATAATAACAAATATGCTAGCCCCAAGCTTATTTTTCACATACAAAAGTTCCAGCTAATTGAACTTTTGTCCAACGACACTTGGATCGCTTATTTTGACGTTTAGTCGTTGAAATCCGATCGAAACAAAGGTCATCTAAATAGTAGTATACCTTCGAGTTATCGTTTTGAAACGATTGAAGGACGATTAATGTACCAGAATACACTTCGACGACACTTCGATAGAATCGCTGCCGCTCAAGTTCTATCGACAGTTGTGAATACGAATATGGTTTCAACGACTAAATCGCTACGATATCGTCACGGTTTATATTACGAGAATCGGGCTACTGGTCAAGGTCGCGGGAAGCCGCTGGATGCGGGCAGCGCAGGACCGATCGTTGTGGAGATCCTTGGGGGAGGCCTATGCCCAGCAGTGGGCGTCGTACGGCTGAAATGATGATGATACTATAGATTATGTATCATTTAAAATGACTGGAATAAAAAATTTGACAATATCAGTACGTCTAAAGAAAACTGTACACGACTGTACCTAAATTCGAATGTATGGTAGAAGTTAACATTAGATTTTTTGAAAATAGCAAAGAAGAATTCTTTTTTTATTTATATCATAAGATTCACTATTTCACACAGTAATTTTTCAAGTATTTATTTATTTAAAACTTGTACCTGTTTCCCTGGAATCTCCATCGCAAGAAACGTCAAGTTAGCAGCCCACTTAGAGACCCTAATATCTCGGCTTGTATTAAAGCACTACTTTTGAAATTTTGCGTTTACGATACACTATTTATACAGTATTTTTTGACATATAAATCACATTGATACGAACTGTATTTCTTGAGGTGACTGCTAACTTGACGTTAAGTTAGCAGCCTCACTAAGATACTCAAATATCTTTTGAATCAAAGTTACACTATTTATTTAATATACATCACTATTTAACACTATTTATACAGTATTTTTTGACATAATCAAAACCATCTAATTCTGTTGTGAGGCTGCTAACTTGACGCACATGGCGAAGTGGCAGAAAAATCATTTTTTATTTAATAATTTACGCGGCGGGGACAACGACACAAGGTGGAAGAATTCAGTTTAATATTTAAACTATTAACTATTTTAAGTCCCAAATCCATACATAAATGTCCCGAAATTTTTTTATGTCCTGGCTCCATCAATACCTACTAAAACAGTTAAAAAAATTCTAAGTCCCATCTTCATATAAAAATTGAAAATTTTCTATTTTTATTATGGTTCAAAAAAAACTTCACTTTTTTTATTTATTCGACTATCTTTTTTCGAAAGCTATGATTTTTTTTACACTATTTGTAAAAAAAAAGTTAGTGTTATTTTTATGCACCCCTTTTGCGACACCCGGACCCAAATATTTATTATTAAGTTATTATTAAAACTGTGCACTTTGGAATCGACAACCCTGCTTTCTTTCATTTCATGTATAAAGGGCTTATTACACTTGACTTGGCTAAATTCAGCAGCTTTCTTTGAGCTCATTTGTAGCAAGTGATGCAATCAAAACAAGCAATGTATGCTTAATTAGGTGCTGAATTTAGCCAAGTGTAATAAACCCTTAACTAAATTCCACGCATTGTGATGTGATGTGACCACGAAAACAAAAGCACGTGGTCGTTTTTACGCATCTTTAAAAATTAATTGTGGGCTACCGAAATAATTTTAATGACATATTTTAAGTATACTTATTTCAAAAATTAATAAATAATACCTTTCCCAAACCCGTTACAAACAACACACACACACACACACACAACACAACACTTTACCGTTGTTTCACTTAAGTACCTACTTACCTTTCAGCTTTTTTCACGGGTGTTTTCTTGGCTGGTGACTCAGTTTTTTTCTGTGCTTTGTCTGGATCCACGACGCAAATATTTATGCTGTTTTCTTGCATTTTACCACAGATAATATACTATAAAAAACGATAAAGTTAACGACAGCAAAACGATTCACTCCCGTCCCGTCCCGAAAATTCAATAGGTACCTACTATTTTGTTTGTTTGTGGCTGGCTGGCTTGGCTTGGCTTGTGTGTGGCTAGGGATGTGAAAAAATAATCGATTATTACAATAATCGATTATGTTTTCAGAATAATCGATTGATTTTGTTGTTCAACGCCATCTATCATGTACAATACAACATGTATAAATTAGCCCGAGAGCCAAACTCATTCGCTCTATGGAGACTCAACAATAATTCTATATCAGTAATTTAACATTGAAAATTTGATTATCTAGTTTAGTAAATATTTCATAAGTAATCCACCAATATTAATGACGGCGACATTAAAAAAACAAACACAAAGCTATAAAAAGTCTATAAAAAATGGGCAAATATGGTATAAGTATTATTCACTTTACATTTGAATACATTTATTAATTATCTTTCGTAAAAGTTATATTTAAATGAAAAACAAATAAACTTTAATTAAAAATGCTATCAGAAACAACCGACTTCTTCCTAAGGTATTAGTTTCCCGTTTTATGTCTTTATAGATTTTAACTTTGGTGCTTAGATAATATGGTGAACATAAACACATGTTCACGATAAAATTGGTGATAGCATATTTGCTGTAAAATTGCACCATTTTCGGGGAAGGTATAACTTTTTTTTGATACCTTAAATGTCCTAAATACTTACCTACTTTTTTAACAGACTTTAAAAAAAGAGGTCCTAAGTTTGACCTGTATGTATGTATGTACCTATACCTATACATACAGGATATTTTTTTATCAGTGCACAAATTTTTAGGATCGACTCAGAATCGGTAAGTGAACAACTTTCTCCTAGAAACATAGGTCGAAATATGACAAATATTTTATGACCTTTCATACAAATCGGACTGATCACGTGATCGAATTAGTATGAGAAGTACAAAATTTTTTGTCGTATTTCGATGTTTCTAGGAGAAAGTTGTTCACTTATCGATTCTGAGTCGATGCTAAAAATTTGTGCACTGATAAAAAAATTATCATGTATATGTTTGTCCGCGATTATCTCGCGTTTGGCCGAACCGATTTTGATGCGGTTTTCAGGAAAGTATTTGTTACATTTAGAAGAAGGTTTTAGTTTATTAACCGGCTTCAAAAACGGAGGTTCATCTTTATTATTTATTTATTACTTTTTATTTTTTCTAAATTGTATGTGTAAATTGTACCATAAAATATCCATATCTCAAAAACTACTGAACCGATTTTAATGAAACTTAAACTGTACACTAAGTTGGAATACACTTGTTTTAAATCAAAAATAATCATATTGATATGTCTTTTAGTTTTCGAGAAATTTGTGGACAATCATACATATACTTAGGTACGAAAATTAGCACACGTGCTTGGAAGCCTAAATGCAACACTATACTTACTCAAATTAAATATTATCCAATTCCAACAATATCACATACAGACAGGTCAAACTGATTACCTCCTTTTTTTTTAAAGTCGGTAATAAAACACGTTTGTTATAAGTACCTACCTACCTAGGTACGGCCAAATTAAAAGGTAAGTACAAAAAAAATATTTTATGTGAACAATTGATTATATTCTTGCAAAATAATCTTCGATCGAAGAAAATAATCGATTGTTTTATTACTGAAAATAAACGATTTTATTCAATCTATTTTTTACTACTTGAGTCATATACCTATTCTGTGCTTGAGTGCTTGAGTGCACGCACCTCACACGCACAGCACGTGGCACAGGCACATGAGTAAATAAATATCTTATTCATGTGGCACAGGTACCTAAGTAAGTAGGTACTATTCGATTCTGTTATGCCCGGAGAGTGAGAGAGATGGGTATAACCTGCAGGTGACATGTTAGCCCGAACGTCCATTACATTTTGCGGTCAAATAATTATTAAATGACAGGGTCTAGATTAGAAGGCTGTGTATAGAATAGATAGATGGACATAATATTATGGACTTCAAACACAATATTATGCTTCAAATGTCAAATGAAGCCCATATCATATTTTAAGCCGGTAGCCCTCCTTGCATGCAGATATAAAACGTACCTAATTTAATTTAGGTAATATAACTAGTCCTAGCGGTACGCCAAAAAATGCTGTAAATGGTGTTAGTTAAGGGCTTATTACATTTGGCTGAATTCAGACGTCTAAATGAATTAGCATCTAAAATTAAGTCAAGTGTAATAGCATTAAGCAAGTTAGAATTCTAAAAAGTAAGCTAATTAGAAAGAAGTACGGTTACTGACTGCTAAATGCTAGTTAGAAGCCTAATTAGCAAGGTGTAATAGCATTTAGTTCATTTAGTTACTAAAACGTGCTCAGTGTTGCCAATTTAGCATTTTATGGCATAATGTTTTCTTTCTGTTTAGCATATTATTTTTTCATCTATACTCAATATAATAATAATATTATAAAGAGGAAAAATTTGATTGTTTGTTTGTTTGTTTGCATCGAATAGGCTCGGAAACTACTGGACCGATTTAGAAAATTCTTTCACCATTAGAAAGATACATTACATTCTTCCCGAGTGTAATAGGCTATATTTTGTCCCGATATTCCTACGGGAACGGGTACCACGCGACGCGGGTGAAACCGCGAGGATCCTCTAGTTTAGCATATCTAGCATAGTTTTTAGTATAAATAATACCTTTTAAAAACAACACTTAAATGAAATAAAAAAAACGAAAGGTAAAACCGCGGGCGGCAGTTAGTATTAAAATAATTAAATTCTCGTAGGTTAATTAGGGATGTGATTTTTTTTTCTTGTGATAAATCGAAAGATCATATATGTTTTCTAACAAACTATTTTTATTTTTTTGCAATAATTCAAAAGTTATATCAAAATAAAAATTAGTTTTTGAATCCAGAACCCAAGACACGCCAAAACAGCTCCCGAACAAACACGAGAACGTGTGACGTCATAATGTTAACTTTCACTCATTGCAGTACCGGTGAAGCATCGGCGGGGGCCTCCAGGCACCCGACATGCCAACAAAATGCTGCCTTATTTCTATAGTAATAAGGTCTCTATTTTCCACTGCCAATCGGCACCCGCTATCTTTCAGAGGCGTGGACAACTGATAGACACACAGACAAAAACTTCAAGTTTTAGCTTACTTCGCCATCACCACGCGGAGGTTTTAACCGCCTCTGTGGTCTAGTGGTTCATACCACCGATTTCAGACCTAGAGGTCCCGGGTTCGATTCCCAGTGGGGGTACATATTGTATTCGGTTTGGTTGGTGGTAGGACTTGTTCTTAGTCCGCCTGGCTAGCTACCACCATCTTATCTAAGTCTGACGCCATAACAATGATGTTTTCAGCATTATTGTGTTCCGGCAGTTAGAGATAAGATAGCCAGTTCCTCAGTTATTGAGGATTCCGGGAGTAGTGCGCTTCCACCTTCAGCCTTATCATCACTTATCATCAGGTGTGATGAAGGCTAAGTGCTACCCCGTTGTGAATAAATAAAATAAATAAAAGGTAGCTTTTACGAATTTTTATTTTTTGAGCCGATTTTGATGAAATACGGTTTTTAGTATTATTTTGACAATAAAACAACAACGCACTTTTAAAAATATAAAAAAATTCCAAGATGGCGGCCAACTTTTTTGATTGTGGGCTGATTTCGATGAAACTTGTTTTCTAGTACTATTTTGACAAGAAAACAGCAACGCAATGTTAAAAATATTAGGGCAGGAATTTGACCACCATCTTGTTTGTTAACAGGATGTGGTCTAATATGTTGCATTTTGGTTTTTGGTAAAAGAGTTAAGTTGAGTTGAGAGAGAGAAAACAAAGGTGGCCACTATCTTGACCTTTTTTAACATTGCGTTTCTATTATTTTGTCAAAATAGTACCAAAAACATAGTTTCATCAAAATCGAACCACAAAAACGGTGGCAGCCATCTTGAATTTTTTAATATTTTTAACATTGCGTTACTGTTTTCTTGTCAAAATAATTCTAAAAACCGAGTTTCATCAAAATCGACCCACAAACAAAAAAGTTGACCGCCATCTTGATTTTTTATTTTTTTAACATTGCGTTGCTGTTTTCTTGTCAAAATAGTACCAAAAACCAATTTTCATCATAATCGACCCTCAAACAAAAAAGTTGGCCGCCATCTTGGATTTTTTTATTTTTATAAGTGCGTTGTTGTTATCTTGTCAAAATAGTACTAGAAATCGAGTTTCATCAAAATCGGCCCACAAACAAATAAGATGGCCGCCATCTTAGATTTTTTAATATTTTTAACATTGCGTAGCTGTTTTCTTTTCAAAATAGTACTAGAAATCGAATTTCATCGAAATCGGCCCAAAAACAAAAAAGTTGGTCGCCATCTTGGTTTTTTAATATTTTTAACATTGCGTTGCTGTTTTCTTGTCAAAATAGTACTAGAAATCGAGTTTCATCGAAATCGGCCCACAAACAAATAAGATGGCTGCCATCTTGGAATTTTTAATATATTTAACATTGCGTTGCTGTTTTCTTGTCAAAATAGTACTAGAAATCGAGTTTCATCGAAATCGGCCAACAAACAAAAAATTTGGCCGCCATCCTGGTTTATTTATCATTTTTGACACTGCGTTGCTGTTTTCTTGTCAAAATAGTACTAGAAATCGAGTTTCATCAAAATCAGCCCACAAACAAAAAAGTTGGCCGCCATCTTGGATTTTTTATATTTTTAACAGTGCGTTGTTGTTTTCTTCTCAAAATAGTACTAGAAATCGAGTTTCATCAAAATCGGCCCACAAACAAAAAAGTTGGCCGCCATTTTGGATTTTTAACTTTTTTAACATTGCGTTACTCTTTTCTTGATGAAATAGTACCAAAAACCAAGTTTCATCGAAATCAGCCCACAAACAAAAAAGTTGGCCGCCATCTTGTTTTTTTTATCATTTTTGACATTGCGTTGCTATTCCATTAAATAGGTATCTATATTTTTGTTAACAAATTTGAAAAAAAATAATTTTTTTCGCCACCAATTATTGTTATTGGTTCGAATCATCAATTCGAACAACGATTCGAACTATATTACTATTTTATTTTTATAGGTAAACTAAAGTACATAAAGTCATTCATTTCTTTCGTGTTTTTTTATTTCATTTAAGTGTTGTTTCTTAAAAGTTTTTATGCTAAAAAATAAATGAATGAAAAAATTATATGCTTAACAGAAAGCAAATATGCCAAATCTAGCATCATCATCATCATCATAATAATCATCATCATTTATATGCTAAATTGGCAACACTGATTGCTTTCTTCTAAATTCAGATGCTGAATAAGTCAAGTCTAATCAGAACCTTCTAAATAGCCTTCTTTTTAACCGACTTCTAAATCAAAAAGGAGGAGGTTCTCTATTCGTCTGTATGTATGTTTTTTTTTTTTTTTTTTTTTTTTATGTATGTCCACCGATTACTCGAAGACGGCTGAACCGATTGAAATGGTTCAAACGTTATTACATCAGGTTGGTTTCCAAGTTGGTCCCATTTTTTGAAATTTTGAAATCGGTTCAGTAGTTTTCAGGAAATCTTGAAAATACTGTCGTTTTCGTTACCACTTTATGTGAATTTAATACATATCTTTAGGGAATAACTCCTTTGTTTATAAACCGATTTAGATGATTCTTGTTTTGTTAAAAAGGGGATACCTCAAGGTATTTTAACCGACTTCGAAAAAGGAGGTTTTGAGTTTGTTCACATACCTATTTACCAGAAAACACGCAAATTGCCTGCACGATGCACTAAAAAGAGTGAAATAAAAATTATTTTTATAAAAAAATAAAACCGCCTTCTAAAAAACCACATCAAAAAAGTAAGAAATAATTCCTCACCAAATAAATAACGTAAGTACTTTGAAGTCGGGCGGGTTTTAACAAAAACAACAAAAAATTGTACATGTTTCACGCCCGACTTCAAAGTACTTACGTTATTTATTTGGTGAGGAATTATTTCTTACTTTTTTGATGTGGTTTTTTAGAAGGCGGTTTTATTTTTTTATAAAAATATTTTTTCTAACTACTAAATTCAGATGCTGAATTTAGCCAAGTGTAATAAGCACTTGAAAATCGGAACGATTGATCTTTAGGCCATAAGAATCAATTTGACCCGTAGGACGAGAGCTTATTACACTTGGCTAAATTCAGCATCTAATTCAGCATACATTGCTTGTTTTGATTGCATCACTTGCTACAAATAAGCTCAAAGAAAGCAATGTATGCTTAATTAGATGCTGAATTTAGCCAAGGTGTAATAAGCCCTGAAAAAGGAGAGGAGTTACTGATGACGTCATCTTTTATTTGAATGGCAAAAAAATGTTTTTGTTGTGAAACCTATCGTGTAAGGTAGGTACCTATCTAATGAAAGGGCTTACTAAGCCGATTCTAAAAATGTATCACATCATTATATTTTAGTCACTTGTTTTACATTACTTAATTAAAATAAAAATCATTTTCAAAACATACCAAGTTTGGGCACTTCCAGATACGATACGATACGGACGGTTGAATCATTATTTGTAAAACATACCTAGGTATCTCAAATGATAGGTAATATAATAGCCTCATATCAAACCCCAAGAAAGCAATTTTGAAAATATTTACATTTAGGTAGTATTTTTATATAGATATAATATAGATATAAGAAGCCCTACACTGGGATTCTATTAAATAATAAATGTAATTGCAATCGATATAAATCTTTACTGCGGCACCATGGCCGATATATTCTATATCTACTACAACACGCGACCGCGGAATCGTCTGGACTCTAACAAAACAAACTACTCGCGTAGGTAATGACAATCCATTCGATATTTTGAATACTGATTTAAACATAAATCAACCATAGACAATGCAAGGAGGTATCATATCCTAACAATATGATACCACATGCCGCCGCCGCAACAAAAAAACCTTTCTTACTAAAGAAATGTTTTTTCCTATATGGATTACCCTAAAGCGAAGGCCCTGCCTACCTTGGAACGATATCACATCAATAAGACTGGTCCTCACTAACGGACAGCCAGGACAATGGTCGATATAATTATTACTTTCTTGAAATCAAAACAAACCAACCATTGCATTGGCTTGACATACCAAAACCAAGGGAAAAGGTCTGCCCAGCCTTAAACCTAACCCTAATACATCATATGTAGTTACAATCAAAGCTAACCCTAGCTCATTTAAGCATTAACTAAGTCGAAATTCCAAGATCAAACATGTCGGACAAGCACCAATAATATATTGACTACGAAATTACCCAAAAATAACCCTCATCTCAAAAGGTGCCCGACAACAAGCTTGGAACTTCATAAACCTGTGGTAACCTCAAGCAGACTGTCTACTAGGGGCCACCACAGTTTATGTAGCGTGGTCAACATTGCCAGTCAGGGTTAGAGGGATCCTGCAACAAACAGGATATGACCCTGGTCCTTATTGGACCATCAGGGTTTCCTCCCCCCCCTCACCAACAAATGTTGACGTCACCTCGTTCCTTAAGTGACATCGAAAAAACTTACAAACTAACTAAAACGGAAATAAAATGAAACACAGAAGTGTTACTTTTGTGGTCCAGATCATTAACGAAACGTGATGTCAATATCAACATAAGTTAAGGTCAGGGGATTCTCACTCCTAATTAGATAATAGGTCATCGTCCTGCCCTATCCCATGAAGGTAAAGAGACACGACACGATGTCTACTAATTAGTAAAAATGCAAAAAAATAATTGTTTTATTAAATTAAACATTAAAAAAAAAATTAAATAAGTACATCATAAATGGACCACAGGACACTTCGTGGGCTTCAGGTGCAGTATTTCCGTACATGAAAAAGAAACACATATTAATACAAATCACACAATTATACATTTCAACTATCTAACAATCACTATTATAAAACATCCTAAAATCCTATCCTATTTCTATCCCTATTATAAAATGAATCTATAAAAGAAAATTTATTTTTACATTTAATTTTATATGTAACAAATTTAACTCGTTTCTTATTTCGTAAAGAACTAATATTACATAACGAACTTATATTGGATTTCGAAATCCTATTCATATTCGACTTTTCAAACTTTTTCGCGCCTTTCTTCATTTTACTGTCATTCCTATTTTTATTCATAAAAAAAACTTTTTAATCTAGGAATGACATACGAACTTTTTTCTGACATATTACTTTTTCGAAAATTACTCTGACATCCGTCATTCGAGACATCTATCACTTGTGACTGTTGTGACTCATTGTCATCAATGTCAATCGATGTCAACATAAAATTCATGTCAACATTAAATTCAAAATTAATTTTTTTGTAAATTATACAAAATTTTTCAAAATTCAAAATTATGCTATTCCTGCTAATAAAATCACAACCCAACACTATGTTTGGTACAATGTCCCTTACAACAACGAATCGCTGTGTAAACAACACGTTATCTATCAAGAAACATACATTAGTTTTCCCTACTATTGAAAGTTTTCCACCACTCACATTTCGTAGTTCAGCGTTCACCATGTCCACACTGAGACCTAGACTGTCTACTACCGTCTGTGATATTACCGACACACTCGCACCGGTGTCCACCAAGGCGTCTATTTTCTGACCACGACACTCAATAGATAAAAACGGCGTACGCTTACTTGTGTTGTGATTGTCCTGCACCAACGTCAGCTGCATACAATCCTCTTCTCTACTTACAACAATATTATTATTAGATTGTGGGGAGGTCTCAGTCGTCCTCCAAGATGATGTCGTGATGGGCATCATCGGGGCTTGAGCTCTAAAATCATTCAATTCACTTGCATCATACAAATCATGGGGTTTTTCGTTTGGCGTGCGAGAGGCACATTGATTGGGAGTTGGCACATTCTCTAACTCCGGCACAAAATAAACACATTGATTAGATTCATCACCACTGCTAGAATCACACATATTAGGGGCACATTCCTCGAAGCACTCAAGTGGGTCCGATACAAAACCAAACTCCCTGATAAACTCCTTCTTCATTTCGTCGTAGTCTTTCACCATATCGACGATCTTATCGTAGAAATATCGGGCTGCGCCCGTGCAGAAAGCTCCAACGACGATTTTCTTGGCCTCGCCTTCGTAGCCTTGCAGAGCCGTCATCACCTCGTAGCTCCGAAAAAAAACTTCGACATCTCCGTGGATGCCGTCGAACAATAAGACCTCCATGGTCTTCCTAGTTTATCTTGGGAATCTGCAACACATAAACACCGTATAATTGCGTTCTACGTAATTCGTTCGCGCCTAACACCATAAGAAGCCCTACACTGGGATTCTATTAAATAATAAATGTAATTGCAATCGATATAAATCTTTACTGCGGCACCATGGCCGATATATTCTATATCTACTACAACACGCGACCGCGGAATCGTCTGGACTCTAACAAACTACTCGCGTAGGTAATGACAATCCATTCGATATTTTGAATACTGATTTAAACATAAATCAACCATAGACAATGCAAGGAGGTATCATATCCTAACAATATGATACCACAGTACCTACTTATATTATTGCCCAGCCATTTGTGATTGAACCGGAAATAATAAGACCAATTTTTGCAGCACTCTAGTTCCATTGAACTACTGGGCGAAAAAATCCTACTAATATATTTCTTCATACCTTTATCTAGAATCGTATAGTTTCGGAAACACGATTTTATGATTTTGCCTCGACACTTATTCTTTTCGAAAATAGCTCTAAAAAATACGAAATATCAAGATTATTCTTAAATGGGGTTACATATACTATTGAAAATTAGTTTAATTAGTGGACACTAATAATACTTAGGATCGTGTAGAAGCATTTTTTTAAAATCGCTATAGTTTATCAATACGAAGTGATTTTGTGTTTTTTTTTTGCGTAATCTGCAAAATCGGTCTCGCTCCCGCGCGCGTCGTTTTCTCATTGCTATCTCGCTTTGGCATAATTTTTCCGAGTATCGCCTTCAATGTAATGTAATGTGATGTGATGCGATGCGAATTAAGTTTTGTATAACTCGCGCGGATAAAGAAACAATCTGTAAATGGCGGCCGGCCAGTCATGCTGTCTCGCTCACACATACCGTCATGCTGCATGTATACCACGTGGGTGGGTCATGCTATCGCGCTCACACTTAATGCATGGCCGCCATTTACCGATTGTTTCTTTAAACCGCACGAGTTATACTTACCTATCTCTAATCTCTCTCTATATCCGGTAATTGAGGATTCTGGGAGTAGTGCGCTTCCACCTTCAGCCTTAGGCCGTTTGTGCACTACCACTGAATTTTACCGATCCGGAAAAAAACGGATGCTTGTATTTAATTAATTACTAATATAAATGATTAATTATTAAAATACAAGCATCCGTTTTTTTTCCGGACTGATATGGCAGCAATGAAAAACATATGGGCGCTTGTGCACCACACTGAATTTTACCGTCCGTCATTTTACTTGTGTCTTGTGTCCGTGTTTCACGCAAAAACTACTAAGCGGATTTTGATGAAACTTTTTTTGTTATATAGCTAGCTGTAGACATTCGATAGTAGTTAAAAAATAATTTTTCATCAAGCCTCAATTAATTGTGATTTCGGTAAAATGACCCTGTCAGGTACCTTTCACTGATAAGAGGATGAACCCAAAATTCTTTCTGTCTTCTACGTCTTCGTACATAAAGCAATAAAGCAAGTAATTACTGACGTTCCAAGGAACTCATTATTCCTCTCGTTTAAAACGCGTCCGTAGAGTGTAGTTTCAAAGAGATCACTGCGCTGCCCCAGCCAGTAAAAAACCGGACAAGTGCACAAGCCTATCATCCGTGTTTTTCATGCCACGCCGGTCCGTAAAAACACGGACCGCCGGATCGGTAAAATTCAGTTGTAGTGCACAAACGCCCTATCCCATTCCGGACCGTTTTTTTCCGTTCCGAGATGACGGCAATGAAAAACATATGTACGCTTGTGCACTACACTGAATTTTACCGTCCGGAAAAAAACGGATGGTTGTATTTTAATCATAAATCACTACATAGTATAAAACAAAGTCGCTTCCCGTCTGTCTGTCCCTATATATGCTTAAATCTTTAAAACTATGAAACAGATTTTCATGCGGTTTTCACTAACAGGTAGCGTGGTTCTTCAGAAAGATTTTAATACATAATTTATGAAAGTTTTGTGTAAATTGGTAGAAATATAACGATAATTGTCGAAAGTGCCGGCAAACGGCAAGCCGCCCGGGAGTTTTCTGCAAAAACGCTGCCTAATCCTTTCGAGGTTTAAAAAAATAATGCATGTTGGGATATTCCTCTTCTATAGATCTACAAAAAAGTCCGCGATAGCATATGTCTATCTTTTAAGGATAGCATATTATAGCCATATTATCTCTTAAAAAATGGTTACGAACAATGCGGTAATTTGGAAAGCTATTTAAACGGATACAGTATTAACCCTTATCAATCTAAATACGTTAGTTGCTTTAAGCATTTCATGCACATTATTTTACTCTTTTACACCATATAATTTAAATGAATATCTTAGGAGTTATCGCAAATAAATTAACGCACGCCAAAATAAATTCAAGCGCCTTTCTCGATTGACGACCGATTTGGCGCAGGAGTAGGCTACCCACCTTCTGCGCCAGTGGTCTCGGGTTCGATTCCCGAACAAGACAAATATTTGTGTGCATGAACATGTCTATTTGTCTTGGTCTGGGTGTTAACTATGTATAATATGTATGTATTTACAAACAAAAAGTATTTAATATATATTTATCCGTTATCAAGTTTTCCATGATACAGTTTCTTAATGAAATTAAAATGGGCTTAGATAATTGGTGTGAATGTAAGAATTTATTTATTTATTATTATTATCCCTGTTAGCATAGAGGGAGTTAGTGACGCCGGCCAGGTTGCCGACCTATTTAAGGAGCATTTTAAAGTTAACTCGTTACTAGAACTGGGTAATACGGAATTGGGCAAGGGTAATTGTATACCGAGTCGAGCGTGTTACATCACGGCGAAGGAGGTTGAGCAGGTAGTGCGTAGTATGAAGCGAGGGAAATCCCCAGGCCATGACTCACTCAGCATTGAGCACCTGCAGCATGCCGGTGTCCATCTGCCGAGAGTGCTCGCATTACTGTTTACATTTTGTCTAAGTCACTCTTACCTTCCTGAGGCTATGATGAGAACGCTTATTGTCCCTATAGTAAAAAATAAGACTGGTGATCCGTCGAAGTTAAATAACTACAGGCCTATATCACTCGCCACAGTTATTGCCAAGGTGCTTGATGGTGTTATTGATATTCAGTTAAGGCAAAGTGTAAACATTCACGACGCGCAATTTGGTTTCCAACCTGGATTGTCAACGGAGATGGCTATTCTGAATCTCAAGAACACCGTACAGTACTACACAGACAGAAGCACACCTGTCTACGCATGCTTCTTGGATTTATCTAGAGCTTTTGACTTAGTCGTTTATGACAAGCTGTGGTCGAAACTTGCGAGTGATACGAAACTTCCTTCCGCTTACATAAGCCTCCTTAAATATTGGTACGCAAACCAGACTAATATGGTGAGGTGGTCGGGGTCACTATCGGGCGCGTACAGGTTGAAGAGTGGTGTAAGGCAAGGCGGACTAACATCGCCGACCCTCTTCAATCTCTACCTGGACCGGCTGATCCGTGAGCTTGGGAGTGCTGGTGTCGGCTGCTCGATTGACGGTATTATTGTCAACAACATTAGCTATGCAGACGACATGGTTCTGCTTTGCCCATCGATCAGTGCTCTCAGAAAGCTGATAGCGATTTGTGAACGCTACGCGGAGGCTCATGGGCTCAGATACAACGCCGTAAAAAGTGAGGTGATGGTTTTTAAGTCGGGTTCAAAAATATATGACACTTTTCCACCAGTAATACTGAATGGCAGTCCCCTTAAAAAAGTTAAGCAGTTCAAGTATCTGGGCCACTGGGTCACCGAGACTCTGGCGGACGATGTGGATATGGATAGAGAGCGTAGGTCACTATCAGTTCGAGCTAATATGCTGGCTCGTAGGTTTGCAAGGTGTACTACGGAAGTTAAAATTACGCTTTTCCGAGCTTTCTGCCAAGCCTTTTATACCTGCAGCTTATGGGTCAAGTACACGAAAAAATCACATAGTGCCCTACGCACACAATACAACAATGCATTCAGAGCACTGTTCAGGCTGCCACCTTACTGTAGTGCATCAGGTATGTTTGCGGACGCGCATGTTGATAGTTTTGCAGCGATCGTGCGCAAACGAGTTGCGTCCCTGATGAGCCGCGTGCGGGGCAGCCCCAACAGTTATCTGCAGCTGTTTGCTTCTAGAATGGATCTAGATTGTCCAATAATGCAGCATTGGAACCAGCTGCATGTTGAGCATACTGGTTCCAAGCCCAAATATAGGATAAGATAGTTTTTATAATTTACCTCGACATTCGTTACTGATTTATTTTTGTTTGATTTAATTATTTAGTTTAATTTAATTATTAGTTTGATTTATTTATTTTTTCTTTATTTTTATTTTACCTTGACATCGTTATTAATTTATTTTTGTTTGATTTAATTGTTTAGTTTGATTTATTTTTTCTTAATTTTTATTTTATGTTAGTTTTAGTACTTACCTAATTATTATTATAATGAAAATGTAATGTTCCCTAATTATTGTAATATGGACGTGTATAGTCTGAAATAAATGATTTTATTATTATTATTATTATATTATTATTATTATTATTTTTCACCAATAACACGTAATATAATTATCTAGCACCAAAATATGGATTTTGAAATTTTTGTTTGTCTGTCTGTCTGTCTGTTGTCCGTGTTTCACGCAAAAACTACTAAGCGGATTTTGATGAAACTTTTTTTGTTATATAGCTGTAGACATTCGATAGTAGTTAAAAAATAATTTTTCATCAAGCCTCAATTTAATTGTTATTTCGGTAAAATGACCCTGTCAGGTACTTTTCACTGATAAGAGGATGAACCCAAAATTCTTTCTGTCTTCTACGTCTTCGTACAGAAAGCAATAAAGCAAGTAATTGCTGACGTTCCAAGGAACTCATTATTCCTCTCGTTTAAAACGCGTCCGTAGAGTGTAGTTTCAAAGAGATCACTGCGCTGCCCCGACCAGTAAAAAACCGGACAAGTGCACAAGCCTATCATCCGTGTTTTTCATGCCACGCCGGTCCGTAAAAACACGGACCGCCGGATCGGTAAAATTCAGTTGTAGTGCACAAACGCCCTTATCACCACTTAACATCAGGTGTGATGTGATGGATGAAGGCTAAGTGCTACTGCTACCACGTTGTGGATAAAAAAAAATATCATCCCCAATGATTTCAGGGACTATTCTACTCATGAAAACAAACAACTTTTATGATGGGACCAAAACTGAAATCATGAAATAAAATTATAGATGTTCCATACAAAATTACAAAAATATTTAAGTAATCAAAATGTATGAAATACTTAAGTAGCTGATTTTTTCGATTTCAGTTTTGGTCCTGAATTCCTGATATAAAAGTTTTTTTTTCATGATTATAATATTCCGAAATTAATATAGTCTAGTGTAAGTTTTAAATTGCGCTTGCATTAAGAATTAGGTATGTTATGTAGGCTAATAAAGCTTAATACTATTCTACCTAAGTAGGTACATCTTATTTTTTACCATTATGATTGATCTGTCAACTCATAAAAATTAAGTTCAAAAACTAAAACCCGACTACTGAAAAATCACGCTCTAAAAAGTATGAAACAAGAAAATATTCTCATCTGAAATTGCCGTGGTCAATAGGCCAATAGGCTTCGCGAACAGCAGGACATACTGCGATCGCCAACACTTGGCAGGCCATGCGTGGCGATTATGGCAACCCCCCCCCCCCCCCCCCCCCCCCCAAAGGGTTTTACACTTAGCTAGGAATAGCGGGGCCGCCGTGGACTGGGGGCTGGGCATAGGCCTCCCCCAAGGACGGACCGTTAGTAGCCACTAGCGGCTATGGTAACGGCGGGGCAGGGGTTGCTGAGAATCCCCGGGTAAGACCAGGCTACCAACACAGACGACTTGACCTGGCAACCTACAACACGAGCATATTGCGTACTGTCTCGAAGCTCATAGAGTTGGAAGAGGTTTAGTAAGTTACACTGGAACATCATTGGATTATCTGAAGTCCGAAGAGAACTTGATTATCCTGCAATCCGGTAACTTACTTTACCACCGGGAGAGCGAACAACAGTCCCTAGGTGTTGTCCACATTCCACAAGTCCCTAGTCAACAACGTGATCACCATCGGAAGCGTGTCGAGCCGGGTAGCGTACCCGATACTCAGAATATCGAAACGGTATTCGCTAAATGTATACGCTCCGACCTCGACACATGGCGATGACGAAGTGGAGTCTATGTATGAGGAGGTTTCGAAACCCATGCATAGCTATAAAACCCACTACACGGTTGTGATGGGAGATTTCAATGCTAAGTTGGGGCAACGTTGCAGTGATGAGTTAAGAGTGGGGCAATTTGGATTTGGGCAATGGAACGATAGCGGCCAGATGTTGGCAGACTTCATGGAGACGGAGAACCTCTTTATGATGAACTCCTTCTTCAGGAAGCCCGTAACCGGCAAATGGACCTGGATCAGCCCGGACGGTACAGTCAATAACGAGATCGATTTAACATGTCGACCAAGAAGCACATCCTCAATGATGTCAGTGTGATCACCGCTGTTAAGACAGTAAGCGATCAACGTATGGTCAGAGGCACATTGAATATCAATGTTAAGCTTGAAAGATCGCGGCTGATAAAATCCATGCTCCGACCAATACTGGCTCAAATTTAAAACAATTTTGACGAATTCAGCTCGGATAGGCATAGGCAGTGTTCGGGAAGCTCCGTGTGACGTGGGAAGTGTGTGTTGCCAGTCATTACTGGCTAGTAATGACTGGCAACACACACTGGTCAAAGACTTTCGTCTTGAGACATGGAGGTATTTCGGATGCGAATATATGCCGCCACGCCGTAAGCCTACTGACCTATGGAAGTGAGACGTGGTCTTTTACAATGGGTCTCAAAAGAAGGCTCAAAGTCACCTAGCGAGCAATGGAGAGAGCGATGCTTGGTATTTCCTTGCTCGATCGAATCAGAAACGATGAGATCCACAGGCGAACTAAAACCACCGACATCGCTCGAAGGATTGTACCGTTGAAGTGGCAGTGGGCGGAACAGATAGCGCGGAGAAACGATGGCCGTTGAGGCGGAAAGGTTCTCGAATAGCGATCGCGTACCGGTTCCGTGGGCAGGCCCCCTACAAGGAGGACCGACGATCTGGTCAAAGTCGCGAGAAGCCGCTGGATGCGGGCAGCGCATGATCGATTGTTGTGGAGTTCCTTGGGGGAGGCCTATGCCCAGCAGTGGGCGTCGTTCGGCGATATGATGATGATGAATTTCGTGATAAAGTCAAAATTCGATTTATGCAAGCAAAGCCGCAAGCAACAACTAATAAAATATATATTTTTGAAACGAGCTCACCAAGAGCTTTCATTTGATACCAAACACGATATTCTTCTCAAAAAAAATTTTTTTAGTTCACAACTTTATGTCGTCTAGAGGGCGCCATATTCAATTTCATGTGACGTGACATAGCCTATAACCAGCAGACAATCAAAACGCTTCCAACGATACCTCAATTGTGAATATATGATCAGCAGTTTAGAACTTATGCGGGAACAGATGAACATACATACAAACATACATACATACATACCGGTCAAACTCATAACCCTCCTTTTTTTTGCTTTGCCGTAGTCGGGTAAAAATATAACGCAAACTCAGCCCCTCAACCTCACAATATTTTTTATTCAAAAACATGTTTTCGACGTTCTTCGAAAAATGGCACTTACAAGTAGGTACCACCTAATAATGAAGACTGATTTCCGTTTTGTTTTGAACACAAATTAGTATTGGCAAAGCATGCACGTTTGGCCTACTTACCTTCCTAAAGAAAGCGGCCTGCACTTCCAGTCCAGATGCATCACAAATGTCACTGTGCCATTGCCAGGCCAATTAGCCCGGAGATCTAAATAACTAATTCGTTTCACTCATGACCTAATATCATGCCAAATGTCGTTCCCAAAATAAGTAGGAACCTACTTGGGTGAATCAACTTTTAAAGCACTCCTTTCATGTCCCCCCCCCCCACTGATAATATTGTAAAAAGGCCATAAAAAACTTTAAACTTAAAAGAACTTAGGTTAATTAAAAAGTTAGATCTACTTATTACTATTCTGTTATCAATGTATAAGAAATGATTTTTCAATATTAATTAAGCAGTTTCGTAGTAACGCAGTTAAGGAAAAATGCTTCCCATAGTAAAAAATCTTGTCCCCAATGGTACCCTTGACGATTTTTCTGCATAACTTTAAAAAATTACCTAAGAAGCGTGGATTTTTAAGTTGTTTTTATAAAGAAAATGAATCACACTTTTATTTAAACCGTCCAAACACGTAATTTTTAAATTAATCATTTTTTGACAAATATTTTTTTGATCGTCCCCCTAACACAGAGGTAAAAAACAAAATCTACTGCGTTACCTAATATAATTCACCAATTTTTGAAGAGACGCCTCCTCCAACAACCTCCGCCTGTAGCGGTAAGACCCACGGTGGTAGACAACACAAAGGCGGGCGCGGAGTGGGCACTCCAGGATGACCCCTTCTCCAACGGCCGTTGGATGGAATAAGATGGTGGGGAAAAAGAAGAGGAAAAAGGAGGCAAGACCGGAGAAGGCCGCGGCTGCGTTGCCTGCACGAGAGGAGGCGGTTTTGGCGAGGGAGGGCCCTGTAGCTGACCCAATGCTGGCCCAGAGGTTAAGAGCTAGAGAGCTTGGAGGTGATCCCACCCAAGACCTCGGCAGTGACTATAGACCTCCTGCTATAGGCTGAGAACCCCCGAGTATGTCCCCCCCTAGGGTAACATACTCGGAGGTAATTGGACGGGCGAGGAGGGCTATCTCTGGAGGAGGGAGTTTGGAGCACAGGGGACCGGGGTCCGGGTTAGAATGACCTGGACCGGTCGGCGGCCGAATCAAAGAGGTCTCCGATCCAAGTCCAAGATCGGCGATGGCCGATTTGCTCGCCGAGAAATTGAAATTGAAATTCCATTACGACGACCGATTTGGCGCAGGGGTAGGCTACCCACCTTCTGCGCCAGAGGTCTCGGGTTCGATTCCCGAACAAGACAAATATTTGTGTGCATGAACATGTCTATTTGTCTTGGTCTGGGTGTTTACTATGTATATTAAGTATGTATTTACAAACAAAAAGTATTTAAGTATATATTTATCCGTTATCAAGTTTTCCATGATACAGTTTCTTAATGAAATTAACATGGGCTTAGATAATTGGTGTGATTGTAAGAAGTTATTTATTTATTTATTTATTATAATAAATTGTTTTATGAAAAAAAAAATGATAGCATAGCACCAGAGAAAGGCAAAATAATGGGGTACTTTCTCAGGCGTTACCATTTTTTTCTCTTGCGTTACCAAAATGTCCTTTAGTTTTTCCAAAGTCTAAAGGAGATTACTTCACATTTTCTTTTACTTCACTACATAGTATAAAACAAAGTCGCTTTCTCTGTCCCTATGTCCCTTTGTATGCTTAAATCTTTGAAACTACGCAACGGATTTTGATGCGTTTTTTTTTAATAGATAGAGTGATTCAAGAGGAAGGTTTATATGTACTTTTTATCCCGATATTCCCACGGGAACGGGAACCACGCGGGTGAAACCGCAAATAATATGTTCATGGATAACAGCTGTATGTTTATCTATCTATCTAAAGTTTATCTCACACCAATGTGTACCTATAGCGTTAGACGTTGATTGTTACCTAATAAAGATTTATACTTACTTAAATCATCCATCTATCACTCTTTCCATTTATAATGTTGCATCTATTTTTTATTTGACAGAACAGAACCGAACTTCAGCTTATAAATTAGGTACTTATTGCTAAGCTGGTAATTAAAACTTAAAAAAATACTTGAGGTTTCCCCTAAAATAATTAAAATTCCGAGCATTTAGGTAGGTAGGCATGGTAGGTATATCCGGAAAATATAAATAAAAAAGTTATCTACCTACCCTACAACTAACTGGTACTTATTAAAAAACTCAATATAGGTACGTTCAGCAGAAAACCCATGACTCCATGCCAATTACAGTCAATTAGTTAAGTAGGTACCTACCTACTTATTTTACTAGTAAATTATTTATACAGTAGGTACAGTACCTACCTACCTACCTTTTTAGAACAGATAACCACAAAAATGTATTTGAGAAATAACTTACTTATCCAGAAAATCAATATTGACTTAAAGATATTCAAACTCACCTCTTCTTCACCAGATATATCACCCAATAATTTCTCAGGTTCAGACTCGCTGTCACTATCCGAATCGAAGTCGTGCCTTGCAGTGTGCCGCACGGGAGGATTGAACTTCGCCATGGCTGCCCTCACCACCTCCTCCTCGTCTGAATTCGAAGGGCTCTCGATCTCCCTAGCGTTCAACACTGGGACTGTCTCGTCGTACATCCCTCGCACATAGTCAGCACCCTCGTTGTAGTTACATTCTCTTTGCACGCAATAACTCGCACTCGAATGCTCACTATTGACATTGAAAGTCTGGCAGTGTTTGTCGCTGGTCGCCATGGCAACGCTGTGCGCTGAGCACCAACCTCCTCGGTTGCAACTGCCCGTGGAATAGCAATGTGCCAGTGCCAGTAAAGCACCCCGTGGTGGAATGCGGGTTCGTTCACCTTTGTCTCAGAAAACATGGTACAGCATGGCACAACTTAACATCGAGTATTGTGCTGCAGAATTCGATAACTTTCCTTTCCATTTAGATTGTTTAAAAATCACAAACTACGAGTAGACATGGCAATATGTAGGTTTAACATGGCTTTGAATTCCAATCTAGGTTTTTTATTTATTTGAAAGTTGGGACTGGTTAGATTAAAGAACTAGAACTAGTTTGTTTTATAAAAACGTCAACTTTATTTACTAAAATATTATTGTTATTACCTTATTTACGTGATACAAATATAGTTGATTAACAACCTGTGTGATTTCATGGTTTTGTAAGTAACATAAATGCCACAATCATTCAATACTGTGACAAAATTACGTATCAACTCAACTACAGCAAAATTAAGACAGAGATCTATTAATGAAATATGAATTAAAATTAAGTGGCTAAAACTAACAAACTTATTAATGTCGTCATAATTCTGGAATACAAGCAAACACATGGTCAATAAAATCCTTAATTTAATACGATACAACAGGCTTTGACGCATATCTAACCTACCCTGAATGCCTATTCCTAATCTCAAAGTCATAGTCATACACTTGGGTGGAGTAACAACTATAAGTTTATCATTAATATATTTCAAAAACTATAGAATATGTTACAGGGGAACAGTTAAGATATATCTACAAAAATATTACTATTTAAATATTCATTCATACATGATCCCAAAAATATTAAAATATTGACTGTCATATGAATTTTACAACATATAATTATTATGAAAATATACATTTAAATGTGGTTTAGAATGACCACTAGGTACATTGATCAAAACATTGAGTTACATTGGGTTACACAGTTTTGTTATGTCCAGCATAACAATAAGTGTGTATCCTCAAATAGGTAAAAGTTGCGTTACAATTTAGAATTTGAAAATTACAATATCCCACCAATATATCTAACAAATTGTATGCACATTTTACTTTTATCACATTTCGCAGTCTTGAATTACAAAGAGGAATTAATTTAGTTTAATTAAATTAGGTAGGCACAGATATGTCTTGGCACATGTTTACAGAGACTAGTCAGAACTTAATGCACATATCAAAAAGATAAGCACACAAGCAACGAATCTGTAATAATGTCTTGTTGATCACAGATACTCTAAAACGAAGCAAATATTTAGATTCTGCTAAAATTAGTTCAGGCTACTTTGTTGATGAGCTCATCGCAAATCATAGTTAGCTCTTCATTCGCTTTAGTTTTTTGAATAAGAGTTTCCTCAAGAGATGTAATATGCAATTCCTTTCTCTTGATCATGGCGGTCAATTTCAATACCTCAGATTCATGCGACTTGTTTATCTTTTCCAACTCTTGGTTTGCATGATTTAACTTGGAAGTGGCATGCTGTTTTAGTAGCTCATAGTTCGACTGCATCTTAGATAGATTCTCTTCGAATTCTTTTAAAGACTTTTTATATGCGTCCTCGTTAGCTTTACATGCAAGAATAATTTGTTTGCTCTTTTCGTATTTGCTGTGTAAATCACTGAATGAAACCTCCATACTAGCCAAGTGAGCGGTTTGTTCATCTCTTTCTTTAACTAATTTTATTCTCTCTTCATTGCGTCGTTTTTTATCTTGTTCGCTCTCAGCTATCAAGCTAGCAATCGTTCTCTCATATTCTTCAACAACTGCTGCCATACTCTTATTGATTTTTGTCTTTTCGCAAAGTTTCTCATTTAAGTCATTGATCTTTTTCAACCGCTCTTCGCCAACAGATTCTAAAGCTCGCATTTGAGATTCCAAAGTTGACAACCTATCTTTTAATTCCTTACTTTCAGACCTCAAATTATAAACCTGTATTTCTTTTTCCGCGAGCAGTTCTCTGAGTTGAGTAAGAGCGTGATCAGCTTCATTTTGTTCTCTACTTATTTGTGTCATTGAATTGTCGTGGCCGAGTAACGAATTATTACCACTCATAGAAAGAAGTCTATCAATAACAGCAATGGCAGGAGATGTGAATGTAATAGAACGCCTGTTCGAGCTTGTAGGAGTCAATGATTTATTCCTGGTTGTAACTGGATTCACAGCTGGAGTTACCACCATCATTGGCTTTGAAACTGTCACGTTAAGGTCTTCTAAGCTTTCTTCGACCGATTCAGTTGCATTTAGTTTATGAGTTGAATTCAAGTTTGACGGACCTGGCACTGTTTTTTCAAATGTGGTATCTAATTGTTGAGCTACAGAAATCTTTTTCGGAATACTCTGTCTCTTTTGAACTTTGTTTAAAGCAGCAAGAACGCCATCGGTGGACACTCTTTTCGCAAACAATGGATCGAATTTAAGGAACAAGCTTTCTTTGCCACTATCTGCAACTGCATTACTTTTGTTTTGATTCAGTAGGAATTCAAAAGCTTCTGCGTCAATAAACATCTCTCCACCTTCTAACTGTTCTTCATTGCTTTGTGTAGGAAATTCGGAGAATTGCATCATATCTACATCTTCCCCGTCGAAATCAGATATTTTATCATCAATGTTAAGCTCTTCTGTTTCAAAAAATGGACCTTCAAGAGTATCCTCATCTTCAGTGTGAACTTCAATTTCTCGGACGGTTATATCTCTTTCATCAGACGTTTTTGAAGAACATGTTAAGTTACTGATATTCCCACATTCTTTGTCTTCTAAAGATTCAGATGCTTGTTTATCACTGAAACTATGATTACTTGGTGGAGGTGATTTGCGTACTTTCGATTTTGTGATAAATGGATTGAAGTTGATATCGTCAATTTCGGGTATATTAAATACGTTTTTATTTTTCGTACTTTCAGTTGAAGTCTCGGCGGAATAATAAGCAGATTGTTCAGAGGATGATGTCTGTTTCACTTCATTTGAGCTGGTAAAATATTCCCCCGTTATCTTATTTTCTTTAGTAACAACAATTTTAGTGATATTTTCGACTTCATTTTGTAATATTGTTGTATTTTCTGGTACACTTATATTTTTCACATGCACTGTTGGTTCCTTACAAAGGTCTGAAGTTTTTGATTGTAACTCTACGTCAATTTTTTTAGGTGTGATATTATCTGCATGCTCAGAATTTATATTTATTGAATCTTTATTTTTTGTATCAAGTGCTACACTACAAACAGGAGAAACAGCTGGTTTAAGAGATTTTCGGTTCGATGCATTAACAGCTCCGGAAAAGGTCTTATTTATCGCGTTCTTATGAGCAACAGATTTTTTACGTTCTGGTTGTGACTTTCGTCTGTTTTTGTCCTTTTGATGAGATGGTATCTGTTTAACTCTCTCAGTAGCATCTTTTTCAGGCGAATAAGGTGGCGGTGACAATCTTATTTTAGTTTTTGTAGCGAATGGATCATCTATTTCATCAAAATTAAAATTATAGCCCTTTGAAGATATCTTAGGTGAAATTGGTGGCGAATCTGCGGATTTGCTTTGACTCGCAAAAGGTGTGCATTCGACTAAATTTATTTGTTGTGCATGAGCTTGATCAACTTCATGTTCTATTGATACAAAAGGGCTATTACTTTCAGATAGTATTACTTCTTCATCAATATTAATTTTTAGCTCATCTTTGTTTTCAAAGAGCACCACATTTGTTGGTGTTTCACCGATGGTTATATATTTTTCTTCACCTTTATTTTCAACCAGTATTACCTCCTTTGTTGTTCCAGACATGATTTCTTTAATATTATCTTTTATTTCTGCGGTATCCTCAGTACTTTCCACTAGAATATAATTAGGCGCGTTGCATACTTCTGCGTCGGGTATAACATCGGGAATTAAATCAGTTTTAGCCATGCTAGTTATTTGATCACTATTATTGATGCTAGTAGCAATCTGTACAGTAGCTGGATCATTTTCAAAATTTTCGGTTTTATTTGGATCTTGTTTACTTTCGTTTGAATCATTTTGCAAGTTATCGTTGATGATTTCTCTTGAAGTTTGAATATTTTGCAGATCTTCTTGATGGAAATCGTCGACTAAGATTTCATTTGGACAGTGTGTTTCTGTGATTAACTTATTGTCATTAGTTAGAGTGGTGTTCAATTCTATTTCCTTAATTTGTGTGGTGTTCAAGTCAATTTCCATAGCTTCAGTGGTGTTCAACTTAATTTCTTTACCTTCAGTAGTGTTTAACTCAATTTCATTAGTTTGAGTAGAGTTCATCTTAATTTCTTTAGTTTGTGTGGTGTTAAAATCAATGTGCTTGGTTTGAGTGGTGTTCACCTCAAGGTCTTTAGTTTGATGAGTGTGCATCTCAATGTCTTTAGTTTGAGTGGTGTTCAACTCAATGTCCTTAGTTTGACTGGTGTTCAACTCAATGTCCTTAGTTTGAGTGATGTTCCACTCAATTTTCATAGGTTGAGTGGCGTTAAATTCAAAGTCTTTAGTTTGAGTGGTGTTCAAATCAATGTCCTTGGGATGAGTGGTGTTCATCTCAATTTCTTTCGTTTCAGTGGTGTTTAACTCGATTGTATTAATTTCTGTGAAGTTTGGTTTATTTTTATTAGTTTCAGTGGAGTTCAAATTATCTTCATTCGTTTTCAACTCTTTTTCACTAGTTTCAGTTGCTTTAAAATAATTTTCAAGAGTTTCATTAGCTTTTAACTCATTATCATTCGTTTCAGTGGAGTTCAACTCATTTTTATTGGTGTCAGTGGCGTCCAACTGATTTTTATTACTTTCAGTTGTGTTCGTCTCGTTTTGAGATTCATTGTTATACACTTTATTAGTAAGTCTTGCAGTGTTCATAAGTTCCGAATTAAAATCATTTGATACTTGTTCATTTTGTATACTTAAAGTGATGGTTTCCTTATCCAAATGCTCATTTGATTTTGATTGCAAATTTTCAGATACTTGATGTACTTTCTGCTTTTCTTTAATAATAATTTGGGCATCTATAACAATGTTTTCAATATCTGTTTTAATGTCTTGAATGATATCATCAACTGTCTGAACAATGCCAAAAACTTTTAGACTTGTGTTTTCGATTTTAAGTGATGAAATTAAGGTATCTTTTAAATTACTCTCACGCTCATCAGTGCCAATAGCTTTTGTATCAATATTAGTACAAGTTACTTTGTTATCATCATCCTTGGCTGAAGTTACAGGATCAATTGGCACACTGTCAACTTGTGCGATACTTTCTAATCCAGAATCAAATGTTTCTTTTAGTGAATTAACTACGCTTATATTTCTTGTATCGTTGCCTTCTAATGGTTCTTCAATTTCAAAATTTTCTTCATCAGGTAAAGGAATATAGGCTGGCAAAATATAAGAAACTTCAATATTGACCCTATGGTCTTCCATTATAGGATTCATTGGTTTTTCTTCATTGATTTCCTCTTTAAATGATGGAATATTTTCAGAGAGACTTGTGTCATGGATTATGTCTACTGAATCAAGTGGTTTAATGTTTTTACTATAGTCCTGCAAGTCTTGGTTTGTTTTGATTGGTTCATAATGCAAGCTTTCCATTGCACAATGTTTATGAGTTTGGATTTCAGTATGTTGATCATCAAGAAATTGCTCAATGCCTTCCTGTGAGTTTTTAGGTTCATTTAGATGTTGAGAAGAGTTAGCTTTCCCCTCATTGTAAATAACAGCTGGTGGTACTGGGTCTGCAGTATTATTTATTGATATAGGATGATTGTTAACTACATTTTCTAGTATTGTAAACAGATCTGCTGGCATATTTTCGGCAACTGACAACAGTACATTGACTTCACTTGTATTTGAAAGACTAGTTATATTATTGCCAACTGTAATTGTTATATCATTTTGCTTTACATATTGAAAAGAGTCTGTTTTGTTTATCTGGGTTTCACCATTATTATCTAATATTACAATTTTGTTATTTTCTTTGTCATCAATAACTTCGCTTTTATCATCAGTGAATGTCGTTTCACAATCAACAAATTCCCCGTCAGATTCACTGACAATTTGATGACGTTCAGATTGTATGTCAGTCATTGTTTGGTCAGTCACAACAGAATCATTACATGAAATATCCATATATTCAACAGTGGTATTTAAATTCTCTTCAATATGAGATTTCTCATTTTTAGTGCATTTGATGGACTCTGTAGGTGTTGGGTAAAATAATTTATTAATCGGAATCTTTTCCCCTTTAAAGAAAATGGTAGTCTCATCCTTCCACATGAGTTCTTTCTCTAGATCTTCGTTAAACACTATACTTTCCTTGAGTGGACTGCTCCTCCTAACATTTTCCTTCACCTTCTGTGATGCAATGGGGGTTGAGGCTAGGACAGCTTGTGACAACTGTTTATTTGAATCCACATCAGATATGATATCTGCTGGACTTAAAACTGGTTTTAGAACACTTCCTTCACTTTCAGCAGGTGGTATCGGGCTCTGCGACGGCCGGAACATATTTAAAACACTTTTGAGACCTCTCATAATGGGAGAACCGCCATCTGTTCTTGGTAGTTCTTTTGTAGGTGTGACTGCCTCCGGGGTGTGAGCTGCTGAAGACGATGAACTTGGTATTTCATAATTATCATTTGTCGATGAGACTGTGATGGTAATATCACCCACATTCACAGAACTGGTCGAGTCTAAACTTTTCAAAACTGATGTGTTTCGGCTTTTGTCTACAAATTGTTCAGTTGAAATAGGTTGCAGTGGCAAAGACTTCACTGATTTGTTTACCTTATCATTTATAGGCAATCCAGAATTAAATGAACGAGTTAAATTTCCATTTAAATAATCGTCTCCTGATTCAAAGTTTTTATTATCAATACAATTTGCAGTATAACTTTTTGACATCGGTGAAGAGGCTGGTGTTACCGAGTACCTTAACTTCATATTCAATTCTGAAACATCCAATTCTTCATATCCTTTTTCAGTGCACGGGGTTCGAGGATACACATTGCTGTTGTGAACACTATTTTCCTTATTGTCAAAGTCACTGTCTATGTCCATGGGCTCGATGTTATGAGCCATTTTAAGTTATTGAGCACAATACACTGATGTTTTCTGGTAGTCTGGTATAACGTACGGAGTATGGCCTCTCCTCAAGCCCACTTCACTGACTCTATCTTCACTGCACGACAATCTGAATAAACAAATAAAAAATAATCAGTTCAATGTTTACAGTCAACCGATTTCAGCGAGTTTCACTCGGATTTCTAATGCGTAACATATTCACTATTCAACACGGTATGTATGTCATTCTTTATAAACAAAAATGTCTGAGTGATCTGAACACGCAACTCACTGAGATGGTCTATTTATAACCTTTTTGTGGTGCACGCTCTGCGCCGCTTGTTTTATGTAACTCGCGCCCGAGGGAATGTTGCCAAAACGCTGTTGTGGAAGCCCGAAGCGGCAGACTCCAAACAAATACAATTATTAATTACACACAGACAATAAACCGACGACCGCTACAAAACCGTTTGAAATCAACTTTTTTTGAGTTTTGAAACTGTCAACCATACAATACAATACTGTCAACTGTCAACCAACAACTGTCAATGTCAAGTAGTGATGGGATAAAATAAATATTGTGCCTGTTATTCGAAGGCCGCAAATCATAAAAACAAAACAAAATATGGTAGCAATGTGCGCTGGATGTTTTTGTCAGTCGAAGCAACGTGAAGCCATGCGTGAAGCAACGTCCCAAAAGAGTGCACACTTATCAGTCGCGGCCACAGAACATTAAGGCATCGTCCTAATAGAACGCGAATGCGCGATCATCGCAGGTTCGCGCGAACTTTACTCGTACGAACGCGCGATCAAACATATTGAACTAGAATAGGTGTCCTAACTGACAAACCCACGACGCAATCGCGCGACTCAAATGTTTGTAATTCTATTCGCGCGAACTTAGTTCGTACGAACGCGCGATCAAACATATCGAACTCGAATAGGTGTCCTAACAGACAATTGCACGACGCGATCAATCTATTCGCGCGAACTTAGTTGGTACGAATGCGCAATCAAACATATTGAATTTGAATAGGTGTCCTAATTGAAATTCGCGCCACGCGCGATAATTGGGTATTTGACAGGTTTTTTTTATTGACTTAAAATGTTCATTTAATTAGTAGCAACACAACATAGGTATTTATTTTTAAATATCTTGCATATTTTCAGCGGTATAGAGCATCAAACTTTCTAATTAGACAAGGTGAGCGCTATAAAACGTGACGTCACATTTCTATAGCGCCATACTCTCGCAATAGAAAATGTCGTTTTAGAAAGAGATAGATAGAGTCACAATTAAGTAGCTCTTATTTCGCTTGTTATAATACACATTGAATTTCTTTTTTCACATTTGTTATTCACTAGTGTTATATTTCTGAATATCATATGCATTTCAACAACAGTCAAATACCCAATTGCGTCGGCGGGACACCGCGCCCGAGTAGACTTGACAACGACGCAACGCACGCTTCAAATTCAACGCAATCAAATTCACCACGAATTGGTTTCCTTTTTAACAAAGCACTTTGCTCCCCACGTTGTTTTTTTTTTTCATTTCCATCTAAGCCCGCACAATAAGTCATCCAAATATATCCCGACAGCAAAAATTTAGCGTCTCTGACGTCCATGGTTGTTGGTATCGACCGTGCCACTGCCCTAGTCCACGGACTCCACGGTCGGTCGCGTCGTGAATTCGCGCGATGATAGGACACGCTTACTCGCGCGATGAAATGACTCGCTTATTCGCGCGATGATCGCGTAATCGCGTTCTATTAGGACACCCAGTTTTTGCCATCGCGCGAACACGCGATGGTCGCATCGCCTACTCGCGCGATGATCGCGTAATCGCGTTCTATTAGGACGATGCCATATACTCCCTGGTCGCGGCTGTCTGCCGCGTCCTTATGCCGCGTCCGATAATTTGTTTCCAGCTTTACCTAGGAGCGCCTGAACAAGGCCGTGTTCCGTTTTGAGTCAATAGTACTGTTGGCGCTGTGAGCGCTAAAAGCTGTTCCGATTTGATTATCGCGCTGACAGCACTGTTGACGCGATTTCAATTCGGAACGGCTATTTGCAAGCATCGCGAGCGAGCGTTGTTTTGATTTGAATTTGTAAGTAAATAATCACCGGTTTAGTATGGATATTCGTCAATTAGTAAACGTTTTATTGGACAGCGATGATGATAGTGATCCGTGCTTAAATTTAGAGTAATGTCTCTACCCGTCGTCTCATCTTTAATAAGCACTATCATTTTTCTGGCTTTCTGCTTCGGGATAAACAAATAAAATACCTAAATAAAACCTAAAACGCAGAGATTACTCAAACAAAACCACAACAAACAATGACGTTTGACAACAATACGTCAAATATGACAGCCCGCTCACAGTGCTAACGCTTGAGAACATGAAGTTTGACTTAATACTCTAAGGTAACTGGAGCTCTCACCCTGAATAAAAAAGTGTCGCCTGCAAATTTGACATTTATGTATGTAGTGGCTGTCAGCTGTCTCATATGACCATACGTATTTTTTTTAAGTGTAGGTGAGACGGAAGACAGCCACTGTGTTATTTGTGGTATTCAAAAAATTGTTCGTACTGCACTCTCCAGTTACCTCAGTATTAAGTCGAGCTTCATGCTTGAGAACGATATCACCGTGATCGCAAAATGGCGGCGGTAGTGACGTCATCCGTGACGTAATTACTGCTTTCGTTGTCGCGCTCACAACAAATCGGAACGATGTGTGAGCGCGATATCAGTGATATTATCGCTGTTGACGCAAAACGGAACGTAGCCCAAGTATTACTAAATAAAGACATATTTTCAAGACCTACTAATGACTACAGTATGCAGTATGGTCTCAGACCTTAGCCTGTTTCTTTATATATTTGGAAAATATAAAAAAAAAACAAATAAATAAAATAAAATAAAATCAAAACTTTGTCGTACGATACTTTATTTTTTTAAATAGTAATTTGACGAATTGTTGGAATACTTAGTTGGACGCGTGGATAAACGGATATATATTTTATAATACTAAGGTAAATATAAATATTATTATCGAAATATAAGTATTTTAAGGTTAGGAACTCATTAACCTAAAAATCTTTCTTTTATCTCGTCGCATCGCAATTCTTCCCTTTCGGTGATAGTATTTTATCGGTGACACCTCATATACTCAGTTACGTACGATACAAAACCTTACGCATTCTGTAAATGATGCTGCCGGCTGTATTTAAAAATATAAAGTCACAGTATTATGAGATGCCATACTCCTCCGAAACGGCTTGAGCTTGACCGATTTTGATTTTGAATTTATGTACCTATATTCGGTAGGTTTGAGAATAGGTCGTTATTTATCTATTTTTTATCCCAAAATTTCACGGCAGCGAAGCCCTGGGGCGCAGTAGTAGGTATTATTAGTATTTAAACAATGTTGTGTTGTGCTCATTTATTTAAACTTCATGCTTCAGTGCGCGTAGTGAGTTTAATGCGATAGCAATTTAAGTGATAACAACCTGTTTGTTGACCTTGGTATTTGTCTGAATTTTTTTACCGCAGTTATATTACCTACCAGTTGTAGTTGAGTGAACACTTAATACAACCCGCTTTATACATTTATGAATATAATAATATAATTTGTAGTAATTAAACAGCAAAATTGTGCGATACAGTTCCTAAACAGTGTAAAATAAATTTTGTTTTTTTACTTTGTTTAATATTTTTTCCTTTGATTTTACAGAATGAAATTATGGACTTAGACCATGGAGTAAATGTGAAGCTGTTATTCTTCGCCAAATCCAAAGAATTGGCTGGAACAAAAGAAACTACAGTAAAGTTACCATCAAAAATAAGTTACCAACAATTACTCAACTATATCGCCGATAACTATAACTTAGGAACGATAAAGAACAATATTTTACTTGCTAAGAACGAACAAGTCTGCGAGGAATCTGTAGATTTAGAAATAAGTGAAAGAGACAACATAGCTGTGATTCCTCCTTTGAGTGGAGGCTAATTATTTAAGTTTATTTATTATTATATTTTTATTACAATGGATCATTTAAAGTTGACTGCTGACAAGCTATCGGTAGAAGCCGTAAGTGATCTTGTGTTGGACGAGATTTGCGGAGCTGTTTCTATTTTTGTTGGAACTACTAGGGATAACTTTCAGGGAAAAAAGGTTGGTAATTTCTGTATATTTTTGTTTTTTTTTATTGTAAATGTTTATGAATCTTAGGAACAGTTGCAGAGTAACCTCAATATTTAAATTCTTCTCAAGATTCAGAACATAACTATAAGATGTTTGGATTTGGTCAGTTATTCCCCTTATTCCCAGTAGTCCCCTTCACAATTGTCCCCCGAGTTGACAACTGGGATTTGTTATCACAGTGGGAAGATAACTCCCAGTTGTCAAACTGGGGCACAATGTGACGGAACTACTGGATATAAAGGAGTTATACACATCATGGCACAAGTTAAATTAACAAAAATTAAAAACCACAGAATATTTCTTAAAATATGTTCCATTTCATTTAAAATCATACAAAAACATATCTTGTTTTTCAGTGTGATATTAATTGTTTAATTATCTTGTTTGCTCAGGTGGTACAATTAGAATATGAAGCATATGAACCAATGGCGCTGAAGGCTATGAAAGGCATCTGCGAGGATATACGCAGCAAGTGGCCGAGTGTGCACAGCATAGCGGTTTACCACAGGTAACAACACTTCTTGGTAATTAACATTTAAATGGTGAATGGTTTTGCAATGCCTAATTTACATCTGAATAATAACTTGCGATAATAGTCGTCATTTTGGACCACCTTTATCTTAAGTCGTTTCGTTTTAATATGTATACCTACTTCTGAAAAATAGTTTGTGTGCCCATTCTTTTTGTTTGATAAAAGCCTTTAATGTATCTATGTGAAGATTTACAAGTACAGAATCATTTAATTTTACTTGAATAGGTACATATAGATATTTTTATTTTTTATTAAAGATTCAAGATTCATTAATTCTCAAACCCCCAATATATGTGTAGTGTACAATATCACAATGTCAACCTCATACCATGTGAAGACTTTTACACATATCAGACTTACTACACATCAACATGTGAAGACTTTTTTTTTAACTCCTTACTGTATGTAGGTAATAAAGAAGCTTGTACACTGCTGTTCATCACTTTTATTGAAAAATATCATCTATCGCGACTGCTTCCAGTTTGACGTCCATCACTTGTAGTTGAAGGCAGTTGAAAAATAATATAAGCGCAGAGAACCGATGGCCGTTGGGTAGAAAGATTCTTGAATGGCGACTGCGTACCGAACGACGTTCCGTTGGACCTACGATCTGGTCAAGGTCGCGGGAAGCCAAAATGACATCCCAATGTAACTTTCTAACAGCCTCTTCCAACTTGATGAGCTTTCCGTCGAGCCTCAATGTTCGCGTGTTGTAGGTTGCCAGGTCGAGTCGTCGGTGTTGGTAGCCGGATCTTACCCGGGAATTCTTAGCACCCCCTGCCACGCCGTTACCATAGCCGCTACCGTAGCTAGCAATAGCGGGGCCACCGGGGACTGGGGGCCGATTTATTTGGTGTGTAGTAATTTTTTTGGGGTCGCCATAATCGCTACGCTTGGCAGGCGGGTTAGCGATCGCAGTATGGCCAGCTGTTACATGGAGACGCTGCTGCCCAACTTCTGATGGCGGTTTTCTCTGTCGTTTTTGAGTTTATTCGTCACAAACAAGAAAACAAAACTACAAATCTTTTCTCTTTATAATATTAGTATGGATTACACACAAACACAACCACAACACAAATTAATTAGTTTCATCATAATCATAAATTAGTTTCTAAATGAAACGTAACTTATTGGCTGGAAGTAAATTACAAAATAATGAAGGCATTGGCAATAGTCAACATCCTTTATAAAGTGTAATTATTGTAGAATAGAATAGAATATTTTTTATTTGATTTAAAAGTGGTGAGTATGTTACAAGATGTATATGAAGCCACACACTTTTCAGATACTGGCATGCAAATATAATTATTTTTACATTATTATGAATTATATACTTTAATAACATTATAGAAACAAAACACAAACATTATAACATAATTTGGTATATGTCATAATAACATTATTTTCGTATGTATTGTTTGTTTGCTTAGGTGCAGTTCAAGTCTATTAGCTTGATTTGTGATGAGATGACGTTTTTTCCGTGTCTATCTTTTATCATCTACATTATTTGTAATCATTACCGGTCCATGTGACTCCCTCGTAAATATAGTGCGTCAGGCCCGCTCAGATCCTTTGAGACGGGGCGGTCATCGCATTTGTGCGAGCGCGACGCACTGTATTTACATGGGAGCGACAGGGACAGGTTATTACAGGTCATTGTACGAGATTCATAGTGCTCCGCGACCTTAATTTAATTTAAAAATATTAACACTTTGACAGCCGGCCATTTTATTACGCGCATCCACTGAGCGCGCCGGCCTTTTTCATCATAATTGTAAATTTTATAGAATAAGAACTATAATAGCAGCATTTGATTATTTTTGTATATGTATATGTTAAAGTTAATTTATTTTAATTGTAAAACATAAAAAATAAAAAAATATTGTGTTGTTTTTTAAAAAATAAGCAACTTACAAAATACTTACCCTTTTTGGCAAATAAAAAAAATCTTACATGGCTACTTTTATGGATTATGTTTTTTTTCGATTCTGAATAGAGTAATCCTTCTGAGACTACGCAAAACAAATAAACATGCTAAATTAGTCAAAAGAAATCGATCAAAACCTAGATATAAGTGCCAAAAAACAATAAGCTTACCATCGATTTCCCCATCCAAATTTCCCACCCTTGGCCCCTGCTTCATGCTACGCAAATGAATCACGTTATATCGTACTGATTTTAGTGACATTTTATGAAATCGGATCCCGACCCTAGGTTGTGATCGGCATATGAGAGAATAAAGAGCATACCGACCTCAGGTCGTGATCGGCTGTCAAAGTGTTAATGTAGCGGATCCTCGCGGTTTTGCCCACGTGGTACCCGTTCCCCTAGGAATATTGGGATAAAATATAGCCTATGTCACTCGGGAAGAATGTAGCTTTCTAATGGTCAAAGAATTTTCTAAATCGGTCCTGTAGTTTTGGAGCCTTTTCGATGCAAACAAACAATCAAATCTTTCCTCTTTATAATATTAGTATGTTGTGTATTCGTGTGTGTGTCGAGATCCTTGGGGGAGGCCTATGCCCAGCAGTGGGCGTCGTTCGGCTGGCATGATGATGATGATGATTATGTTGTGTTGTCACAGGTTAGGCGTAGTGCCCACGCGCGAGGCGTCGGTCATCATTGCCGTCAGTAGCCCTCACAGGCGGGATTCCCTAGACGCGGTGTCGCACTGCATCGACCAACTGAAGGCCAGCGTGCCCATCTGGAAGAAGGAGGTGTATGACCACGACGCGCCGCAGTGGAAGGAGAACCCCGAATGTGCGTGGTCTAGTAAACATAAGGCTAGTGAGCAGATGGCTTAGGTTTCATTTACCTGTACCCCTAGTGTAAGTTTTTACAGTGTAAAAACTTACACTACTGAATGAGGGTTGTGAAGCAAACGCTCTCCATACAAACGGCGATAACTATTTCCACCCTCTAAAGCTTAACATACAGCAATGAAATTTCGGTATGTTGGTGAAATGCTTAAAGACTAAAGTACGATTTATAATTCGGTGCAAAAAAAATGTCATTTTCACATTTGAGTTTGGCAACAGGGTGTCGTAAACCTTTTTCTTCATGTCTTTTTTTAAATCAAATTTATTGTGAGTTTTAGACCGTTTGCTTCACAATCCTCTTAAGTCTTCTTCTTTCGTATCGATGGCAGGCTGAAATTGCAGGAGTTTTAGCAGGCGCGGATCCGGGAAAGGGGGGAGGGCAATGGGGCACCCCCCCCCCCCCCCCCCATGAGTTTACATTCTTAATTACATATTTTTTTGAAATAGTAGCTAAAGTAGGTGTCTCTGTTGGCTAAGGTAGTCAAAGTCAAAGTCAATAAATTTTTATTCATATAGATTAAATAAACTTAATGCTTATGAATCGTCCAACATTTTTTTAACCTACCACCTGTTATGGACATCTTTTAACTGACAAGAAAAACAGGCGAAAAAAACTCATCAGCTTTAACAGAAGCAACGCATTTACAAAATAATTATGTCGTTGCTAGACAAAATGGTACAATAATAAAATTTATACAAAAAGCTAATGCTGAAGGAAAGTTTTCACATACTTAAGTATAGGAATATTTTCCTTTTATACATTGTTAGTGTTACTTACTATAATTATGACAACCATGCGTTATGATCATTTAAATAATCTTCTACTTTGTAATAGCCTTTGCTTAAGAGCGTCTTTTTAACATGTTTTTTAAATTTATTCAAAGGCAGCTCGATTACTTCTTGTGGAACTTTATTAAAGAATGCTATGCCTTTTCCCAAAAAAGAGCCTCTACTTTTTTCAAGTCTAAATCTTGGAACGGCAAGCTTATTTTTATTTCTTGTGTTAAAATTATGAATATCACTATTCTTAGTGAATGAGTCAAGATGTTTCCTAACATATAATATATTCTCATAGATGTATAATCATAGAGGTAGTAATGCAATATATCCCTTCTTAACTGCAATGGATAAACTTACAATCGTTTTGTAGTTAAAACAGTTCTTAATCATTTTTGTTCATGTTTCTGTAGTTTCAGACTGTTAAATGTGGTTGCGTTTCTCCTTCTGCTACAAATGTAGTTCATAAAGGGGACATTGTAGGTAACAGATTATGTTAGATCAATTTTATCTTGATAATTTAGAAAAAAGTACTACCTACAAAGTAACTGTTGAATTGCTGCTATGAAAGCCCTTTAACAGCCGGTTTCAATAACCATCTCCCGGTAAAAGTTAGCTTATCCTGGTTCTGTTACTAAGCAACCGTTCTTATTTGACACTAATTAACAAAATTATCTAGGCAACTAAGCTTGGGTAAGCCTATCTTTACCAGGGAGTGGGTTATTGAAACCGGCCATTAGTGGTTACGGATGAATTAGTCGTGTCAGCACGCGTAGCATGACAAACTCGAGAAGAGTTTTGTCTACCTCGAAAGTCTATGATAATTGACAGCCGAAAAATAGATTTGTCTACGATGAAATGTCATTTTTGACGTTTCGATATAGACAAAACCTTTCTCGAGTTCATCATGCTACCCGTGCTGGTCTCGTCCAATAGGTACTGGTTGCCATAAAAGTAAGTATGTAGGTGTAGTTGTAAAGAATAAAAACCGCTATGGAGATCGAAATATCAGGGCATAAGCTCGCATGCGGTCTGGTCTTAGGGGAGACTGCCACCCCAATCCCCCATGACCAATCGGCGGTGAGAGAGCAAATAGTGAGGGGTTTAGTGGGTATTACCCCTTCCTGATCCCCCATCGAGTACTAGTCGCTTGATGGAGGATCAGGAAGCGGCCTTAAGGTCATAGCCCACTTATACCGCACCGCTCCCACCCAACCATAGTTGGGCAGCCAAATATGGACTTAATATCGTTCACTGTAAATGCACTTTACAGTAACAATATACAATAGCAGACAGCGCGCGGTAAGCGAGCCTGCCGCAAGCTATAGTGCATCTACAGAGCACGACATTAAGTCCATATTTGACTGCTCATACATTGGTTGGGTAGGAGCGGTGCGATATAAGTGGGCTAAGTCCTTTAGGCGAGTCCCACATAACCACCGTCCACACACCGCACGTGGAAGGGGAAGGGGCACGCAGTCCCCCCACATAAAATAAAAAAGGGTATAAGCTCGCATGAGGCTATTATAGATTATGTTTTAAATGAAATTCTTTTTTGGTGGTGGAAGGTTGTTACTATTCCTAGTAGATATTATTTACATTTTGTTATTATTGATGACAATATTTGTTTTATTTGAATATATAGTATATTATACTGAATATACATGTCTTGTTTTGTTTTATAGTTTAAGCACCATTTAGTAATGGCAGCTATACACGATCAAGTAATTTGATCAAACAGGCTGGATTAAACAGATTTGATCAAATTACTTGAATGTCTATGGCTGCCATAAGTAGGAAATGGATTCGGGTGATAAATAATAAAAATAGAATATTTGAGTAGACATTCTAGAACAATTTACGAGCTGTTGTATTTTCATATTATTTTACTTTTTAAGTTAGAATAAATATTGGACTGTTGTCCATCAATGTTTTTGTGTTGTTTGATCAAAATATTTTAATGAGCGTAAAACGCTAAAATAAATGATATTTTGTGCATGTTGTGTTTGCTTTTAAACTTGGTCCTTCGAGACGAAATGAATCACATCATCACCTTACATTATCCTATATCCTTGCAGGTACAGTCGAAACATCACCACATTCACCACCATTATCACCAAGTACCCCTGAAAAACCCATAGACAAAAATCTTGTACAAATAAACGTGTCGAACGAAGAGTTGCAACAGCGCATTCAGAATTTTATAGAGAGGAAAAGGGAACAAGTAAACTTGAATAATATACACGATTTTATACCGAACAAAAGCGAGAATGAGACGGAAGAGACAGACACATGTGCGAGAGTGAGAACGCAGTTTGTTAGGCGGAGTGATTCTAAAGGACATTTAAAAAGTAAGTTATTATAATTCATTCAATTCCTGTCAATGAGTAGGTCATAGCACAGCTATTTGAGTTTTCTGTTTGTTGTTTATAATCAAGAATACACTACACATTATCTCACAATATTATTATCGTTCTTATTAACTTGTAGAAACGTAAGGTTTTAGTTTTGCCCATGATTCTTATTATGACAATAAGTGAACTCAACGATTGTAATCAGATATCTACTCAAGTCATGGTTCAGAGAAGACACGTTTAATTTTTAGTTTTTAGTTTATCTTTTATACGGATTATAAGAACGTTTAGTAGTCATTGTTCGGTGCACAAAAATCACAGAAATGATCGATCGTTTTACGCGCAACGTAGAGCGTACGAGCCGAGAGCGGCATCCTTCTGCCATATACGCCCGCCCGGCGGGCGCGTCGGCCAAACGTACCTAAACTGCGGAGTGACACCCCCCTGCTTATGTGGCGCGGTGTGTTGATGCGCGCTTTGTTTGATATATTTAGTATGGAAACGACAGAGACTGAGAAGCACGCGCTGCAACAGAACACGAAATGCATGAAACCGATACGCGCGGTACCAGGGGGGTGTCACTCCGCAGTTTAGGTACGTTCGGCCGGCGCGCCTGCCGGGCAGGCGTATGGCAGAAGGATGCCACGATCGATCATTTCTGTGATTTTTGTGCACCGAACAATGACTACTAAACGTTCTAATAATCCGTATATAAGATACTGTTATGTTTACGGGTGTATAAATAAAAGAAAGAACAAAATAAACAAAAAAACCGAACTCGCAAGTCGCTCGCAACCCTAACCAGCGAGCGAGCTGTTTGAGACATTCATAGAAATAGAAACGCTCGCGCGTAGCTATTGGGTACAGTTTTGCTTGCATGCGCGAACTCTAGGTTATTATAACAGTAGGCAAGCGATGACAAAGCAACCGGAATTGGACTTTATTTCCACGCAGAAAGATTTATTTTTATTTGAATGAGCTTGCTTGCAGAGTGAGTCTTCTGTGCCTTAGCACTATTATTTATTCTGTGGCGGTACTACCGAGCGTCAACACGCCGTGCCACACAAGTATGTTACGCTGTTAGTCCCATCGTTAAGCGCTCGTTCATGGAGAGGCAGCGCGACAACGTTTTCTGTTCCGGTGGCCAAAAACTGGAACTAACGTGTTGTTTTTTAATGTCATTCTGCTGTCAAGTTGTTGTCCAACCATAGCGCTGCTGCCGGCACAAGGCCAGTTAAATTGCTACAAAAAGAAGAAGAAAAAATACATAACGCCGCTGTCCAATGCACAATTTTCCTCCGCGCCGCGCCGCCTCTCTTTGAACGAGTCCTAACACCCCCCATTCGCATTAAACCCGCGTGGTGGGTCATACGTCACCAGAATATAACCCACCCTCCTTCTTCATCCATATAAGGATGGTTTATGCCCCAGCATTAGGGGCATTAAAAATAATGACAACCACAAAACACAAGAAAGACGTTAGAAGTGGGCGGGACAAGCATAGAAAAACCCTTTGCTCATAACAAAGCAAACACTATACATTTCGCCTTTGTTACGATTTTGAATTTCTTTAAGTTGTCATAGAAACAAATGACTACAATCAAGGGCGCTGCTAGGGGGAGCGGCAGCTGCGACCCCCTCCCCCAAGAGAGACTCCAAATTAGGAAGCCGAAGTATAGTGTGCGTTACCGCCGCAAAAACTTGTGCTTTAGAGAGATGAGACCTTATCAGATAATTAGTGTGTCGTGAGGAGAAATTTGTTTACTAATAGCAAAATTTGTGTGAATTGTAGTTTTTGAGATATTTGACAAAAACAGTTTTTGCCAGGGTCACGTTTTAAACGTTACCCTGGCAAAAAAAGTTGTTTTAGCTCGGAACTAAATACATGAATAGATAGCTTTTGTTGCGTTGTAAATGTTAGCAAACAGCAAAAATTGTGTGTGTTATGGTTCTTGAGTTATTTGAGTTTTTGCTAGGGTAACGTTTTGAGATTTCCCATATCTCAGAAACGGTTCAACGCAGAAGTTTGAAAAAATTCCAGTAAGAGAGCTGAATTTGTTTAAATTTGTTTAAACATTAGTTTTTGATTTGGTTGCCGTTAACCAACGTAATTAAATGTTTTCGAAAATCAGAAAAAATTGATTTCTAAGTAAACTATTACATTTACAACCAAACAAACAGCTGCAAAAAATACCCGTGGTAGACACTTATTATGTCTAGAATTTTAGATCTTGTAACTTTACACGATTTAAAGATAAAGATAAATTTGATTAATTTTAGACTGGTCGTACTTTAGAGATCGAATACACAGTTTCCATAACATTAAGGCACATGGCATACATTAAACAAATTTAAGTAATTCATGAACATTCGTTCCTGTTAATTTTAGCTTTCAATTACAGCTATCATGAAAGATATATCAAAAACAAGAACATGACAACAATTCTCTAGTAACCCGCCCAAATTGTAGAGGTCACGTAAAAGCGACCGCGCCATACATAAGCGTAACCATCTTAAATGAACGGGATGTTATGGATATTTTGTTAGTACAGTTGCGTACAAAAGTTCACTGGTCAGATTATCTTCACTACATAGTATAAAACAAAGTCGCTTTCTCTGTCCCTATGTCCCTTTGTATGCTTAAATCTTTGAAACTACGCAACGGATTTTGATGCGTTTTTTTTAATAGATAGAGTGATTCAAGAGGAAGGTTTATATGTACTTTTTATCCCGATATTCCCACGGGAACGGGAACCACGCGGGTGAAACCGCGGGCGGCCGCTAGTTAAATATAAAATGTACGTTAGTCTCGCAAAAACTAAAGAATGGCTGGGCCGATTTTAGGTTTAAAATGTCTGTCGTATTCCAGGGGGAAGTTTAATTCAACGGTAAGAAATATATATGGAAAAATTGCGTGGAAAATTGTTAAAAAACATTTTCCCGTAAAAACTGTTCCTAGAGTGCTCGTCAGATAAGTGGAATGGACAGTAGGTGACAGTTTTAGAGTGCGGCTGCGCGGGGTCGAAATCGAATACTAATCATTTACCATAACCTTAGAACGAAGAAAATGTACTGTAACTAGCGCCAAAAACGCACCAGTTGCGCGAAAATTGCGCACGGACGGACTCTATGTAGGTACAGTTGGACGGAAATCACCCGCAGCAGCCGCAATCGGAGATGTCACTGCGACATGACGTCATCGCAATAGCGCGCAAGGAAAGCAAATTTACAAAAGCTGGTGAAACTTTACAACGCTGTAACTTTGGAAATCCTGGACAGATTTCGATGAAACCAAAACTGTTATTACTTGCACGAGTAAGCGCATTAAACGCAGTAATTTTACAGTAGATAGGTTACAAATTGGTGACAAGTCTATATAATTTGTGATTTGGTGCCACTTCCACGACAAGGTTGGTTAAGCAATAGTCACCTTCCAGTCCACGTGTCAAAATATGACTATGGCTTGGCTTGACATGTTGTGTAAAGTTAGCACGGCATTGTGGCTTTTGCTATAAAATGCAGATATAAAATAATACACTCAAGTTGGGTACCAAAGTCAATCTTAATGAAAATTTGTATATCCTACTTCCTACTAATATTATAAATGTGAAAGTTTAGATGTTTAGATGTTTGTATGTTTGTTACTGAATCACGCAAAAACGGCTCAATGGATTTGGCTGAAATTTGGGACACAGATACGTTGTGGCCTGGAGAGAAACTAAGGCTACTTTTTATCCCGGAAAAATATCACATTCCCGCGGGATAACGTCGGGTATACCACGCGGGCGACGCCGCGGGCGGAAAGCTAGTTTTTATATAAAAAGAAGTTAAATAAGTGATTTACAAATAATAATAATAATAATTAGGCTATCGTTTACGGAGAAATGGTCAAGTAATATCACACCTGCTGTACATGGATGACCTGAAACTATTTGCCCATAGCAGTTCTCATTTGACAGCGTTACTGAAGGTTACTGAAGCTTTCAGTAATGCCATTAAAATGGAATTTGGTGTGGACAAATGTGCAGTCATGCATGTAAAGCGTGGTCAGATAATGGAATCTACGGGTATACAACTCTCGGATTCTATTCATCTTAGATCTCTCTCCGTAAACGAAACCTATAAATATTTAGGTATGTCACAGGCATTAGGCATCAACGATGCTGACATGAAACAGTCGTTGAGTGAGCGTTTCTTGGGGCGCCTTTCAAAAGTCCTTAAAAGTCTTTTGTCAGGCGGAAACAAGGTTCGCGCATACAATGGATGGGTCATGCCGGTACTGATGTATTCCTTCGGCATACTTAAATGGACTCAAACTGAACTGGATGCCCTGGATAGAAAAGTTCGTACATTGCTAACAGCACACCGCATACATCACCCACGTTCATCGACCATGAGATTGTATATCCCGCGGAAGTGCGGTGGTCGTGGCTTCTTAAATGCTAAGACATTGCATAACCGCGAGATATGCAATCTTAGGGAGTATTTTCTCCAAGTCGATATGGGGTCTCATAGAGATGTAGTTGCTGTTGACAATGGACTGACTCCTCTATTTTTAGCAAAAGAAAACTGGCGCAAACCTGTAGTACTTAGTACTTCCGACCGCAGCACTGTGTGGCAAAGCAAGGAGTTACATGGCAGATTCTACCGGGCTCTCCATGGGCCCGACGTAGATTTATTAGCCTCAGTATCCTGGCTCCGTTTCGGTGATCTTTTTGGTGAAACCGAAGGTTTTGTCTGTGCAATTATGGATGAGGTTGTGATGACGAATAACTACCGAAAGTATATCCTAAGGGATGGCACAGTGGATATTTGCCGAGCGTGTCATCGTCCGGGTGAATCCCTTAGGCATATAATCTCCGGTTGTTCTCGTCTCGCAAACGGCGAGTATTTGCATAGACATAACCAAGTGGCCAGGATAATACACCAACAACTTGCTCTGAAACATAGTCTTGTGGCATCCGAGGTGCCGTACTACAGGTATGCACCAGAACAGGTCCTTGAAAATAGCCATGCCACATTGTATTGGGATCGATCTATCATTACAGACAGGACTATTGTAGCTAATAAGCCTGATATTGTATTGGTAGATCGACACGAACGCCGCGCGATAATTGTTGATGTCACTGTTCCCCATGACGACAACCTTGTGAGAGCTGAAAAAGATAAAGAAACCAAATATCTTGATTTAGCTCACGAGATTGTTGACATGTGGGACATTGATTCAGCAATTATTGTTCCGATAGTCATATCTGCCCATGGTCTGATAGCCAAGAGCCTCGATAAACACCTTAAGAGGCTTGCGTTAGGTGGATGGATCGGGAGTCAGATGCAGAAGGCAGTACTTCTGGACACGGCCCGTATAGTGAGAAGGTTCCTGTCTCTGGATCCTTAACCATCGGTAGCCGGGACCTTGATCTTGCTGCCGTTGGGGAACTGCATTTTTGTATTTTTAAATGTTATATTTTTTAGTGTTATACATTGTAAAAATTTAATGTTTAGAAATATAATTTTGTAAGTATTTAAAATGTAATAAAGGAAATAATAATAATCAGTTTTATACGATTATTATGATTACTCATCATCGCCTGAATTGTCACAAGTCACAACCGTCGTTACCACCTGTATTTATAATAAACATAGATTATTTAAGAAAATATAATTTAATAAATGCCGAATCCCAAAATCCAATTCAATTGCGGGTGTACGCCGCACGCGGCTTCTTTTGTTTATGCGGCGGCAACCTTTGACAAAAAGCGGCACGTGCCAATGCGGTGCGATAAAAGGGCGACATTATCTAAGCGAATGGGCGTTTTCACATTGGACGATAACGACACCGACACGATACTACACCGATATCGGCACGACAGACAATATCGTTGACGGTAACGAACGACACAGTGTGAAAGCATTTAGTAGTGATTGTATCAAACTGCCAGTCCGACGATATCGTGCCGATATCGTTTCGTTACCGTTATCGTCCAATCCAATGTGAAAACGCTCAATGGACTTTAAAACGGTAAATATTTGCGATAGGCGAACGAGGCGAGAACCGACTTGCATCGCGAAAGTAAAAAAAGTTTAGCCTGGCGTTTTCGTTGCGTTGTGGTATAAAAATAAAACAATTGGTTTGACTAAAGAGAAACAACAAATTACTATAAATGTATTTATTGGTACATGATTGGTACTGACAAATAAATCACACAATAAATTGCTTACTGAGATTATTACCTACTTAGGTAGATATAGATTACTACGGACCAACCTTTATTTATTTGCCTTTAAACTAATAACTATCGTAAATCATTAAATTATTTAAAACTACTATTAATAAACATGATTTTTACTTATAAAATAGAAAACTAGTAGAATCAACACTTTACCAATAACGTTTTTCTGCGTAACTGTACAAAACATCGGATACTAAGCTGCTAATTTACGAAGATAGCCCGTACGTATGGTGCGGTCGCTTATAAGTGACCTTTACAATTTGGTCGGCTTATTAAAGAATTGCTGTCTCAATCTTGTTTTTGATATATCTTTCATGATAGCTGTAATTGAAAGCTAAAATTAACAGGAACGAATGTTCATGAATTACTTAAATTTGTTTAATGTATGCCATGTGCCATAATGTTATGGAAACTGTGTATTCGATCTCTAAAGTACGACCAGTCTAAAATTAATCAAATTTATCTTTATCTTTAAATCGTGTAAAGTTACAAGATCTAAAATTCTAGACATGATAAGTGTCTACCACGGGTATTTTTTGCAGCTGTTTGTTTGGTTGTAAATGTAATAGTTTACTTACAAATCAGTTTTTTCTGATTTTCGAAAACATTTAATTACGTTGGTTTACGACAACCAAATCAAAAACTAATGCTTAAACAAATTTAAACAAATTCAGCTCTCTTACTGGTATTTTTTCCAAACTTCTGCGTTGAACCGTTTCTGAGATATGGGAAATCTCAAAACGTTACCCCAGCAAAAACTCAAATAACTCAAGAACCATAACACACACAATTTTTGCTGTTTGCTAACATTTACAACGCAACAAAAGCTATCTATTCATGTATTTAGTTCCGAGCTAAAACAACTTTTTTTGCCAGGGTAACGTTTAAAACGTGACCCTGGCAAAAACTGTTTTTGTCAAATATCTCAAAAACTACAATTCACACAAATTTTGCTATTAGTAAACAAATTTCTCCTCACGACACACTAATTATCTGATAAGGTCTCATCTCTCTAAAGCACAAGTTTTTGCGGCGGTAACGCACACCGAAGTATATGAGAAAACTACGAATTTTGGGTACCTACCTACAGATGTTTTATCACACGAGCGCGGTTAATGAGCCATACTTGTAGTTGTAATGCGTATAGACATAGACACATTTTCCCCTCTGTCTCAATCAGATGGTCTGAAAATCCGAATGTGAACTGGAATCGCTCCAGAGTGATCATTTACCTAGCTTTAGAATTTTAGATTGATCTTCGAAGGCCAGAAACGTGCAGCGGGCAACTCCTGATGTCGTTCGTTGGGCTGGTGTGTTACGCAGCATTAGACGAGCGCGCAATGAATGTGCAAATCGCTCGAATTCACCGCGTTAGGCCCGTTAGTGTGGTTCAGGCCAAAGACAGTGTGCATGTACATTTACACACACAAGCGTGGGTCACCCGCGCTCGTGAGATAAAACATCTGTACCCGGAATTCGTAGTTTTCTCATATACTTCGTCTTCCATAGTATCAAATCCACCTGCGTCTGTACTCTGCCCCGGTAACCAGCTAAAAATATGGACATGGACATGGGCTTCATTTGACATTTTAAGCTCATGTATAGTGCGCCAATCTTTTCTGTTCCGGTGATTATCTTAGGAACTAAAACAGTTTTCAGACGACAGTCCATTTTGACAGCTAATTTCGTATTGCAAGTGGCTCCTCTGTCACGACTGTCACCGGAACAGAAAAGCTTGTGGCACTGTAAGGACAAAATATTGGCTTCACATGTCAAATGAAGCCCATTTCCATATTTTTTAGCCGGTAGACCTCCAGGGGGGCTACCGCGTAACTTTATGGATATGAACTTCATACGTTTTTGGGAACTTTAAGTCAATTTTATAAAGAAAATAGCCGCTATCAGTTCCTTATTTTGTGACGTCGGGTATAACGATAACTAGTTAGCAACGTTCAACAGAACAAAGCAGCAAAAATCTATCTGAATAAGGAATTCAAATGACAGCTGAAGCCCATACCCATATCCATATTTCTTAGCCGGTAGCCCCCCTGGTTGGCAATTTGCCCTCACCCTGAACCATTGACTACAACAACAACCTATTTCCATAGTCCGCAAAGTCCAGAACGAGTGGGGCCCCCAAACAGTGAACTTCGGGCCCGCGCGCCCCCACCCGGAGCTGGGGCCCGCGCGGGACGCGGACTGGGAGCCCGGGATGCCGCCCTCCATCGCCGAGCGCGTGGGCGCCGTCGAGAAGTATCTCAACATACAATCGGTGTCTAAAGACGTGTTCAGGAGGCTCAAAGATATGGAGGATAAGATTGCGTTTCTGCAGAGCGTGTCGCCGGAGTACGCGCAGTTTTGGGTGAATATCTATTATATTTTTAGATGTTATCATAAATCTACTTAATTAATTATGACGAATAATATAGATTTTAGAGATACCTATAGTAAAACTAGAAAAACTCCTTTAGGCGCATTTGGCCCAATTCGCGATTGGCCCTATTCACATTATTCGCGGTTGGTCCAATTCGCAGTTGGGCCAATTCTCAGTTGGTCCAATTCGCGTTTGGTCCAATTCGCGGTTGGTCCAATTCGCGATTGGTCCAATATAAAGTGTATTGTGATAAGGTAGAAAGAAATATAACCATGCATATTTGATCAAATATGCATATTTATATAATAATATATTATATAAATATACACTTTTTACCTACCGGGCGGGATTAGTTAGCCACGTTATAGATTCCGTTCTATAACTTGAGAAACATTATCCATCTTGGCCTAACCGCGAATTGGACCAACTGCGAATTGGACAAACTGCGAATTGGACAAACTGCGAATTGGACAAACTGAGAATTTGACCAATTGCGAATTGGACTAACTGCGAATTGGACCAAATGCGCCTCAAGGGAAAACTAATCCTTACTTCCTACTAATATTATAAATGAAGTATGAATGTGTTGATGTATGGATGTTTGTTACTCTTTCACGCATGACTACTGAACGGATCTAAATGAAATTTGCAACAGAGATAAATTATAGGCTGGAATAGGATACTTTTTATCCCGATATTCCCACGGGAACAGGTACCGCTAATAATGTACTAAAATAAAATTATAAATGCGAATGGATGTTTGTTTTGAAACGCCTGAACGGATCTGGATACAAGTTCAGTGATATGTCATTTCATTAAACATTCGCTGCGCTTTGCGATCGCCTTAAATTTCTAACCTATCACGTGTTCTACAGGACTTCCGAGGCAAACTCTCACCTCTGAAATCCACTTTTCTGACATTTCACTAGATTTAGTTTAGTGAAACGACATTTATCACTGAACTTGTTTAGGAAGAAGACGTCGTAATTTCGTGGTATCCCTAGGGATTATATCCTCTGATATCCTCATATCCCTGCGACATACAACGTATTAATGGATTAACCCAAAACCAGAAAGTAGTTTGCTTAAAATCGTATTGCAAATCGATCGCACTATGTTTCAATATACGTAATTTTTTTTTTTATATGCCCATGTCTAAATTATTTATAATGCGTGAGCGCTCGACGCGGACGCGGAGCGCCGCGGGCGGGTTGGGGCGGCCGGACGAAGACTTTGAAATTTCATAGATTGGTGATGCCCAATCAAAATAAAATATAAATATTTTTGACTCAATTTATATTTTAATTATATCATTGCGTTTTTGTTTAATTGGGGTGTATCAGGTTTTGGGTTAATTCATTAACACGTTGTATATATACCCTTTCCGTAACACCCTGTATAATGTGTGAACATAAAATGGTCAATAAGCATTAAAACAAATTTCCAGAAAAACAAACCTTCGTCGGAGGATGTGAAGCCGGAGTGCTCGATGGAGTATGACTTTTCTGCGGACGACATCGCGCGCAAAATTGAGCTGTTGGAAGGGCAGGCGAACAGATAGCGAGCTACGATGGTTTATATTTATACCTCTGGCTATAATGAATGAATGAGAACTGCTCAGGGATTATTTGTTCACCGGTGATACAAACAATGCTTTAATCACATACGAATGTTACACTGTGCATACAGTGAGACGTCTAACATACCATGTCCTTTGTGTCTGTCATTCAAATGAACTGATGAGTGGAAAAATTTGGACATTTCAAGAATAAATATAATATAAATATTTGTACATTTATAACAATACAATAAAACAAAGGTGTAAATTAAATAGATGTCTATTTATTATTTCACTAAACTTCACACTAAAACACTCCTGTTTATTATTGCACACAACACTCGCGAGGCGCCGACGACGTCTAGTCTTGAAATGACGCTACTTTGAGATGCTTCTATATATTATCATCATCATCTACATCATGTCAGCCGAACGACGCCCACTGCTGGGCATAGGCCTCCCCCAAGGATCTCCACAACGATCGGTGTATATACACATACCTATTTCAAATTTAATTGATAAGAAATAATTCAAATGACACTAGCAATGATTGTTTGCTTTGTGATTTTGATTTCATTTTTTAAATTATAAATATTGATACAGTATTTTCTGAAGGGCTACTATCTAGGTTACATCTACCTGGCAGAATCTCGATGCTCCGAAACTTAAATGGCATAATATTTTTTTGACGAATAGTTGTGAGGCAGAAAACATATTTAGCATAACTAGAGATTGGCCGAATGTTTGTATATCCGAATTGGGTATTTGACTGTTGTTGAAATGTAGATATTTAATTATGACATTCAGAAATATAACATTAATGAATAACAAATGTGAAAAAAGAAATTCAATCTGTATTATAACAAGCGAATTATGAGCTACTTAATTGTGACTCTAACTATCTCTTTCTAAAACGAAATTTTCTATGGCGAAAGTATGGCGCTATCGAAATGTGACGTCACATTTCTATAGCGCTCTCCTTGTCTAATTTGAAAGTTCGATGCTCTATATCGCTGAAAATATGCAAGATATTTGAAAATAAATACCTATGTTGTGTTGCTACTACTTCAATAAACATTTTAAGTCATTAAAAAAATTCAGTCAAACACCCAATTTACAATGGCATACTATTCATATGGCAGAATTTCATAAATGGTATAATAATTAGCTTTGGCATAAATTGAATTTCGCCGAATTTCTTTCATTATTATTTCGCTCGAAGAATAAAAATAATCAATTCCATTTTACTTTGATTAATTACAGACAAAACTTGTACTCGATAAAAAAAACTAGTATTATGTGTTAAAACATTTGGTTGCATATTGATTAAGTTTTACTTAAAATTATTATCACCGGAACAGAAATGCTTGTCGCACTACAAATGACATACTGTCATTGTGACAAGCTACTTCTAAGCTCATTTTTGTGTTCCGTGCGCAGAGCTATATGTATCAAGCGCCCATCTCAAGTCTCAACGCAACGCATTCCAAGACGACAGTAGGCAGTAGTAGTATAGGTGTATACAAGGTGTAAAAATATTAGCAATAATATTTTAGGAAGTGATTCTACCAACGAAACTGCGAAGCTTTCCCTAAGGCCTCATTTTCACCTGCAAGTAAGTCTTCTGCGGCAATAAACGTCCGACAGTCTGTCCGATAGCAACTTACAAGTGTAAACTTAGAAATATAGGTCTAAATATATTTTTTCTTTTTGTCGTACCAAATCAATTGTTCGTCATTCTATTCAAAATGGGATGGAAAGCAATTTTTTTGACGTAATAACGTTTTATAAATCGATGAACGCCTCGGCTGCACGCAAGAAAACGTGTCACGTTACGCGTGCAAGCGAGTGAGCGGAACAAGCGATAGAAAGGCACGATCGGCCTAAGCGTTCGGCTTGTGACGCGAAGAGAGACAGCGGCATTATCGTCCGTAAACCGACTTGACAGACAAAGCCGACCAATATTATCTATACTTCTATACTAATATTATTAAGAGGAAAATTTTGATTGTTTGTTCGCATCGAATAGGCTCCGAAACTACTGGACCGATGTAGAAAATTCATTCACCATTAGAAAGCTACATTCTTCCCGAGTGTCATAGGCTATATTTTATCCCGATATTTCCACGGGAACGGGTACCACGCGGGTGAAACCGCGAGGATCCGCTAGTTTTTATTTATATTTTGACCTATGTTTCTACGGAAAAGTTTTGCAGTTTCATGGGTAGAATCACTGCCTAAAATATTATTGCTTATATTTTTTACACCATGTATAATACAGTGTATGCTGCTAATCATCAGCGCGGCGGCGCCGGCCTCCTGAGGTAGACCACCAGCCCGAGCGCGCCCAGCAGCAGCGTGATCACGTACAGGTCCCAGTTGGACACCAGGGACGATTCCCCGCCCAGGAACACCATGGCCAGGGGACTGTCTTGCACCGACTGGAACGAAACAATTCGATTCAATCATTTTATTGCACTACATAAGTATACAAAGCTTGTGCACTACACGGAATTTTACCGTCCTGAAAATAACCTAATCATAAATTATTTATAATCGTAAGAATTTATTTATTTCGTGTAGTTCTAATGTTTCATACCCTAAACTGCGCTGCACATGCAAGTAAAAAGACGAAAAAGTGCACAAGCCAATCATCAGTTTTTTTTCCAGACGATAAAATTCCGTGTAGTGTACAAGCGCCCATAACGTCTTAAAGATTGGGACTTAGAACATTATAGGTCCAGATTGGACGTAAATTAGTTGGATGGATAGACATGGATACAGGTCACTTCGATCAACAATGACACCTAGTTCACAGGGCACTATACTTATTTCATTATGAACATAATTATTATTACATTATTATATGAAAAATTAAATTGAGATTTTATATTATTTTTATGCATTCACAATGCAATTTTGTAAGTAAAGGAAAAATGTGATAGTAAAAAACCACGAGCCCTATAAGTAGCTGTATATCCCGCCTGAAAGCTACTTATAGGGCTAGTGGTTTTTTACTATCACATTTTTCCTTTACTTAAAAATTAAATTATTTATTACTAGTGGATATAACAAAGTGATGTTATGACTATGACAATAAAAATTGGATAAAGGTTTAGCTTACAGAAGACAAAAAGAAGCAAAACGTGCAAATCAAATCAAAATATTTATTTATTCACATAGACATAATAAGCATGTACTTATGAATCGTCAAATGCACAATCTATAGTCTTCGGAAGGTTTGAACTTTTGTGTCAGGCGCGGGAAAGGCAATCGCTTAGCTAAATGCGGTCGGGAATCATAGCATAGCAACACCTCTAGCATGTTTCGAGTAAGTAGAAACATACCTCTAGTACATCGTGCATCGCCTGTGACGCGGCGAGCGCGGTTAAGGCTAGGGCTGCCGGTAACCGCGCGTCGGGCGGGCGACGTATCCGCCGCGAGGTCGTAGCACCGCTTAGCTAAATGCAGGTCGGGAATCCTAGCCCTAAGATCGTAGTATAGCAAAGTCTCGAGTAAGTAGAAACGGTGTCGGCCGAACTTACCGAAAACCAAACTCACCGAAAAAGTTGTTTTCGGCGAGTTTTTTTCGGTGAGATTTTTTCGGTGAGGAAACGTTTCGGTGAGTTTTTACGGTGAGATTTTTTCGGTAAGAAAAGTTTTCGGTGAGTTTTTTTCCGGTGAGTTTTTTTTTCGGTGAATTTGACTGGAACCAGTAGAAACGTACCTCTAGCACATCGTGCATCGCCTGTGACGCGGCGAGCGCGGTTAAGGCTAGGGCTGCCGGTAACCGCGCGTCGGGCGACGTATCCGCCGCGAGGTCGTAGCATCGCTTGGCTAAATGCAGGTCGGGAATCCTAGCCCTAAGATCGTAGTATAGCAAAGTCTCGAGTAAGTAGAAACGGTGTCGGTCGAACTTACCGAAAACCAAACTCACCGAAAAAGTTGTTGTTGGCGAGTTTTTGTCGGTGAGATTTTTTCGGTGAGGAAACTTTTCGGCGAGATTTTTCGGTGAGAAAAGTTTTCGGTGAGTTTTTTTTCGGTGAGTTTGACTGGAACCAGTAGAAACGTACCTCTAGCACATCGTGCATCGCCTGTGACGCGGCGAGCGCGGTTAAGGCTAGGGCTGCCGGTAACCGCGCGTCGGGTGAAGTATCCGCCGCGAGGTCGTAGCATCGCTTGGCTAAATGCAGGTCTTGGGCCAGCCCCAGCCCGCGCGCGTGCATGTAGCCCAAGTTGAACGTCGCCTGGGCGTTGTGCAGCTGTTCGGATGCTATCCTGTGGTAGATAAATACTATGTTATACTATGCGATTATTTTAAGAATAGGATAGGGACACCGCCATGTTGTGACGTCAAGCTGTCAATGTGCTGTCAAACTAACTTCACTTCACTTCAGTATGGTGTGCAAAAAAGAAATTTATCGTGAATCAGGGGGCTGATAGCTTACGATAAATACTTTTTCACTTCTCATGCTCGTAAAGTTCGTGTTTATGTTGGGTATAGGCTGCATAAAATCGCTTTTTATGCTCTAGTGCATAAAGTAAAATCTTCGTCTAAGTCTCAGTCTCTCAGACAAAGGTCGTCAGGTAAACAGTCACACACGCAATAAAACTTCGTTTAATAAACTTGTAATTGCATTCTGTTTCTTTAGTTTTGTACACAATCCATGTTAAACTATACTTACTAAATTAATAAAACTAGGCAAAATTAATGAGTTTTGTAAGAAATAAGTATTTCAAGAGCATTATTAATGATTAAACGAACTTACCTGTAAGTGAAGTTCTATCATAATTATGCGAGGGTTTCGTCCGAAGAGATTAACATAAACACACATGTAGTTACACTTATCATGTCGCCAGTATACACATTAGTTTAGATATTTAATTTAGATATAAATTCTTTTTAAAAAGTCGCTCAATCCGTCACTTACCTGTTCCCGTATTCACCGCTAGATGTCATTAAGTTTAGAGATATATATTTCTTGGATATTTCACATTAGGGCTAGGGTGGGAGGGATGTTAATCTCTTCGGACGAAACCCTCGCATAATTATGATAGAACTTCACTTACAGGTAAGTTCGTTTAATCATTAATTATACTCGGGTTTCGTCCTCAAGATTAACATAAACACACATGTAGACTTTGAGAGATAAGAAAGATGTGAAATGTCTTATTTAAATAATATTAATTAGAACATAATTTTATTTATATTACAGACACCTATTGTTATTGTTGTGTATGTATTTTATAGGTATATATAGGTCATATTTATAAGAATAACGGCTTCAATTTACAATTAACTCTTTAATCATTCAAAAATAATTTTAGTATGTAATTAATCTAATCATCTATGTCTTGTGCCGATACTAACGATCGGGCAAACTAATTTCTTTATTATAAAAGAACCCATATATAAGGTGCCACTCCAACCAGAGCGGTCTTTCTGATCAAGTCAAGGTTGACTCCTAACTTACAAGTTATTTTGAGTGAGGTTTCCTCAAACTTTTTAAGTTTGAAAATTAGAGTGATCATCACTACGTAAGGATCAGATCATGTCTAAATAAAAATTAAAACACTCAGCTAGGCAAACTTGAGGTTTGTCCCGAAAATAGGGAATTATCAAAAGAGTCCTGATCTTATTGGTAAGATCCAATAAGATCAGGAATTTTTATTTGTATATTATCTGGAAGCTGTTCAATATTACTTGTATCAATTTTGGATAGGGTTTGAACCCTATTGGCAGTAGAAGGTGAGAATAAGGTAATGAGTTTCCTCGTAACTGTTTCTAGAAGGTGGTATATGGATATCATTTTGCATGCTTTTGAGTATAAGGCGAACAACATATCACCTGTTTATTTTAATAATGTTCTGGCAAATAAAGATAATTTGATTTGATTTTACCACTGTGTAGCCGGTCTAATAAGAGCGATGTGTGACATTTACTATTATATTTAGGTAAAAGCAGTCTTAATCTAAATATTCCCTTAAAAAAATGTTTGGATCTGTCATCGTTTGCGATATAACCAAGTATCCAATAAAGGGCAGACTTGCAGCTATTCAACGTATCATATTGAGCTTCAAACTATTCCGTTAGAAATAGCAGAACATTAGGGAATGGTTCATTAAACATTAGGAATTGATTATTATGTAAGTAAAGTATAGAACAAAAACTGACAATAGTAAGTATCAGACTGCTTCACTGAATTATCTGATAATAAAGGCAAAATTAAAGTGATAGATAGATGGTAATAAGACACTTCTCCTTATCATCGATGTGGTGATAATATTCCGGCAACCAGGGTAAGATGTTGATGAACGTTAAGGCTACTGGAATAAGAACCAATTAGGTCTTTGGGTGGTTTAAACACCAAGTAATTAGGACAAACAAGTTTCATGGAAACAGGAAACCAAGGTTGGGTTGCCCACCAAGGTACCACTAGAATACCTCGGGTGTTGTCTTTAATGATTTTTCTAAATTGTTTTAAGAATAATGCTAAAAGGTGGAAAAGCATAAAAGAAAAATTGGGACCACGTTATTGTGAAAGCATTTGTGGTAAATGTGTCAGGATCTGTATGTCATGAAATATATTTTGAACATTTTTATTAGTTCTACTAGTTAAAATGTCTATCTTAGATGTACCGAAGGTCTGTATAAATTTTTGGAACGAAAAAACTGCTAGTTCCCATTCTACATCAGGGTGTGTTCGCCTAGATTCAGCATCAGCTCCGGAGTTCTCTTTTGAGCTTATGTATGAAGCAAAAACTATGATGTTTCTAGTTCCACACCATTGCCACAACTCACGTGTTACTTGAGTGAGGTGAGGAAACTCTACGCCTTCCATAGGGTTTATATATGAGATAGCCGTGGTATTGTCTATTCGTAAAAGGATTTGACTATTATTTAAAGTTCTTATAAATGTCTTTAGACCTAAAAATGCTGCAAGGATTTCTAAGTAGTTAATATGACGAGTTTGCTCATCTATATCCCAAGTAGCACTTGCAGTTTCATCACGACACGCAGACCCTCACCCCGTAGTTGAAGCATCACTGAAAATTTCCAAGCAATATTCCTTACATTTTTTCATTCTATTCATTGGATTATTGATAGCCTTTTGCCACCATTCAAATCAGGATTTTAACTTGGCGGTAAACTCATAGGTATCATATACCTTACCTACGTGCCAAAATTTTAAAATTTACATCTTTCAACATTTTTGGTATAATAGCCAACCATATTCCATACTCAGCAGCTTGGCATGCAGGTGTAAGCAAACCCATAAAACTCGGAGTCTCTAATTTTACATCTGTCTTTGTTTCTAAAATTTAGTCAGATGGCAAACTTACTTGAAAATTTCCAGTGCCTATAATATAATGTAACCTCAGAACTTACAGACTGTTTTTAGTTCTGTAAGACTTTTTTAATAATTACTAATAAATCCGAGAGAAGTTAATAGACTTATGGTAGCTTGTAAATTCTCTAACCACTGTATCTACTAGCTACAGCTATATGCAATTAGCAAAAGATCATATAGTAGAATTGAAATATAAAATTGCAGAATTTAAGTAGTCTAACAAACTGGTTTCATTACTTTGATAAAAAGGTATGGCGCTGTGGGTAGAACATTAATTTCATACAGCCACAGCTTATTATCACCAAACGTACCTAAAACTTCGTTTTCTGTATTGTGGTAAAACGAAGGTAGGTACTTAATTATTAATTTTCTTGTGAATGGCAATTAAAAAATGTCTTTCAAATCAAAATAGTTTTACTGCTGTACGCAATACTCCAATTAAAATGTTTATTCAATTGCATAAGATAAAAATGAGTCTGTTTTTACCAGTAGGTTTCGGGTCAAGAAAAATATTAGAGATAAACTGACCCTTACAGGGCTCACAAGGTGAACTAGCTCCAATAGACAGTCACTCATTAATGTAATTAGTTATTTGCGCCCTATCGTAGGTACTTATAGTATGATTAGCTTTAAGGAGGATGAATTAGACGCGCAAAACGTATTTTGTTCCCAACGATCCATATATTGATAACACAATGGGATCGTTTGTCAACCAAAACCAGGATTATAAAATTGAGTTAGCCTACCGACATCGCTCACCTCATTCAGTGGCGATTGCGGTTATTCTGCGGCGGTCGGTGACGCACGATACGATGGTCTCGAGGAGCTCGTGGGCTGGCTCCTCTGGCCAGGCTCCTTCGTCTCCCGTGGCCTGCGACTCGGAAGAGGAGCCTTCCAGTTGAAATTCCTTTTTAGCATTGTTGGTTGTGTTTGTTTTCTAAAGGTAGACGTATACGGTTTCGGTGGTGGAGCTGACTTCAATTCGACGCCGAATTTTGATATGGACGTTGCCACTTTTAAATTTTCAACTAGGTCGGAGCCAAAGACTTAAAATTTTGAAGTTAATTCTTCATATACTTTTTAGGTTAAATAGGATAAAGTTTCTACGTGTAACGGAGTCATTATGATGGCAATTGTATATGAATCGAGTAGAATACATCAATAGTCTGATTACCTTTGTATTTTTATCAGTGTCCTTTAGTAAAACATACGAAGCTTCACTTACGCAAGCGATAGCCGAGCCGAGCTATTTTGTTGCAGTTCTATGTCTTTGTCTCTTTTCAGTAATTGCTCGACTAAGGGTAGAGCGCGGGCGCCCCGATGGGTGTGCAATTACTAGTTGGTAAATATTTATTCTGTAGGTACCTCCTTACAGGAATCCGCTGGCAGCCCAGATGACACAACATGCTGCAGTCGTAACGCGAGTACAGGATTTATTTTGTAGCTATATTTTAAGGTTATACATAGAAGGGTCGGCCCCTAACAGCTCCAATAAGGTATTGTCAACCTGTGCAGTGCCCGAGGTAAAAGGCTGTGGTTCAGTGGTTACAGATGTGCTAGCGCCAGCTGCGTCACTCGTGGACGCGGCGGGTGTAGCCTCGTCAATGCAGTTTGCAGGCTCGACACTATGTTCGTCAGAGTTTGTCAATTCTACCGGCACGCAGTCGTCATCATAATACATCCACTCGATTACGCCTTCTCGGTTAAGATTATTATTTGCAAACGTAGGTACGTTGCACAAAAGTAGCCATCGAAAAATGAAACATATGATTTATGTTAAGTTGGGTACTCAAGTGACAACCCGAACGGAAGTCCGCAAAAGTGCCCTTTTTACTGTTCCAATATATCGAAATCTCGAAAAACCAATGTGAAAGTAACGGTGTAGTGACAGACCGAATGGCAGTCCGCAACACTCGTATAAATATATCATTATTGTCACCTAAGTGGTAGTCCCAAAAACTACCCGCAGAGTAACAAATACGATAAATAATATTACGATTAAGCCAGTAAAGTGATAACCCGATTGGTTACCCGCAATGACGGCTTTTACGTAACGTTTGATAATCCATGTTTTTAGAAACGACTTAATATCACAGAATGTAAGCGTTATTACACTAACCTTCAATGTTTTTCAGCGAATAATCCATTTCGCTAGAATCATTTGATGATAAAGAATCACATCTTTTTCTTTAGAATCAATTAATTTTTTCTTCAACCCGTTTTATTTTCTTCATAATTTAATCTTAATCTTCGTGATCAGAACTTTTCCTTTTATCCATTTTATTGTATTGCTGAAAAATAAAGTATTTAACGGATGCGACGCGTGTGCACTGGCGGAGCACGAAAAAGTGAATGACATCTAGCGGTGAATACGGGAACAGGTAAGTGACGGATTGAGCGACTTTTTAAAAAGAATTTATATCTAAATTAAATATCTAAACTAATGTGTATACTGGCGACATGATAAGTGTAACTACATGTGTGTTTATGTTAATCTTGAGGACGAAACCCGAGTATAATGGACTACGATCTATGCTAAAGTCACTGTGCTGCCACTGCTACGTATAAAAAAAAAGAAAGTCTTCCCGCCAATATGGCGACGTCTTTATTTTTTCTTTTTTGTAATATTGTTATTTATTTTCCTCACACTCGAAGTGAAAAGCAGAGTGTAAAACTCGTAGATAAAACCCATTTTACCCTCGAATTGACTATTATCCACCCTCGCCTACGGCTCGGATGGATATATACGTCTCGGGTAAAATGGTACGTTTTATGCACTTGTTGTACAATCTACTATATGATGTTCGTGCAAACCAAAACATATGAATAATTTGTAGATAAATACAAATCATTAACTTGATTTTTTCGGTAAGTATAGGAGTCATGAAAGTACGCTTTTGCGAAAATGATCAGGTAATTTGAATCACAATCACATTAAAATGTGATATTTAACTGAAACCATTTTTTCATACATTGTTCTGCGGGGTACTTTAATACTATGCTTTAATAACACATAATAAATTGAATTTTGATTCTATTTACTGGTTTAAGTATTTAAATAAAACAGGAATTCAAGTTATGAAAATAATTTAATAATCAACTTTACAATAAAATTGGTAAATTGGGAGTCTAGTGAAAAATTGTATTGGTCTATCATGATAAAAGAATTGGCCAGCTAGATTCTGCACGTTGATTGAAATTGTTATCAGGGTGCGCCGGGTATTGGTATCACGGGGAACGATTCAATCAAGCCACTTGGGGAGGCCTTTCGTGAATCCGCAAATTGTAAATCAAAACACATTATGCTTGCTAATGCTATTCCACCTCTTCTATTCCACTCATTTGAGAATCATCGTCCCGCTGGTCTGAGCTGCTACTGCAGCTGCTACTTACTGCTACAAAGACATTGAAGACTTTTCCTTCTGACATTGCAAAGTACTATAGAAATATGTTCTAGTATTTTATCTCAAAGCTTTGAACAAATACTCAAATACCCGTGCTACACATGTGTCCAAACATTTGTTCAAAAGTTTGTGCTATGTCTGGCGCCGAAAGGAAGGGCATGAGTAGTAAAATTGTGTACGAAGAAAAAGGGAAGTAGGTGGATATAAAAAATAAAAAACTTCGTTTTGAACGTGGCAATACCCAAACCACCTTCTTCCAAAATAAAAAAAACTATTTTCATTTTGTTTTGCACTTTCTTGCGAACTGTACCTTTTCAGAGTGAAGTTTGTCAACAACCCGTCCTATTCTTAAAATAATCTCATAGTATATGTTATTTTCAGTTTATATCTCTGAAACGGCTGGACCGATTTTGACGGGACTTTCACTGACAGGTAGCTGATGTAATAAGGAGTAACTTAGGCTACTTTTTATCCCGGAAAAATATCACATTCCCGCGGGATAACGTCGTGTAGTCCACGCGGACGAAACTGCGGGCGGAAAGCTAGTATGTTATATATAAACTGAAAATCATTAGTAGTAGTAGATTTACTCTGAGTAAATGTACCACTGAGTTTTCGCCTTTTTGCATCGCTACGGCACACAAAATGATGGTAAATATGTTTTTTTTTAATTTCCTATAATACGGTATTTTACTGATTTTTTTTTATTTCTTTAAAATGTTTTTCGAAATATTAGCTACACAAAACAAGTTTTCATTTTGAATTATCTTGAATATTTTCAAAGATATATGACTTCAAACTTTATAATTAGACAAGGACAGGACGCTATCTTAGTGACGTCAGTGGGTTAGTAGCGTCATAGTCACGCCATAGAAGATTTCGTTTTAGAAAGAGACAGCTATAGTCAAAATCAAACAGACTATAATTATTTTATTATAAAACAGATTCAAATTATTTTTTCACATTTGGTATTCTTAATTGCAATATTTTTTAACGTCATCATTAAATATCTACATTTCAACAACAGTAAAATACCCTATTATAACCCCTACCCCGTTGCCTAAGCCGTGGCCTGTTCGCTGGCGCTCGCTGGGCCTCCCCCACTATGGGGGTCTCACCTGGTGCGGCAGACCGCGCAGAGGGCCGAGCAGCAACCTCCGGCGGGGGGCACTCTTTTCGTCAGAAGACGGCCGCTTAAGCGGCATCCAACTACCATGGGGCAGTGGCCCCTAGAGATGACGCCCGGGGAAGGAGCAAAGGCTCGAACCCGTTCCAGTTAAGGCTGACGAAACCCAACGACGACGATTAAAAATCGGCCGATCAAACTATCTGCCGAAAGTTGTTCGATCAAACTATCGCACAGCACAACTATCGGCCGGGCGGGAATGCGCATGAAGGACTATGGGAGCGCGCACACTGCATTCAACTAAACTATCGCACCGCTCCTATAGTACATAAACAACATCGGCCCCAGCCCCGACCCCTGGGACACACCTGTAGTGGTGCGCGGCGACCTCCAGGTCGCGCCGTGTGCCGAGCCCGTAGTAGTGGTAGTCGCCCAGCTTGACGCGCGCGGTGGGCAGCCCCGACCACAGTATGACACTCCTATAGTACATCAACCACATCGGCCCCAGCCCCGACCACAGTATGACACTCCTATAGTACATCAACCACATCGGCCCCAGCCCCGACCACAGTATGACACTCCTATAGTACATCAACCACATCGGCCCCAGCCCCGACCACAGTATGACACTCCTATAGTACATCAACCACATCGGCCCCAGCCCCGACCACAGTATGACACTCCTATAGTACATCAACCACATCGGCCCCAGCCCCGACCACAGTATGACACTCCTATAGTACATCAACCACATCGGCCCCAGCCCCGACCACAGTATGACACTCCTATAGTACATCAACCACATCGGCCCCAGCCCCGACCACAGTATGACACTCCTATAGTACATCAACCACATCGGCCCCAGCCCCGACCACAGTATGACACTCCTATAGTACATCAACCACATCGGCCCCAGCCCCGACCACAGTATGACACTCCTATAGTACATCAACCACATCGGCCCCAGCCCCGACCACAGTATGACACTCCTATAGTACATCAACCACATCGGCCCCAGCCCCGACCACAGTATGACACTCCTATAGTACATCAACCACATCGGCCCCAGCCCCGACCACAGTATGACACTCCTATAGTACATCAACCACATCGGCCCCAGCCCCGACCACAGTATGACACTCCTATAGTACATCAACCACATCGGCCCCAGCCCCGACCACAGTATGACACTCCTATAGTACATCAACCACATCGGCCCCAGCCCCGACCACAGTATGACACTCCTATAGTACATCAACCACATCGGCCCCAGCCCCGACCACAGTATGACACTCCTATAGTACATCAACCACATCGGCCCCAGCCCCGACCACAGTATGACACTCCTATAGTACATCAACCACATCGGCCCCAGCCCCGACCACAGTATGACACTCCTATAGTACATCAACCACATCGGCCCCAGCCCCGACCACAGTATGACACTCCTATAGTACATCAACCACATCGGCCCCAGCCCCGACCACAGTATGACACTCCTATAGTACATCAACCACATCGGCCCCAGCCCCGACCACAGTATGACACTCCTATAGTACATCAACCACATCGGCCCCAGCCCCGACCACAGTATGACACTCCTATAGTACATCAACCACATCGGCCCCAGCCCCGACCACAGTATGACACTCCTATAGTACATCAACCACATCGGCCCCAGCCCCGACCACAGTATGACACTCCTATAGTACATCAACCACATCGGCCCCAGCCCCGACCACAGTATGACACTCCTATAGTACATCAACCACATCGGCCCCAGCCCCGACCACAGTATGACACTCCTATAGTACATCAACCACATCGGCCCCAGCCCCGACCACAGTATGACACTCCTATAGTACATCAACCACATCGGCCCCAGCCCCGACCACAGTATGACACTCCTATAGTACATCAACCACATCGGCCCCAGCCCCGACCACAGTATGACACTCCTATAGTACATCAACCACATCGGCCCCAGCCCCGACCACAGTATGACACTCCTATAGTACATCAACCACATCGGCCCCAGCCCCGACCACAGTATGACACTCCTATAGTACATCAACCACATCGGCCCCAGCCCCGACCACAGTATGACACTCCTATAGTACATCAACCACATCGGCCCCAGCCCCGACCACAGTATGACACTCCTATAGTACATCAACCACATCGGCCCCAGCCCCGACCACAGTATGACACTCCTATAGTACATCAACCACATCGGCCCCAGCCCCGACCACAGTATGACACTCCTATAGTACATCAACCACATCGGCCCCAGCCCCGACCACAGTATGACACTCCTATAGTACATCAACAACATCGGCCCCAGCCCCGACCACAGTATGACACTCCTATAGTACATCAACAACATCGGCCCCAGCCCCGACCACAGTATGACACTCCTATAGTACATCAACAACATCGGCCCCAGCCCCGACCACAGTATGACACTCCTATAGTACATCAACAACATCGGCCCCAGCCCCGACCACAGTATGACACTCCTATAGTACATCAACAACATCGGCCCCAGCCCCGACCACAGTATGACACTCCTATAGTACATCAACAACATCGGCCCCAGCCCCGACCACAGTATGACACTCCTATAGTACATCAACAACATCGGCCCCAGCCACGACCACAGTATGACACTCCTATAGTACATCAACAACATCGGCCCCAGCCCCGACCACAGTATGACACTCCTATAGTACATCAACAACATCGGCCCCAGCCCCGACCACAGTATGACACTCCTATAGTACATCAACAACATCGGCCCCAGCCCCGACCACAGTATGACACTCCTATAGTACATCAACAACATCGGCCCCAGCCACGACCACAGTATGACACTCCTATAGTACATCAACAACATCGGCCCCAGCCCCGACCACAGTATGACACTCCTATAGTACATAAACAACATCGGCCCCAGCCCCGACCACAGTATGACACTCCTATAGTACATCAACAACATCGGCCCCAGCCACGACCACAGTATGACACTCCTATAGTACATCAACAACATCGGCCCCAGCCCCGACCACAGTATGACACTCCTATAGTACATCAACAACATCGGCCCCAGCCACGACCACAGTATGACACTCCTATAGTACATCAACAACATCGGCCCCAGCCCCGACCACAGTATGACACTCCTATAGTACATCAACAACATCGGCCCCAGCCACGACCACAGTATGACACTCCTATAGTACATCAACAACATCGGCCCCAGCCACGACCACAGTATGACACTCCTATAGTACATCAACCACATCGGCCCCAGCCCCGACCACAGTATGACACTCCTATAGTACATCAACAACATCGGCCCCAGCCACGACCACAGTATGACACTCCTATAGTACATCAACCACATCGGCCCCAGCCCCGACCACAGTATGACACTCCTATAGTACATCAACAACATCGGCCCCAGCCCCGACCCCTGGGACACACCTGTAGTGGTGCGCGGCGGCCTCCAGGTCGCGCCGTGTGCCGAGCCCGTAGTAGTGGTAGTCGCCCAGCTTGACGCGCGCGGTGGCGCAGCCCTGGGACGCCGCCCGAGACCACAGTTGGAGCGCCCGCGCGTGCCGCCACTTTTCGCCGAATATGCTGCCTTCACCTGTGTATGCGGACAAAATAGCGCGTATTAGAGTAGCCTCTAATAGTGCTACGCGTTTAACTGTCAAAAGACAGTGGGTTTTGTTTGACGTTTGAGTGTCGATAAAGCACTATATCATCCTACTTCCTACTAATATTATAAATGTGAAAGTTTAGATGTTTGGATGTTTGTATGTTTGTTACTCAATCACGCATAAACGGCTGAACGAATTTGGCTGAAATTTGAGACACAGATACTTTGAAGCCTGGAGAGGAACATAGGCTACTTTTATCCCGGAAAATATCACACTCCCGCGGGATAACGTCGTGTAGTCCTCGCGGGCGAAGCCGCGGGCGGATAGCTAGTGCGATATATATCACGTTTTGGGCGGTCATGCTAGGTTTACAGGGCTGTCGGGCATCGCCAAAGCTATCCAACTCTTTACATACCTTTGGCAACATTTCCGAAAACGAAATATATTGTCATTGTCACTCACTTCAGAATATACAGCACAGAATTCGACACCGATTTCGGAGATGGAAATTTGAGAAAGGAAAGAAGGAAAACAAAAAGATGTATAGTCGGGATCAAATTCGGTGAACCACCTCTTACTTCTTTGCGTGTGGCTGGTGCCTCGCCATTCAATCGCAGACTCTTTTACTATTTGCTTATGTATTAAACTCGTTTAGTACAATGCATAAGCAAATAGGGGTAGGAACTGCAAGTGAACGGTGAGACAACAGCCACACAAAAAGAAGTAAGAAGTGGTTCACCGAATTTGTCCCTGGCTGTACGTCATATCTTTTTACCTGTTGTAAATTGTTATATTCTACAAGTCGTTTCATAAAATTAAAAGAGACAGAAATAGTACATTGGCTGATTGGCAAAAAGATGAGAAGAATGGGTATGTGGGGAAAAAAGGTCAAACTTTCTAAAATATTGTCGAAAAATACCGATTGAAATAGTAAACACAAAACATCTTCTTAAAAAAAACATGTTTTAGTTTATTTTTATCAGCCGTATACGTACCTACGTCCAGGATGTAGGCGGCGTTGATTTGCGCGAGCTCGGAGCCCCGTTCGGCCAACGCCAGGTACTGGAGCAGGGCGGAGTCCGAGTCGCGCGCTCGCCAAGGTTGGGCCAGTCATATACGAACCTACGTCCAGGATGTAGGCGGCGTTGGTTTGCGCGAGCTCGGAGCCCCGTTCGGCCAACGCCAGGTACTGGAGCAGGGCGGAGTCCGAGTCGCGCGCTCGCCAAGGTTGGGCCAGTCATATACGAACCTACGTCCAGGATGTAGGCGGCGTTGGTTTGCGCGAGCTCGGAGCCCCGTTCGGCCAACGCCTGGTACTGGAGCAGGGCGGAGTCCGAGTCGCGCGCTCGCCAAGGTTGGGCCAGTCATATACGAACCTACGTCCAGGATGTAGGCGGCGTTGGTTTGCGCGAGCTCGGAGCCCCGCTCGGCCAACGCCAGGTACTGGAGCAGGGCGGAGTCCGAGTCGCGCGCTCGCCAAGGTTGGGCCAGTCATATACGAACCTACGTCCAGGATGTAGGCGGCGTTGGTTTGCGCGAGCTCGGAGCCCCGCTCGGCCAACGCCAGGTACTGGAGCAGGGCGGAGTCCGAGTCGCGCGCTCGCCAAGGTTGGGCCAGTCATATACGAACCTACGTCCAGGATGTAGGCGGCGTTGGTTTGCGCGAGCTCGGAGCCCCGCTCGGCCAACGCCAGGTACTGGAGCAGGGCGGAGTCCGAGTCGCGCGCTCGCCAAGGTTGGGCCAGTCATATACGAACCTACGTCCAGGATGTAGGCGGCGTTGGTTTGCGCGAGCTCGGAGCCCCGCTCGGCCAACGCCAGGTACTGGAGCAGGGCGGAGTCCGAGTCGCGCGCTCGCCAAGGTTGGGCCAGTCATATACGAACCTACGTCCAGGATGTAGGCGGCGTTGGTTTGCGCGAGCTCGGAGCCCCGCTCGGCCAACGCCAGGTACTGGAGCAGGGCGGAGTCCGAGTCGCGCGCTCGCCAAGGTTGGGCCAGTCATATACGAACCTACGTCCAGGATGTAGGCGGCGTTGGTTTGCGCGAGCTCGGAGCCCCGTTCGGCCAACGCCTGGTACTGGAGCAGGGCGGAGTCCGAGTCGCGCGCTCGCCAAGGTTGGGCCAGTCATATACGAACCTACGTCCAGGATGTAGGCGGCGTTGGTTTGCGCGAGCTCGGAGCCCCGTTCGGCCAACGTCAGGTACTGGAGCAGGGCGGAGTCCGAGTCGCGCGCTCGCCAAGGTTGGGCCAGTCATATACGAACCTACGTCCAGGATGTAGGCGGCGTTGGTTTGCGCGAGCTCGGAGCCCCGTTCGGCCAACGCCTGGTACTGGAGCAGGGCGGAGTCCGAGTCGCGCGCTCGCCAAGGTTGGGCCAGTCATATACGAACCTACGTCCAGGATGTAGGCGGCGTTGGTTTGCGCGAGCTCGGAGCCCCGTTCGGCCAACGTCAGGTACTGGAGCAGGGCGGAGTCCGAGTCGCGCGCTCGCCAAGGTTGGGCCAGTCATATACGAACCTACGTCCAGGATGTAGGCGGCGTTGGTTTGCGCGAGCTCGGAGCCCCGTTCGGCCAACGCCTGGTACTGGAGCAGGGCGGAGTCCGAGTCGCGCGCTCGCCAAGGTTGGGCCAGTCATATACGAACCTACGTCCAGGATGTAGGCGGCGTTGGTTTGCGCGAGCTCGGAGCCCCGTTCGGCCAACGCCAGGTACTGGAGCAGGGCGGAGTCCGAGTCGCGCGCTCGCCAAGGTTGGGCCAGTCATATACGAACCTACGTCCAGGATGTAGGCGGCGTTGGTTTGCGCGAGCTCGGAGCCCCGTTCGGCCAACGCCTGGTACTGGAGCAGGGCGGAGTCCGAGTCGCGCGCTCGCCAAGGTTGGGCCAGTCATATACGAACCTACGTCCAGGATGTAGGCGGCGTTGGTTTGCGCGAGCTCGGAGCCCCGTTCGGCCAACGTCAGGTACTGGAGCAGGGCGGAGTCCGAGTCGCGCGCTCGCCAAGGTTGGGCCAGTCATATACGAACCTACGTCCAGGATGTAGGCGGCGTTGGTTTGCGCGAGCTCGGAGCCCCGCTCGGCCAACGCCTGGTACTGGAGCAGGGCGGAGTCCGAGTCGCGCGCTCGCCAAGGTTGGGCCAGTCATATACGAACCTACGTCCAGGATGTAGGCGGCGTTGGTTTGCGCGAGTTCGGAGCCACGTTCAGCCAACGCCAGGTACTGGAGCAGGGCGGAGTCCGAGTCGCGCGCTCGCCACGCCGCGTGCGCCAACATCAGGCGGGAGCCCCACCAGCCGCGCTCGCACACGTTTTTGAATAACTGGGTAAAAGTGTATAATTAGTTATTTAAATTTTTATTATTGAAGAATGGGCGATTTTCTGAAAGCTCAGTCACTAGATGGCGCTGTCCCACCTATGCAGTTAGAAGGAACGGAACGTTATAAATTTTACTTTGACGCGACTTTTATACGTAAAACGGAACGTCAGACAGATGTTATTTATTTACCTTAATCTTTAAATTTACCTATTTCCTTTCTGTTCCTCACAGTAGTACTTATTTAATATATTATTAGTTTCCTTTGGGTTTTTAAAAAGTAAATAATTTAAATATGATTATACCAAAATATACCATAGACATGTACATACTTCGTTCAACGCCATCTAGTGAAGCTTTTGGAAGCTTTTTTTTTAAATGGCCTCTCAGAAAATCGCTCATTGAAAATGAAGTAGGTAAGTATTTAGAAATAATTTTTTAGTAAAAATTTCCTTTTTATGACAAGTTTTTTTGCTGACTGTACTTTAATATTGTATTGTCATTTCTCATCTAAACCAAACCTGTATACAAAATTTCAAGTCCATCGGACACTGGGAAGTGGGTCAAAATAAGCTTGCAAGATTTGTCCCCCACTAACTAACAAACTAACTAACTAACATGGCAAGTAAATAAAAAGCTTGTAAAAATCGACCCGTCTCACAACGACTCCGTAGCTCAGTGGTTAGAGCAATCGCCCGGACAGCGAAAGGTCGAGTCCCATCGGAGCTGGTTGTGAGACGGGTCGATTTTTTCTAAATACTTCTTTTTAAATTTTTCTAGTGTATCTTTGCGTTAAATGCATCCAATGTGTCAACAAATTCTCTCCTAGTTCAAGACAACGCTAAAGGCCTAATCAGACGACGGACTGTCCTCTCCTAAGGGTACTTTTTTGTCCATCGACATAGATCTCTTATAAATTGGGTATTTGACAGAATTTTTTTTATTGACTTAAAATGTTTATTTAATTAGTAGCAACACAACATAGGTATTTATTTTCAAATAACTTGCATATTTTCAGCGATATAGGGCATCAAACTTTCTAATTAGACAAGGAGAGCGCTATAGAAACGTGACGTCACATTTCTATAGCGCCATACTCTCGCCATAGAAAATTTTGTTTTAGAAAGAGATAACTAGAGTCACAATTAAGTAGCTCATAATTTGCTTGTTATAATACAGATTTAATTTCTTTTTCACATTTTTTATTTAACAATGTTATATTTCTGAATGTCATTATTAAATATCTACATTTCGACAACAGTCAAATACCCAATTGTATCGAATAACGCACACGAGGAACTAAAAGTACCGCGGACAAAAAGTCCGCGAAATTACCGCGGACACCGAGAGACTGGACTGGACAAAAGTTCGCGGTAGTCCGCGAAAAAAATAGAACGAACGTAACTAGGCGCAACAACGCACACAACGAACTTTAGTCTGCATTGAGCGCTCGATAGTGAAGTACGTTTCCGAGCAACAAATGACCGCACACCGTATGCGTTGAGTCCGCGACAAGTCCTCGGAGGACATATTTTGGACGTACAGGGACTTTTTGTCCGCCGGGGACAAAAGTCCCTCGTCTGATTATGCCTTAAGTGAAAATTGAGGATTTGGGCGATTTTATTTTAGTAGCAGGCATAAGTTTGGTATTTGGTACAGACTGATTCAAAGATTTTACAGTTTCGGAAGTTATCGCGAGACTATGTGCAGTACACAATTTGGAGCCATGCGGATGGGAGAGATAAGATTTGCAGCTTCACACAACTTTCAGGGCCGCCAATAAGATTGAATTGCACTATATGCGTTTTTGATACGCCAGCGAGAAGTGTTTGTTGTCCTGCCTGAAGTACATCAACAAGCACCTTTACAGCCGTAACGTGGACCTTGGACGCCAGCGAGCAGTATTTGTTGTCCTGCCTGTAGTACATCAACACGCACCTCTACAGCCGTGGACCTTGGACGTCAGCGAGCAGTATTTGTTGTCCTGCCTGAAGTACATCAACACGCACCTCTACAGCCGTGGACCTTGGACGCCAGCGAGCAGTATTTGTTGTCCTGCCTGAAGTACATCAACGCACCTCTACCGCCGTGGAGCAGGACCTGAGCACCCCCAGCCCCTGCGCGTGCATACCAGCAAGAATTGTTTGTTGTCCTGCCTGAAGTACATCAACACGCACCTCTACCGCCGTGGAGCAGGACCTGAGCACCCCCAGCCCCTGCGCGTGCATACCAGCAAGAATTGTTTGTTGTCCTGCCTGAAGTACATCAACACGCACCTCTACCGCCGTGGAGCAAGACCGGAGCACCCCCAGCCCCTGCGCGTGCATACCAGCGAGAAGTGTTTGTTGTCCTGCCTGAAGTACATCAACGCACCTCTACCGCCGTGGAGCAGGACCTGAGCACCCCCAGCCCCTGCGCGTGCATATGCGCGAGGTGGTATAGCGCCAGCACGTGCCCGGACTGGGACGCCAGTGAGAAGTATTTGTTGGCCTGCTTGAAGTCGCGACGGACGCCGATGCCGCCTAAATAAGACACGGAATCATTTAAATAGTGTACAGAGAGATGTTTTTCAACACACTTGCTCATAAAGTGAACCTTATTACATCGATATTAGGGCCATAAACCGAACTATAACACACGCGTGCATAATAATATTACAGTACTAGTTGCGTAATAGAATTATCCCTACAGAGTTAAGTAAGTACCTAACTGCAAATTATATGCGAGTAAACAGAGACTTTTCAATTTAACCGGGTAATACAGTATCCCTACAAAGTTAAGTTAGTACCTAACTGCAAGTTATATGCGAGTCAACAGAGCATTTTCGATTTCAACGGGTAATAGATACAGTTATTTTTTTGTAACAACAAAGAGGTTTTTCAACACACTTGCTCATAAAGTGAGCCTTATTACATCGATATTAGGGCCATAAACCGAACTATAAAACACGCGTGCATAATAATATTACAGTACTAGTTGCGTAATAGAATTATCCCTACAAAGTTAAGTAAGTGCCTAACTGCAAATTATATGCGAGTAAACAGAGACTTTTCAATTTAACCGGGTAATACAGTATCCCTACAAAGTTAAGTTAGTACCTAACTGCAAGTTATATGCGAGTAAACAGAGCATTTTCAATTTCACCGGGTAATACGTACAGTTCTTTTTTTGTAACAACAAAGAGGTTTTATACGGTTGAAAATCCATTTACGTTTTTAGAATAAATAAATATGTCCCTAATTAAGTCAAAAAAACATAATTAAGTAATATTATTATCAAATTATTTATAATTCACAATAATTTGTTATAAAACATATGCGTTTTATCACTATTATTATAATTATTTTGAAGTAGGCTGTATGGCTGTATGTAATCAATGACCTTACATTTGGCGCGTGCAAAAAAAAACTTGCGCGCTTTTTCCCTTAGCTAATTAGGTTAATTAATTTATGAATGAATGCAATAAATGTTTGTTTTTCCTCGCAAGTGTGTTGAAAAAGTGCGTATGAAACTCGTGAGCAACTTACTCACTAGACACTCGGCTGATTTACACCCTCGCCTGCGGCTCGGGCTGCAACCCACAGCCTCGTGTATAATGAGCAACCTAAGCTCACTTGTATCATAATATACTATTATCTCACAGCCGCAACTGGCAGCCATACCATACACCTTCAAGTAATTTGATCAAACTGGCTTGATCAAGCCGTTTGATCCAATAAAAATACGAAAATGCATATTTCTTCAAGCCAACTGATTACTCATTAAATTTGATCAAATTTCCCCCACACACCTTCATGCCAATTTCAACAAGCCGTTTGATCAAGCCAGTTTGATCAAATTACTTGAAGGTGTATGGCTGCCATTAAATGACGTCGTCGGACGTCCGATAGCAATCTGGTGCGCTGGATGTTTTTGTCAGCCGAAGCAACGTCCCAAAAGAGTGCACAGTATCAGTTGTGGCTGTTAGCCGCGTCCGTCAGCCGCGTCCGATAATTTATTTTCGGCTTAAGCATACTCAGATGTATATGGTTTTTCAAGTTACTCGAGAGACGTGATATTTCCACACATTACTGACGGTCTGCTAAGTAACATTCGATCCATATAGCGCATTACCACTAATACCCATTCTCTTTTATTTAACTAATAGCTGTTCGTGACAAACACTGTCAAATGCCTTGCTCATGTCAAGAAAGATAGCTAAATTGGCTAAAGTATGCGTTCCTTCCATCAAGACTATGAGTAAATTCCTTTATAAGATGGAAGCATGCCAGTGTTGTCGAGCTACCTTTACGAAAACCAAATTGATCTTTTTGTAATAGGTCTTGGGATGCAACAAGCGCAGATAACTTCTCGTGCAATACCTTTTCAAGTATCACACTTATTTCGATTATAGCTTACGGTTGGGGCGGCTGACTTTGACACTTTTGACAGTTCGCTCACAGTGGTAACGCTATGCAGCATAGTCGATCTAAGCGCATGATGGCGGATTCAACGATGTCACTTGTGACGTCATGCTAGATATTGTGAACGCGCTAACGTTGATGCGGACCGGCTGTTATCGCGATAATATCGATGTTTTTGACACTCGGACCGCACCCTTAGTTGCCCGTGGATGCGGCTTGAGGCACGTACACACAAGTATGTAACATTGGCACTTACCAAAATACATGAAGCCGAGATGCAGCTGCCCTTCCACCCAGCCCTGGTTGGCCGCCATGGTGAAGTACTTGAACGCCATCCGGGTGTCTTTGGGCACTCCACGTCCCTTGACAACCAAATTACACGTCAAATTGGAGATTATTATTTGCCGAAATAAATAAACTCTTGCGTTACTGACTGCCTGACAACTAACGCACAGCCGTAACTACTGGGCGCAAGAAGCTGAAAGTTGGCATGTATGTTCCTTGGGGAGTGTCCACTAAGAGCCAACGCGCACTTATGATTTTTAATCGACCGATAGTTTAATCGGAATCGAAATGCCGATTGTGATCAAACTGTCGGCCGATAGTTTGGTTATGAGAGCCGGCGCGCACTTGTGATTTTTAGTCGACCGATAGTTGGTCGATAGTTTAGTTGAATCCGAGCGCGCGCTCACATTGTCCTTCATGCACAGGCCGATAGTTATGCGATAGTTGTCCGATAGTTGTGCGATAGTTGTACAACTATTGGCCAGTCATTTTCGATAGTTCGATACTGAATGCGCAGTCTACCGATAGTTAGGCGATAGTTTAGTTGAATGCAGTGCGCGCGCTCACATAGACTTTCATGTACATTACCGCCCGGCCGATAGTTGTGCGATAGTTTGATCGTACAACTATCGGCCAGCCATTTTCGATAGTTTGATCGGTCCATAGTTTAATCGTCAGTGCGCGCACTGCCACATAACTCTATACTGAATCCGAGAACGGTCAAACTATCGCCCGATTAAAAATCACAAGTGCGCGTTCGCTCTAAGAGAGGATTTTTGGAAATTCCCCCTCTAAGGGGGTAAAATAGGGGGTCCACGCAGACGAAGTCGCGAGCGGAGAACTAGTATTACATAAGTATATTAATTTCGGCAAGCAATTAAAGTCCGACCTGAAAAATAAAAAGCCGCGCCATGTTGTGAAATTGTGAAGATCTAATTGTTTTTATAGTATTTGACATTTGTAACAATGACGTGGCAAAAGTGACGTCTCAATCTCAAGCCAGGTATTTTATTTATCTGGTCAGACTTTAATTGCTTTCAAAGCATGTACCATTTTATATTGTTAACGTGTCTGAAAAATTGCTATAAAAAAAACAATTTACGACCTCTGCAATTCACGGTACTCGCAAGGCTAAGAGTACTTTCGATTCAGCCGCCCGAATAGGATTTTTTTCGATCTGAGCTCTCCACAACGGGGAGCCGCTTATAAAGGCTCAGATCGCCCCACTCTGCCCCTACCACTCTGGCGCTGACGTCACCCGCAAGCCCGCACGGACTACACGTCCCCTCTAGTCATTTGATTTCCTTTTCTTTACAGTTTTTAACAATAATCACAATGTTATTACTTTTAATTGTAAATTACTAGCACAATCAACTTAAAAGATGTTATTGTAAATAAATGACTCAATAAACTAGGAAAACATAAGATTAAATTTAGAAAATGCTTGATTATTATGATCGCGCCGTCATACTTTTAAATCCCTATAAAAAGATTCCAGCATCGCATCGCATCCCGTCGCTTCCCTAGGACAACTTAGGACAGCTTACTTCTTAGATATTTGAATTTTGTAGATGTCCAGTTTCTACGTGCAGATACATGATGCCCAGCCCGCTCTGGCCCACCGGGTTGTTGAGCTCGGCCGCCTTGCTGAAGTAGCGCAAAGCCGTCTCGTTGTAGGCTAGGTGACGTCACCTATGTAGATCTGACACGAGCTATGTAACATATATGATACACTAGTCTACCTGCAGATACATGATGCCCAGCCCGCTCTGGCCCACCGGGTTGTTGAGCTCGGCCGCCTTGCTGAAGTAGCGCAAAGCCGTCTCGTTGTAGGCTAGGTGACGTCACCTATGTAGATGTGACACGAGCTATGTAACATATATGATACACTAGTCTACCTGCAGATACATGATGCCCAGCCCGCTCTGGCCCACCGGGTTGTTGAGCTCGGCCGCCTTGCTGAAGTAGCGCAAAGCCGTCTCGTTGTAGGCTAGGTGACGTCACCTATGTAGATCTGACACGAGCTATGTAACATATATGATACACTAGTCTACCTGCAGATACATGATGCCCAGCCCGCTCTGGCCCACCGGGTTGTTGAGCTCGGCCGCCTTGCTGAAGTAGCGCAAAGCCGTCTCGTTGTAGGCTAGGTGACGTCACCTATGTAGATCTGACACGAGCTATGTAACATATATGATACACTAGTCTACCTGCAGATACATGATGCCCAGCCCGCTCTGGCCCACCGGGTTGTTGAGCTCGGCCGCCTTGCTGAAGTAGCGCAAAGCCGTCTCGTTGTAGGCTAGGTGACGTCACCTATGTAGATCTGACACGAGCTATGTAACATATATGATACACTAGTCTACCTGCAGATACATGATGCCCAGCCCGCTCTGGCCCACCGGGTTGTTGAGCTCGGCCGCCTTGCTGAAGTAGCGCAAAGCCGTCTCGTTGTAGGCTAGGTGACGTCACCTATGTAGATCTGACACGAGCTATGTAACATATATGATACACTGGTCTACCTGCAGATACATGATGCCCAGCCCGCTCTGGCCCACCGGGTTGTTGAGCTCGGCCGCCTTGCTGAAGTAGCGCAAAGCCGTCTCGTTGTAGGCTAGGTGACGTCACCTATGTACATCTGACACGAGCTATGTAACATATATGATACACTAGTCTACCTGCAGATACATGATGCCCAGCCCGCTCTGGCCCACCGGGTTGTTGAGCTCGGCCGCCTTGCTGAAGTAGCGCAAAGCCGTCTCGTTGTAGGCTAGGTGACGTCACCTATGTACATCTGACACGAGCTATGTAACATATATGATACACTAGTCTACCTGCAGATACATGATGCCCAGCCCGCTCTGGCCCACCGGGTTGTTGAGCTCGGCCGCCTTGCTGAAGTAGCGCAAAGCCGTCTCGTTGTAGGCTAGGTGACGTCACCTATGTACATCTGACACGAGCTATGTAACATATATGATACACTAGTCTACCTGCAGATACATGATGCCCAGCCCGCTCTGGCCCACCGGGTTGTTGAGCTCGGCCGCCTTGCTGAAGTAGCGCAAAGCCGTCTCGTTGTAGGCTAGGTGACGTCACCTATGTAGATCTGACACGAGCTATGTAACATATATGATACACTAGTCTACCTGCAGATACATGATGCCCAGCCCGCTCTGGCCCACCGGGTTGTTGAGCTCGGCCGCCTTGCTGAAGTAGCGCAAAGCCGTCTCGTTGTAGGCTAGGTGACGTCACCTATGTAGATCTGACACGAGCTATGTAACATATATGATACACTGGTCTACCTGCAGATACATGATGCCCAGCCCGCTCTGGCCCACCGGGTTGTTGAGCTCGGCCGCCTTGCTGAAGTAGCGCAAAGCCGTCTCGTTGTAGGCTAGGTGACGTCACCTATGTACATCTGACACGAGCTATGTAACATATATGATACACTAGTCTACCTGCAGATACATGATGCCCAGCCCGCTCTGGCCCACCGGGTTGTTGAGCTCGGCCGCCTTGCTGAAGTAGCGCAAAGCCGTCTCGTTGTAGGCTAGGTGACGTCACCTATGTAGATCTGACACGAGCTATGTAACATATATGATACACTAGTCTACCTGCAGATACATGATGCCCAGCCCGCTCTGGCCCACCGGGTTGTTGAGCTCGGCCGCCTTGCTGAAGTAGCGCAAAGCCGTCTCGTTGTAGGCTAGGTGACGTCACCTATGTACATCTGACACGAGCTATGTAACATATATGATACACTAGTCTACCTGCAGATACATGATGCCCAGCCCGCTCTGGCCCACCGGGTTGTTGAGCTCGGCCGCCTTGCTGAAGTAGCGCAAAGCCGTCTCGTTGTAGGCTAGGTGACGTCACCTATGTAGATCTGACACGAGCTATGTAACATATATGATACACTGGTCTACCTGCAGATACATGATGCCCAGCCCGCTCTGGCCCACCGGGTTGTTGAGCTCGGCCGCCTTGCTGAAGTAGCGCAAAGCCGTCTCGTTGTAGGCTAGGTGACGTCACCTATGTACATCTGACACGAGCTATGTAACATATATGATACACTAGTCTACCTGCAGATACATGATGCCCAGCCCGCTCTGGCCCACCGGGTTGTTGAGCTCGGCCGCCTTGCTGAAGTAGCGCAAAGCCGTCTCGTTGTAGGCTAGGTGACGTCACCTATGTAGATCTGACACGAGCTATGTAACATATATGATACACTAGTCTACCTGCAGATACATGATGCCCAGCCCGCTCTGGCCCACCGGGTTGTTGAGCTCGGCCGCCTTGCTGAAGTAGCGCAAAGCCGTCTCGTTGTAGGCTAGGTGACGTCACCTATGTACATCTGACACGAGCTATGTAACATATATGATACACTAGTCTACCTGCAGATACATGATGCCCAGCCCGCTCTGGCCCACCGGGTTGTTGAGCTCGGCCGCCTTGCTGAAGTAGCGCAAAGCCGTCTCGTTGTAGGCTAGGTGACGTCACCTATGTACATCTGACACGAGCTATGTAACATATATGATACACTAGTCTACCTGCAGATACATGATGCCCAGCCCGCTCTGGCCCACCGGGTTGTTGAGCTCGGCCGCCTTGCTGAAGTAGCGCAAAGCCGTCTCGTTGTAGGCTAGGTGACGTCACCTATGTACATCTGACACGAGCTATGTAACATATATGATACACTAGTCTACCTGCAGATACATGATGCCCAGCCCGCTCTGGCCCACCGGGTTGTTGAGCTCGGCCGCCTTGCTGAAGTAGCGCAAAGCCGTCTCGTTGTAGGCTAGGTGACGTCACCTATGTAGATCTGACACGAGCTATGTAACATATATGATACACTAGTCTACCTGCAGATACATGATGCCCAGCCCGCTCTGGCCCACCGGGTTGTTGAGCTCGGCCGCCTTGCTGAAGTAGCGCAAAGCCGTCTCGTTGTAGGCTAGGTGACGTCACCTATGTAGATCTGACACGAGCTATGTAACATATATGATACACTGGTCTACCTGCAGATACATGATGCCCAGCCCGCTCTGGCCCACCGGGTTGTTGAGCTCGGCCGCCTTGCTGAAGTAGCGCAAAGCCGTCTCGTTGTAGGCTAGGTGACGTCACCTATGTACATCTGACACGAGCTATGTAACATATATGATACACTAGTCTACCTGCAGATACATGATGCCCAGCCCGCTCTGGCCCACCGGGTTGTTGAGCTCGGCCGCCTTGCTGAAGTAGCGCAAAGCCGTCTCGTTGTAGGCTAGGTGACGTCACCTATGTAGATCTGACACGAGCTATGTAACATATATGATACACTAGTCTACCTGCAGATACATGATGCCCAGCCCGCTCTGGCCCACCGGGTTGTTGAGCTCGGCCGCCTTGCTGAAGTAGCGCAAAGCCGTCTCGTTGTCAGGCTTGATGCCATCGCCGCCTTCCAGGTAGATCTGAACGGGGAATAAGCAAAAAGGTTAGACAGTCTACGCTCACTTTGAATGAAATAAGGCAGCATTTCAGTTTGGCCCCTGGTCTCAGACTTTCACTGGCCTAAAGCGGGCCCATAAGAACCTAAGCAGACAGAGAGCGGTCTGGAGTTCAGAGTTCCGTGTTCAGAAATCCGTTTTGACCGCTCGAGAGTTCCAACGCACACAAGTAGCGTTCAACTTCTTGCGTACTATTTTAGTCCGTGTCTTTGTACCTGCAACATGTCGCTAGAAAGTTCATTTTCCGAAAAAGAAGCATTGCTTTTGTCGACTCTAGAAGCTTCTAAAAGGAACAGAAAGTATGGAGTGTACCCAATTTACACAATTCTAGAATCTATTACTTAGCATCGAAGAGTGATTCAAATATTTTTTCAGAGAATATTCAAGGCTACCATCTACAGGATTTTTAAAATTGCCGCCTTTTCTCGTGGACAGCTTTCGTTGGCCAGACAAAATGTTACCTATATCGAAAAGCAAAATGCAACTGGAAGAAGTCTATTTCAGCGCAAAAAGGCTGGCTGTATTTTACATGACGTACATGACTTAAATCATACAATGATCTCCTTTCCCAATTCAATAAGTTTTTCTGTATTTGCAACTTCAGACATCGCCGTGAACGCGGCGTTCACTGTCTCTGTGGCAAATGAACTCATAGAACGCCAAGTTCCACTTTGACTGCCGCGGTCTGACTGCCTGCTGTGTGCGTTATCGTACCAAACTCAGTACATTCGTTAGAACGCAGAACTCTGAACTCTGAACGCGTAACTCTGGACCGTTCTCTGTCTGCGCGCGCTCCTAATATTGACATATCAATAACAGTCCGGTCTCCTAATATTAGTTGGTACCTTCCCGAGGAATGCGTTGGCGACGGCATTGCCCGTGTTGGCGGCCTGCGTGAAGTAGTGCAGCGCTTTATTCACGTCGAGGGTCACCCCGCGCCCGCCCTGGAAGTGCAGTTGACCCAGGCCCACCTATGCATAGACAAAATATTTTATAAAACACTAGCTTTATGAGACGTTATCCCGCGGAGATGTGATATTTTTCCGGGATAAAAAGCAGCCTATGTTCCTCTCCAGGCTACAAAGTATCTGTGTCCCAAATTTCAGCCAAATCCGTTCAGCCGTTTTGGCGTGATGAAGTAACAAACATACTAACATTCAAACATTCAAACATCTAAACATTCACATTTAATAGGAAGTAGGATATCATTTTCTGGAGGTAATATGGGCAGACACAGCTATAAGAAATACAGAGGTAATTCGGTATTGTATAGCTGCTAGGGTGAAGACACACAAAATCAAAAAGGGTTTCAAACTATTTCCTTAAACATTTAGTTGGTAAATTTTAATTTTGTGTCTATGTGGTGGCCATATCGTAGATTTGCTCACTTTATGAAATGATCGAGAACTTCATGAAATGCGACCATTTCATGAAATTTTAAATTGACAATATCGTTGAATAGACAACGTTTAACGATATTTTCAACAACGTTTGACCATATCATGAAATATTCTATGAAATGACCAAACATAATCATTTAGGTAAGGTTTCCATGACATCAAACCATTTATTTCTGAATTTGTTATCTGGCCTATTCTATTTCTTCGAACGCTATATTATCGAAATCGAGTTTGCCTTGGAAGTCCTGTAGAACACGTGAGAAAAGTTTGATATTTGAGACGATCACGAAGCGCAGCGAAGCAAACCAATCCCGCTCAGCTGGGCCTGCACGTCGCCTTTGTCGGCCAGCAGCTGGTAGTACTCTATAAGGTCGGAGTCCAGCGCCACTCCAGCTCACTACTACTCTTCGACCGTCAAGGTGTAGGTCTCCCTAAAAAATTTGCCACTTAGCCCTGTCTTGCGCCAATTGGGTATTTGACTGAATTTTTTTTATTTACTTAAAATGGTCATTTAATTAGTAGCAACACAACATACTTATTTATTTTCAAATATCATGCATATTTTCAGCGATATAGAGTATCAAACTATCTAATTAAACAAGGAGAGCGCTATAGAAACGTGACGTCACATTTCTATAGCGCCATACTCTCGCCATAGAAAATTTCGTTTTAGAAAGAGATAGCTAGAGTCACAATTAAGTTGTTCATAATTCGCTTGTTATAATACATATTGAATTTCTTTTTTCACATTTGTTATTCAATTATGTAATATTTTTGAATGTCATAATTTAATATTTACATTTCAACAACAGTCAAACACCCAATTGCATCCAGTTGCTTCCTGCCACTCTCTTTATGTCGTCCTTCCATCTCATTTGTGGTCTTCCTCTTGGACGCTTATCACCCCACGGCCGCCATTCCAAACCTGCCTTGCACCAAGAACCTTGCTTCCGTGCAACATGGCCAAGACACTGCCATTTTTGATAGTGACCAACACTCACCTGGGCTTGCACGTCGCCTTTGTCGGCCAGCAGCTGGTAGTACTCTATGAGGTCAGAGTCCGTCAGCTCATTGGCTCGCCACTGATAGTGACCAGCACACGAGGAGACGTATTTCCGCAGCGCACGAGTTTGAATTCGCATTCGAAATACGGTATTTTACTGATTTTTTTTTTAATGTTTTTCGAAATATTAGCTACACAAAACAAGTTTTCATTTTGAATTAATTAATTATTTTGCTATACTTTTTGTACGTTTTCAATTAGAATTCGATTTTAATTTCGAGCGCTACAGAAACACGTCTCCAGTTCCCCTCACCTGGGCCTTCACGTCGCATTTGTCGGCCAGCAGCTGGTCGGCTGGAGGTCGGAGTCCAGCTCACTTGGCTCGCCAACGAACCCTGCCCCTAGTTCCCTCTCACCTGGGCCTGCACGTCGCCTTTATCGTGCAGTGTGTGGACGGTGGTTATATATGACTCGCCTGAGGCCGCTTCCTGATCTCCCATCAAGTGACTGGGGGACTCGATACTCGATGGGGGATCAGGAAGGGGGAATACCCACTAAGCCCCTCACTACTCGCTCTCTCGCCGCCGATCCGATGGCCGAACCGATGGCGTAGCTTCTATAACGTTCACAAATATTTTAAATAACAATCTAAATTGAATAAACAAATTTGACTTTGACTTTGATCAGTCACGGGGGATTGGGGTGGCAGTCTCCCCTAAGACCCAACGGCCCGGCTAACCGAGCTTCCTCGCGGCTGGGAAAAACATTCACCTGGGCCTGCAAGTCGCCTTTGTCGGCTAGCAGCTCATTGGTAGTATTCAATGAGGTCGGAGTCCAGCGCGCCGCCGCCGCCGTCCGCCTCGGCCGCGAGCCGCGCGCGGTGGATGGCCGGCCCGCCGCTCCAGCTCACTTGGCTAGCCACTGATGGTGACCAACGAACGAGACGTATTTCCGTAGCGCACGAGTTCGAAATAGGGTATTTTACTGTTATTGAAATGTAGATATTTAATGATGACGTTAAAAAATATTGCAATTAAGAATACCAAATGTGAAAAAATAATTTGAATCTGTTTTATAATAAAAGAATTAACTATAACTGCACAACCAACCATGCTAGAATTAAAAGACGAATTGCGTAAATTAAAATCGGAACTACAAACAGCAAATAACGAAATTGTAAATCTAAATGCGGTCATAAGAAATCTAACGGGAAAAAAATTTAGAACATGAAGAAACAACTAGGTTGTACCAAACTGTAACCTTTGACGAGTTAAACAAAAACAGGATGGTTGGCCCGTTTACATCAACCCCAGAACGTAAATTGAGAAAAATTAAAAGTTGTCAGCCAGAGACTTTTACAAGTCCCATGCAAAGCAAGAAAGGCGACAACCAATTACAAAAACCACCTGCATGTACCCAAGAAAAGAGAGCCAAGTCAAACACCGTCCAAACCGTATCACTGGAACACATGAAAATTATAAACAGCAAAAGTAAACTATGTTTAATTAGCGGCATTCAACAATACGGTGTAGCAAAACTGGTTAGAAGAAACTTCGACAAGTTCAACATGTGCCACTACCGTATACCTGGAGGTGGCTTAATTCAATTGCTGGAGGGTCTTCAAAACAAACTGAAAGACTTTACTTTGGATGACTTTTGCGTACTTTTTCTTAGTGAAAATGATTTTAATGTGTCAAACAATTATAAAAATTTAGTGCAACATTTAAAAGATGTTCTTTTAGCAGTGCAACATACTAACGTTATTGTTTGTGCTCCGACCTATAAATATTCCTTTCATGCAAATATTTTTAACTACAGAATTGAAATGTTTAATAAAATGTTATATAATGATAATTTAAGATTTGGGTACTGCTATATAATAGACTCCAATAAGAATCTTAACTGCTCATATGAAATGTTTCATAAAAAATTCGGGTTTGTCAACAAATATGGTTTCAAAACGATTTTGCAAGATGTAAATCAACTGATTGTGTCGATTAAAGAAGAGTTACTATATTGTAAGTCTGTCAATTTGACATCTGATTTTAGTGATGAAAGCACTAATGCAAAGAATAGTTCCTTTCGTGTCCAATAACTTTAATATAATGTGCCAAAACGCACAATGTTTAACTAACAAAATTGATGAAATAAATTATTTTCTCTCAGATACAGATATGAACCTTGTTGTAATAAATGAGCATTGGTTGTTACCGTGTAATTATAAGCTTTATACTCTGGAGGGTTATGAACTGCGCGCAAAGTACATAAGGGAAAAACACGAACATGGTGGAGTAGCTATTTTTGCGAAGGAGTCCATAAAAGTAAAAGAACGATTAGACATTCAATCCTTCACCGTTGAATTCATTGTTGAATTTTGTGCTGTCGATGTTATTGATTTAAATTTATTAATAATATCCATTTACCGTGCAGAACGTGAAACTGAAATATTCTTTTCTCAAATGCAGAGCTTATTAGAACACATATCAAAACACTCGCGTAATAAAAAAGTTATAATTGCGGGAGATATAAACATAGACGTTACCACAAGTATGAACTTAGCGCTTAGATTTACAAATCTGCTAAAATCTTACGGTTTGAGTTGCCTTATAAAAGAACCTACCCGTGAGACTGCTACGACTTCATCTTGTATAGATCAGTTTATTGTTAGTAAGAATGTTAGAATAAAAACTTTTGTACAAAGAAACCACTTATCAGATCACCATACACTTATTGCACAGCTTCCTATAGAAACAGCAAAGAACGGAAACGTAGTCCCATTCAAGATTAGCACACGTATCTTCAACGCAAGAAATATGGAAGAGTTCAAAAGGCATTTAAAACAAATAGATTGGTCTCATTTGCTATCCTTGAAATGTGATACAAATACAAATTATGATAGGTTTGAAGCTGAAGTGAGAACATTGTTAGATAAGCATATACCATTAAAGAAAGTTAGAACACAAAACAAAAGTAAGTATAGATGGATAACAAAAGGAATAAAAAAGTGTTGTTACCATAAAAGAATACTGCGATATCTGACTACTTTATATAAAAATGACAATTTAAAAACATTTGCCAAATCATATAATAAAATTCTAAAGAAAATAATATCTAAGGAAAAAAGAAAAGCTTATATAAATAGATTAGAAAAAGCGAAAAATAAATATAAAGAAATGTGGTGCATGATAAATGAAAAAATAAAACCCAGTAATAACATGAACCAAACTAATATAACTTTAATTCAGGACAATGTAGAAATAACATCACCAGACAAAGTAGCCAACCTATTTCAAGATTATTTCATTGGTGTAAGCTCAAATAGCCACACTAGAACTCGCCATTCAGCACATTCCTTGACAAATTCTATGTATTTGGGCGTTGTTACTGAAACTGACGTTGAAAAGACTATATTATCACTTAAACGTAATAACTCTTGTGGATACGATGAAATTCCAGCTCGCCTACTTGCATACTGTGTTGATGAATTTAAAAAACCAATTGCATTTTTATTAAATCAATCTTATGATGAAGGTATTTTTCCTGATAAATTAAAATTAGCTACTATTAAACCAGTCCATAAGAAAGGAGATAAGCGTCTTATATCGAATTATCGACCTATCGCCTTACTTTCAGTGATATCAAAAATTTTTGAAAAAATTATATGCCTGCTTATGTACGCTTTTCTTGAAAAATATAATGTCTTTAGTGAACACCAACATGGTTTCCGAAAGAGCCACTCTACCACATCTGCCATATTTGACCTCCACTATGAAGTACTGAAAGCTTTGAATGAAAAAAAGTGCGCTGTTGCTATTTTCATGGATATGTCTAAGGCATACGATCGCGTCCAACATAGTATTCTGTTGGAAAAGATGGATGTGTTGGGTATACGAGGAAAGGCAAAAAAATGGTTAACTTCCTATCTGAACAATAAAAAGCAACTTGTACAAATTACACACGCCAATGAAGTTACAAGAGAAATAGTAAAAATTAATTCATCGATCCATAATATCTCAGGGTCTATACCTCAGGGTAGCGTGCTCGGGTGCCTATTGTTTATGGCATACATTAATGATCTCCCATCCACAGTACCACATAAAGTAGTTTTATTTGCAGACGATGCCACCATTTTAATAACATGTGATTACAAAAATATAAACTGCCTGAATAATGAAATTAATAATAGTTTGCATACAATCGAAACTCATTTGACAGAGATAGGACTGGCTTTGAACTTCGAAAAAACAAAGCTAATGCAGTTTAGGCCATACCAGAGAGCTGCATTATCGCTATCAGTATCACGACAGGGCCGACCAGTGGAAGAAGTCAAGTCCTTTAAGCTGTTAGGCATTACGATTGACTCCACACTTACCTGGAAGGAGCACGTTGAATCTGTAGTGACCAAATTAAGTAGCTTCGCATATGCACTACGAGAACTACGTAAAAACACAAACCAGGAGTGTGCCCTCACCGCGTACCACAGCCATGCCGCCGCTTGGATAAGATACGGTATTATTCTATGGGGGAACTCAACTGACGCGCACGCAGTGTCAGTTTTGCAGAAACGGTGTTTAAGAATAATTACTTTTACTGCACCAAGAGACTCCTGTCGAATGCTTTTTGTAAAGTTGGACTTACTAACAGTAACGTGCATCTATATATTCGAGCTATGCCGATTTATACGTTGCCACAACAAACATTTTAGCCACAACGGTGATGTGCCCAAACGATACGTTTCACGTCGCTGTAACGACCTCGTCCTTCCGACACCGCACCTCACCCTGTTTCAAAATGGCACCTATTACATGGCCATAAAAGTGTATAATCACTTACCCAACTCTTTAAAGACCCTCCACGGTAAAAAGTTTGAACTTGAATTAAAACGATTATTATCCAGAAAAGCCTTTTATAATCTTAAAGAATTTTTCGATGAAAAGTTTTAGTTGTAAGTTGTTGTTTTTTTTTTTTTATTATTTTATTATAGTTTATTACTTATAGTTTATAAATATTTTCTCGTATTTGGTTATATTTTATGAAAGGTTGTTAAGGCTTCGTTATTTAAATTACTAGTGTTTTGTATATAATTAAGCAACGTTAATAATAATTAAAGTGATTTTTTTTTCCATTGCTACTAATTTAAATATGTTAATGTAATAATGTCACTAATACCTTATAAGAGGTCATGATGTAACGAATACAATTTGTAACATTATGTTGTGAATAAATGAATATGAATATGAATATGAATTATAGTCTGTTTGATTTTGACTATAGCTGTCTCTTTCTAAAACGAAATCTTCTATGGCGTGACTATGACGCTACTAACCCACTGACGTCACTAAGATAGCGTCCTGTCCTTGTCTAATTATAAAGTTTGAAGTCCTATATCTTTGAAAATATTCAAGATAATTCAAAATGAAAACTTGTTTTGTGTAGCTAATATTTCGAAAAACATTTTAAAGAAATAAAAAAAAATCAGTAAAATACCGTATTGTAAAATTCACATGCTAATTCTTAACATCGGTCTTTTTGAATAATCACATTTATGAATTGAGAATGAGAAATGCAGAATAATATTCTACTAGTAGAATTCATCATCTTCATTAGTCTGTGGCTGAAAAATGTCGTCACTAACAATCATCTAATAAGTGTTTATATTTGCATTTTGATATACTTATAAAGTTTGTCTATGATTTTGAAACAATTAAGGAATATTTATTTATTGGCAACACAGATTTCGAATGGTACAAAAATGCATGAAACCGGGTGTAATAGAAATCGATTTCGGAGACGAGTGGTTGACGTATACGTTTTTAATTCGTATTGAAAGTGAAAAAAATATTTATTCACTTAGACATAATAAATATGTACTTATGAATCGTCAACCTTTTCCTACCCATTCAAGACTTTTTTAACTGACAAGAAGAATAGACGCAATAAACTTGCCAGCGTTACTTAGTTAGGTATTTCATTTCGAGCGCTACGGAAATACGTCTCCAGTTCCCCCTCACCTGGGCCTGCACGTCTCCTTTGTCGGCCAGCAGCTGGTAGTACTCGATGAGGTCGGAGTCCAGCGCGCCGCCGCCGCCGTCCGCCTCGTCCGCCAACCGCGCGCGGTGGATGGCCGGCCCGCCGCTCCAGCTCACTTGGCTCGCAACTGATGGCAAACAAACACAAAAAAATCTATACAGTTCGCGCTTTACGGCTCATAAACGATATGCTCATGCACAATTACGACGTCGACATATTTGATGACAGCCTTCCGCAATTACGTAGGGATGTGTTGATTTTTGTAAATAAATTGGTAATTTTATGTTATGTCATGTCGCATGTGTGTGTTGTAGCGAATAAACTTTTTTATCTATCCATCTATCTATCTATTTACTGACTGACACTCTTTAATATACATATCCAACCAAAGTATGAGCAGCCAAATATGGACTTAATATCGTGCACTGTAGATGCACTTTACAGTAACAATATAAAACAGCAGACAGCGCGCGGTAAGCGAGCTTGGCGCAATCTAAAGTGAATCTACAGTGCACGATATTAAGTGCATATTTGGTAGCTCATACTTTGGTTGGGTGGGAGCGGTGCGGGATAAGTGGGCTAAGACCTTAAAGGAGGACTTAAAGCCCTCTGTGCGTAAGTTTGGAATAGCAACCAAGTATGCAGGTTTTTAACCAGCTCCACCGAGTCGAATGCAGTGAGCTGGTATTTAGCTGAGCCATCCCACAGGTGACTAACTACAATACTCCATGCACGATCGGACTTAAGCTTTGTAGAGTGTGAGAAACTGTCCAGGCGTGAGTATAACTAAAATGAAGTTTCTCGGAGAATAGTCGGTCCGATCACTACAAAATCATTAAACGTAGTAGAAGACACAACTGACATCGCCAATTCATGCATTCATTCATGTATACCACACCGTGTCCGGTGACGGAGTAGTCGCCTCCTACACTCAACGGTCCTTATGATGAGTAGAAGAATTGCAAGTGTAGTTGTAAATGGGCTTTCGTCGACTCTTGCAAACTTGTCGTTTTGCTTCGAGTTGTTCAAAACGCTTCGTTTCATAATACTCCTCACTAGTACCGTAAGTATATCGTCTTCATTCTGGTTTTAACAACAGTATCTACCTACATCAGTCAAACTCGACGCTTCTCCCAGCAACTCCGTAGCTGTGGTTAGAGCATTCGCCCGGACAGTGAAAGGTCGTGGGTTCGAGTCCCATCGGAGCTAGTTGTGAGACGGGTCGATTTTTTCTAACACTTAATTTTTCAATTTTTTTTTCAAATTAAAAATTGCACTGTGAATGCAAAAACAATAAAATTAAAAATACCGGTATCTAGTTAAAACTGTTAATAATAAAAACTAAAAGTTATAGTAAAATTTTATGAAGCGAGCCACCCTCACCTTTGGCAGCCACCTTCATGTACAGGTCCATCATGACCTTAGGGCAGAACGAGGGCACGGTGGCCCCGGCCCAGTAGCGGTACGCGAACGCCATCTGCCCGTAGCTGTGGTTAGAGCATTCGCCCGGACAGTGAAAAGTCGTGGGTTCCAGTCCCATCGGAGCTAGTTGTGAGATGGGTCGATTTTTTGTAATACATCATTTTCAATATATTCCCAAATAAAAATTGTATTGTAATTGCAAAAAAATAAAAATAACAGTATCTATTTTAAAACTGTTAATAATAAACGCTGAAAGTTTATGTAAAATCCTATGAAGCAAGCCTTCCTCACCTTTGGCAGCGACCTTCATATACAAGTCCATGGCCTTGGGGCAGGACGCGGGCACGGTGGCCCCGGCCCAGTAGCGGTAGGCCAGCGCCATCTGCGCGTAGTGGCTGCCACCCGCGCCCAGCGTGTAGTGCACTAGGTAACATAATATGAAGCGAGCCATCCTTACCTTTGGCAGCGACCTTCATATACAAGTCCATGGCCTTTGGGCAGGACGCGGGCACGGTGGCCCCGGCCCAGTAGCGGTAGGCCAGCGCCATCTGCGCGTAGTGGCTGCCACCCGCGCCCAGCGTGTAGTGCACTAGGTAACATAATATGAAGCGAGCCATCCTTACCTTTGGCAGCGACCTTCATATACAAGTCCATGGCCTTTGGGCAGGACGCGGGCACGGTGGCCCCAGCCCAGTAGCGGTAGGCCAGCGCCATCTGCGCGTAGTGGCTGCCACCCGCGCCCAGCGTGTAGTGCACTAGGTAACATAATATGAAGCGAGCCATCCTTACCTTTGGCAGCGACCTTCATATACAAGTCCATGGCCTTTGGGCAGGACGCGGGCACGGTGGCCCCGGCCCAGTAGCGGTAGGCCAGCGCCATCTGCGCGTAGTGGCTGCCACCCGCGCCCAGCGTGTAGTGCACTAGGTAACATAATATGAAGCGAGCCATCCTTACCTTTGGCAGCGACCTTCATATACAAGTCCATGGCCTTTGGGCAGGACGCGGGCACGGTGGCCCCGGCCCAGTAGCGGTAGGCCAGCGCCATCTGCGCGTAGTGGCTGCCACCCGCGCCCAGCGTGTGGTGCACTAGGTAACATAATATGAAGCGAGCCATCCTTACCTTTGGCAGCGACCTTCATATACAAGTCCATGGCCTTTGGGCAGGACGCGGGCACGGTGGCCCCAGCCCAGTAGCGGTAGGCCAGCGCCATCTGCGCGTAGTGGCTGCCGCCCGCCGCGCCCAGCGTGTAGTGCACCAGTGCTTTGGCCTGCGACACTGGGACGGCTAGGCCAGTCGCGTACAGGAAGCCCATACCCTGGTCAATTTTAATAGGAATATAATTAATTGCATCTCAAAAAAATACTAAGTTCCACACCTACGGCCTTAAATAAACAAAGAGAAAGTTTAAAATATTGCTTGCAAATATCTACTAATGGATATCATGGAGAATACTTTTGTACTTGATATTTCAAGAGATAATATTTTGAGAAAATAATGTTTTGCGGTTGTAATGTTTTGTGAATGTAATAATTCGAGAATGTATTTTATTTCAAATCTCAAATTTTTTTTCTTGTCCGACTAGCGCTATGATGTATCCGAACGACAAAGAAAGGTAGGTAGTTTGGGTTGTCTTTACTGTTTTTCTTATAGAGGGGGATGAAAAGCAGAGTGTATTACTCGGCCGCAAAACTATTTTCACTTTGGGCGGCGTATATTGAATCCCTCGCTGCGTTCAGGACTGCGCTCTGGATTCAAAATAGCGCCTTCCCCGTAAATATATTATTTTGCTCCCTTGTAATACAATCTACTATTAAATCAATAGCTAACAGTTAAACAAAATTTTATTGTTAACGCTTTCTTACCGCGTGTGCATCAGCGTTGCCTTCCTCCACCAGTATCTCAAATATCGCCTTGGCCTTTTCAATATCCAGTTCGACACCTTCTCCGAATATGTGTGACCAGGCAAGCTTGATCTTGGCGGGCACGTAGCCCTTGAGGGCGGCCTGCTGGATGGTCAGGATGGCCCCGCGTAGGTCCGGCGACCGGCGGCGGAGCTTCGCCATTGCTCCATCGTACATCTCTTTGGCTAGAAATACAGGATATTTTTTTCATCAGTGCACAAATTTTTAAGATCGACTCAGAGTCGGTAAATGAGTAACTTTCTCCTAGAAACATAGGTCGAAATACGACACAAATTTTTGGACTTCCCATACTAAATCGATCACGTGATCAGTCCGATTTGTATGAAGAATCAAAAAAATTTTGTCATATTTCGACCTATGTTTCTAGGAGAAAGTTGTTCGCTTATCAATTCTGATTCGATCCTAAAAATTTGTGCACAGATAAAAAAAAAATCGTGTATAACCAAGTTAAATGATTATACAGGGTAAGAGGCACAGTTGCAAAAACTTAACCATGGCTTCAGACCATCATGCTGAACGACGTACAGCAATATTTTTTGTCGGAAATGAAAAAAAAAACGACGTTTAAACAAATTTAGCAACTAATCGGGACATTTTGTACGGAGAGGCGAAATATTTTTTTAATTTCCGACAAAAAATCTGTGTTGTGCGTTGTTCAGCATGATGGCCTGAAGCCATGGTTAAAGTTTTTGCAACGGTGCCCCTAACACCCTGTATACGGTAATTTTTTTGTCACCCCAGATAATTTTGGGGATTATTCTACTCATGAAAACAAACATCTTTTATTATGGGACCAAAACTGAAATCGCGAAAAAAGAATCAGCTGTTCCATATAAAAGTGCAAAAATATAAAATCATAGTAAAAGTTGTTTGTTTTCATTAGTAGAATAATCCGGGGTGATAAAAAAATTATCGTGTATAGAACGGCCGCGGAGCACGACGAATCCCGTACAATGACCTGTTATTACCTGTCGCTGTCACTCTCGCGTATATATTTTTTATAGTTAAAAAAGTAATAGTTTATTTAGTAGTTATAGTTTATCACTATCACTACATAGTATAAAACAAAGTCGCTTTCTCTGTCCCTATGTCCCTTTGTATGCTTAAATCTTTGAAACTACGCAACGGATTTTGATGCGTTTTTTTTTAATAGATAGAGTGATTCAAGAGGAAGGTTTATATGTACTTTTTATCCCAATATTCCCACGGGAACGGGAACCACGCGGGTGAAACCGCGGGCCGCCGCTAGTTTATTATATAATAATAATATACTTATAGCCTTTATTTTCAGAAGCGTGATTATTTTATGATAAAAAAATGGTTTATAATATTTCTTTGAATCTCCGACTTCTGTGTGCCTTTTGGCAAAGGCCTCCTCTATCTAAAGCAACCCTGGTCCAGAATGGTCCTAGGGTTTGACAAATTTATTCTTCCCATCTTCTAATCAATTTTTTTTATTTATTTAAGTAACTCAACAGCCTTTTTAACAACATTAACTTAACTTATTTATTACATTTGTATTGAAAAATAAACATTATTATTGAAATAAGCCGTGCCCCTGTACCATACTTTTTCTATTTCTTTCTTTTCTATTTTACTTTTATGTGTGTGTATGTGTGTGTGTGTGTCTACTAAATATGTTTTAATATAATTAATAATATGTAAAAAATACATTTAAATTACAGTTAATAAACACAAATCAAAGGTGGATTAACAAAATGCTGAGTGCCAGATTAAATAATGTGATTATAATTATAATGTGTCATGCTTGCACAGATCCCTTATGAAGGCAGTCATCGCATCTGTGTGAGCGTGTCGCAACCTTACTTACGCGGGAGCGACATGGACAGGTAATAACATGTCACTGTACAAGATTCTTTGTGCTCCGCGACGCGACTATATTAGTAAACAAACACAAATTAAAGGTGGATTAACAAAATGCTGAGTGCCAGGTTAAGTAATGAAATTATAATTATAATGTGTCACGGTTGCACAGATCCCTTACGACGGCAGTCATCGCATCTGTGTGAGCGTGTCGCAACCTTACTTACGCGGGAGCGACAGGGATAGGTAATGACATTTCACTGTACGAGATTCTTCGTGCTCCGCGACTGTACTTAATACAACAATATAGCCTTTATACTCAAAAGTTTTACAAATTAAAGTTGCTGAAAGTCGTTAATATTATAGCTGTGACACGAAATAAACAGGTACAAAAGACAATCTACATATAAAGTGCGCTCGAGCAACGCACACATAGACACCGCTCACGGACACAATATCTCAGTCTGTCTCAGTCGAATCTTGTACGAGCGCAAGTGCTATCCACTTAAGACATGTGTTGCTATGAAAAGTGAAGTACATACATGAGATTGACTTCTGTACCTGTTTATTTTGTGGCTGTGAATTCTATATGGGTTTTGGCAAAGGTTAAACGATTGGCTGCACTTATTTTGAGGCTCGGTGTTTTTGATTATAAACAAGAGTAACGGGACTCAACGCGACATTTTATTATGTAGTACATTATGTACTTACAGCTTGACGTTTCGGCTATGTTGTTACAGCCGTGGTCACAACCAGACTGGCGGTGCGCGGCGTCGTCTGTTCGGGCGGGCTTGGAGCTTGTGACCACGGCTGTAGCAACATAGCCGAAACGTCAATCTGTAAGTACACAATGTACTACATAATAAAATGTCGCGTTGAGTACCGTTACTCTTGTTTATAATCATAATGGAACGCGAAAGTTGATTATGCTTGGTGTTTTTATCGAAACGGTTAGGCCTGATCAGTGATGCTCAGAGTGGGAAAGAAAGATGTGGAGAGTCAGTAAAAATGTACGTACTGCTGCTACGGCTGGCGGTTTTTTCTATCACAATTTTTTGTACACTTACAGAATTGCATTGTGAATGCAAAAAATAATTTGAAATCATTCACTTTTTTACTCCTACCCACAGCAGCACAGGTTCTAGGCAAACATCTACCACAAAATAATAGATAGAGATAGACAGATATATCTATCTAGATATATAGGTACTCTTTATTGCACACTCATATAAAATTTTCAAAAATGCAGGAAAAGGTATGTGGGCAAAGGTTCTTATCGCTCTTATCGCTGAAAGCAATCTCTTCCAGACTATCTTTGAGGCACAGAAAAAATAAACATAGTGAAAGGTAGTCCACCAGCAAATCTACAGAAACAACTAAACTAAATTATCTAAGGATATAACAAACCTTCTATTAATTCTGGTGTTAATTCTTCCTCTTCTTCCTCTGGCAGTGGCAGTAAACTGTCCAATATACTCTGAGGATTTTCTTCAGTCTTTTGCTGGGAAAATAATTATATAGATAACTAGCGGCCGCCCGCGGTTTCACCCGCGTGGTACCCGTTCCCGTGGGAATATCGGGATAAAATATAGCCTATGTCACTCGGGAAGACTGTAGCTTTCTAACGGTGAAAGAATTTTCTAAATCGGTCCAGTACTTTTCGAGTTGATTCATTACATACAAAAATACAAATCTTTCCTCTTTATAATATTATATAGTTTAGATTCATTTACATGGCAAAGTATTAATTGGTTCATTCTAAACTTGTCACATCAAAAAACGTAAGTAATAAAAATTGGTACTGGCTTAAAATTGATTTAATTGAAAAAAGCCAATACCAATTGTGGTATAATTAAAATGAATGTTGCTTGTAATGTAAATTGGTTTTGTACGGGGAACAAGGGGTTTTTTACACCCATAAAAATACTAATAACTTTATTCTGTTTTTAAATGACAACATTTTATCCTAGATAGGTACAATCAGCAAACCCACCAGGTATACACTAAACACACTTTATCGCTTGCATGGACAAGAAGGGTTGCCCATCTTTGGTCCCGCCCCATTTGTTTTTTCTACCAAAAAACTGATCAATAATGACAAGCGTAGTCTATGTTTTCACTAATGGCGTCATTGTTTCTTTTAAAATTTTATTGCTCTGTGAACCATCGGTTGTTTGTTATAATAATCTTTCATAAGCTCTTTCTTTTGAAAAGTTTTAGATCCCAAGTAGGTAGCTGATCAACCCAAATGACCTTTTGTTTAAAAACAAGCTCTTTCTTTCGAAAAGTTTTAGATCCCAAGTAGGTAGCTGATCAACCCAAATGACCTTTTGTTTAAAAACAATGTGTGTAGGGTTTGGACCGCCCATCTGTGACTCTATTGGTCTATTTACCAGATGGCAGTCTGTTGCAAAAGGTCTTTAGTGCAGTATACTAAAACTGCTGTTGACCCTTACGGTGTATACCTGGTGGATTTTCTGACTGTACCTAGATTCTCAAACATGCAAGTTTTGGTTGGTGGCCTACTTAATAATTAAATAACTAATGAACTAAGTATTAATAAATATTTCATAATTGAATTAGTACCAACCTCAACCTCATTGGTGGTGGGGTCTGCTTTGTCATTTATCCAATTTGGCTCTGTGTGCCTAAGAAGACTCTTCTTGAGTAGTTTTAAAGTAAATTCTACTTGGTCAAAATTGTTTTCTGGAAAGCGATAGCACGATTTTAGATGCTACAGTTTAGCATTCAAATGTTATCAATGTGTGTTTCATTGTCTTATTAACTTTGTAATTATATTTTGTAAAAAAATTGCTCTTGTGAGTCACTTTATCAACATTATTATCGATCAATTGATGCTGATGCTGTCTACATGATAGCTTGATAGTGGCAGATTTATTGTATGTAAGTAAGTGGCAGCACAGGACCGATCAATGTGGAGATCCTTGGGGGAGGCCTATGCCCGGCATCGGGCGTCGTCCGGCTGACATGATGTAGTTGATGATGATGAAGTAAGTGGAATAAAGAGCAAGGAAAAACAGTAACAAAATCTTCGATCAACGAACTAGGTGTTATTGTTGATTGAAGAACAAAATAGATAAAAAATACCTTTGTTGTTTTCATCATCTTTCTGGCCTTTGATGTCTTTCATAGCGTCAGCGTATTCTTGAAGGCTTATGATCTCCTTATTCACAGCCTCAGTCAAAGCTTTGATATACTCAGAGTCTACCTTAGCCTCAGTGTCCAACGATGGGGTCGATTTATCTTCATCCTCTTGTTTATCGGTTTGTTTACGAGTTTCTGGACCAAGCAACTCGGCAATGGAAATACCGACACATAAACACAACACAAAATATTTGTAGTGCCGCATATTTTCTTAAATCTTTGAGAAACGTTGTGAAATAGTAGGCTTACGTGTCCTTTGATTTATTTCGGCAACACGACTCCAAATGCACCGGTAAATATTTTTCAGTTACACTCTGAACTATCATAGCATTACCAATAAAAAATACACACGTGTATGGTGTTTAGAAATAATGATAAATTACATTATTTCGTAAATCTTAATATTTTCAAAATGTCAAGCTCGGCCAAGCAAAGCAACATTTAATTTTGACTTTGACTCATGACAAGTTGACCACAGATTACTAATTAGTTGAAGTTGACAGACAACTGACAACACTGGTTGCATTTACCGGCCCTGTTTAACAATTTTTACAAGTCTACAATAGGGTATTTTACTGTTGTTGAAATGTAGATATTTAATGATGACGTAAAAAAAATATTGCAATGGGCGATTTTCTGAAAGCTCAGTCACTAGATGGCGCTGTCCCACCTATGCAGTTAGAAGGAACGGAACGTTATAAATTTTACTTTGACACGACTTTTTTACGTAAAACGGAACGTCAGACAGATGTTATTTATTTACCTAAATCTTTAAATTTACCTATTTCGTTTCTGTTCCTCACAGTAGTACTTATTTAATATATTATTAGTTTCCTTTGGGTTTTTAAAAAGTAATTAATTTAAATATGTTTCATACCAAAATATACCATAGACATGTACATACTTATTCAACGCCATCTAGTGAAGCAATTGGAAGCTTTTTTTTTTTTAAATGGCCTCTCAGAAAATCGCTCATTAAGAATACCAAATGTGAAAAAGTAATTTGAATCTGTTTTATAATAAAAGAATTATAGTCTGTTTGATTTTGACTATAGCTGTCTCTTTCTAAAACGAAATCTTCTATGGCGTGACTATGACGCTACTAACCCACTGACGTCACTAAGATAGCATCCTGTCCTTGTCTAATTATAAGGTTTGAAGTCCTATATCTTTGAAAATATTCAAGATAATTCAAAATGAAAACTTGTTTTGTGTAGCTAATATTTCGAAAAACATTTTAAAGAAATAAAAAAAATCAGTAAAATACCGTATTATGTTAGAAAGCAACAAATTTGTAGACTTGTAATACAAGTGCTGTTTAACCAACATTACAAATATGTAAAACTTCTACAACTAAAAATCATACATATTTGTAAAGTCTAATGCTGTTTGACCAAAGTCTACAATTGTAGAAAACGCCTGTAGATTACAATTTACATATTTTTAGTTGTAAAATACAATTTACAAGTTGTAAATTTTTGAAGATGGTAGATTAAAAACAATAGAATTTTAATCAGCATCAGCCATTATAAGTCCCGTAAGTAATAACTGATGGGGTAAAGACCTTCCTTATGGATGGATATGGAGAATGGGCCATGACCCACCACGCGGGCCCAAAGCGGATTGATGGGTATTAACGACGGCAAACGCAGCCGGGACTAACGGCTTAAAGTGCCTGCGAAGTACCGAGGAGCTTGAGATAATAAAATTTTGGTCACCCATCCCGTGACCAACCATAGCAAAAGTTGCTTAACTTCAACGATTGTAGGTCGAATGCGTTTACCACTGCGCCACTTGCTACTCTGTTTTTTTCTAATAAAAATATTCATTTAAAATTTTGTTTGAAGAGTACTAGGTAAGTACCTACTGCGGTTTTAAATAAAAAGAAAGTCATGGAAAACTTTAATAATAATACAATTCTTTCACTACTAGTGGCTAGAAGCGTTTTTATGTGAATAACAATTTAATTTCTTTACTTATTCGGCTGGTGCAAACAATTGTAAAGTTCTGACACAGGGTGAGTCCGCCTGTAGAAATCGTGCTACAATTTATATATTTGTAGACTTGTAATTACAATTCTTCGTTTAACGAAACGGTTTTCCTTACAAATTTGTAAATTGTCACCTGTAACTTGTAAGTGTTGGTTAAACAGAAACTTGTAGACTTGTAGCCTGTAAATACAATGAGCGATTTTCTGAGAGGCCATTTAAAAAAAAAAGCTTCCAAAAGCTTCACCAGATGGCGTTGAACGAAGTATGTACATGTCTATGGTATATTTTGGTTTAATCAAATTTAAATTATTTACTTTTTAAAAACCCAAAGGAAACTAATAATATATTAAATAAGTACTACTGTGTGGAACAGAAACGAAATAGGTAAATTTAAAGATTAAGGTAAATAAATAACATCTGTCTAACGTTCCGTTTTACGTAAAAAAGTCGCGTCAAAGTAAAATTTATAACGTTCCGTTCCTTCTAACTGCATAGGTGGGACAGCGCCATCTAGTGACTGAGCTTTCAGAAAATCGCCCATTTACAATTTGTAAATTGTATTTTTGGTTAAACAGGCCACAGAACTAATCGCTGACTAATCGCTAAGTCATCGATTACTTGTCTGATTACTATTTTCGATAGATTCTGCTGAACGCGATTTAGCGTTTTTCTGGTTTTGACATGACGAATGACAGCAACAAACACAAAATCACTACGTTTGACAGCTACTTGCAACTAATCGCTGCTTCTCATCGAAAATCAAATGCGATGGAAAAAATGGCGTCCGATTGCTGTAAATCGCTGTCAGTCATCGCATTTTTGTGTACGTTCAGCAGATTATTTGTAATCGATTAGTCAGCGATTAGTTCTGGTAAATGCAACCACTGACAAAGGCTAAGTTGAAGCCCCTTATCCATATTTCTTGGCCGATAGCCCTCCAGGGGGGCTACCGGCTAAAAAATCTGGATATGGGTTTTTTTTTTTTATATATATATTAAAAAGGGGCAAACGAGCAGACGAGCCACGTGATGGGAAGTAGTCATCGTCGCCCATGGACATCTACAACACCAGCATGCGTAGCATGACAAACCCGAGAAGAGTTTTGTCTACCTCGAAAGTCTATAGTTGACAGCCAAACAATAGGTTTGTCTACGATGAAATGTCATTTTTGACGTTTCGATGTAGACAAAACCTTTCTCGAGTTCGTCATGCTACCCGTGCAGAAGGGTTGCATATGCGTTGCCAGCCTTTGTGTTTAATGGTCCTATTTACACGCTTTTTGAAGAACTCCATGTCATAGCACAAAGGGAACACCTCTGGAGGAAGCTCATTCCACATCTTACAAGTTCGAGGTAGGAACGAACGTGATGCCCGAACAGTTGTTGATTTCCAGGTGTCAAGAATGTGGGGGTGTTAAGGATGAGTTCTACTCACTTGGCGTGCGGTGCGGTGGCGGAAGTGTGACGGTGGCACCAGTTCAAAAAGCTCCTCAGAACATTCCCCATTGTATAGACGGTAGAACACACACACAGAGAGCTTATATCTCTGCGGTGACTTAGTGGTTCTAAACCGTCCGTGAGTCTCGGATCGTCGACAATACGAACCGCACGGCGCTGAATGGAGTCAAGTGGAAGGAGCTGGTATTCAGGAGCTCCCGCCCATAAGTGCGAGCAGTACTCAAGGTGGGGTCGAACCTGAGCTTTATATAATAAAAGCAGGTGACGTGGAGTAAAGAATTTCTTCGCCCTATTGAGCACTCCTAGCTTTTTCGAAGCCAACTTTGCTTTGTTTTCCAAATGACCCCGAAATTGGACTTCGCTCGTGATGTCAACGCCAAGTATTCCGATACTTTTAGAGGTGGTAAGGGGAATGTCCTGGAATGTAGGCGCTAAGACGAATGGAGTTTTCTTTGCGGAGAAAGCGCATACTTGCGTCTTTGTGGGGTTAAAGTGGACAAGATTTTGTCTACCCCACTCCGAGACTCGCTCCAAGGAAGCCTCTATTTCCGACACTATTTGTTCCCTGCACAGTTTAACCTGTTCGGAAGGTTTATTTGCGCGACCTGAGTAACGTGCATCACATGTGCTGTCATCTGCATAACAATGCATGTTACTAGTAAGTAACATATCATTGATATGCAGAATGAACAGGGTAGGCGATAACACGGACCCTTGAGGGACGCCAGCATTGATGGGCATGGTGTCTGAGCATTTTCCATCCACAACGACTTTTATGCTCCGCCCAGTCAGAAAGTTGGCGACCCACGTGCATAACCCTTCCGGAAGCCCGTATGTTGGTAACTTCGCCAAAAGTGCCTTATGCCAGACCCGATCAAAGGCCTTTGTGATGTCTAGGCTCACGGCAAGTGCTTCACCCTTACTCTCGATGGCGGCTGCCCATTGGTGAGTGAGATACACAAGAAGATCACCAGCATCGCGGGCACGGCGAAAACCATACTGGCGGTCACTAATGAGCTGGTTATCCTCAAGGTAATTAAGGAGCTGGGTGTTTACTACTCGCTCCATCAACTTAGAGAGCAAGGAGGTTATTGCTATTGGCCGATAGTTCGACGGGTCTGTGCGGTCACCCTTTTTGGGGAATGGTCGAACAAAGGCGACCTTCCACGAAGACGGGACTTTGCCTGAGCTATAGGAGAGTGCAAATAAGTGCGTGAGAACCGAAGTCAACTCAGGAGCGCAAGTCTTAAGCACAATAGCGGGGATACCATCTGGACCACTGGACTTCTTGACGTCGAGGGAGGATAGGGCACGCCGCACCGCATTTTGTGTGAAGCGGATCTCCGGCATGGAGTGTTCATACCGCGGGATGACAGGTGGTGTGTTACCCCCGTCGTCAAGTGTCGAATTCGACGCAAAGAGAGAGCAAAGGAGATCGGCTTTTTCTTTTGCGGAATGTGCCACTGAGTCGTCAGGATTTCGCAATGATGGTAATGAGACTCGGCAGAAATTCCCCTGCGCAGCCTTGGCGAGGGACCAGAAAGCACGACTTCCAGAGGGATGGCTAACCAGTTTCTCGCCAATTCTGCGGGTATGTGCAAACTTTGCTGCAGCTACTACTTTCTTGCAGGACCGGAGGCAGCATTATAGCTCTTCTTCAATTTGGCAGTTTTGGGATCCTTAACCTTTCTTGCGGCGTCTGGGCAGGTATGGGCTTCAAGTGTCATTTGAATTCCTTATTTTGATAGATTTTTGATGCTTTGTTCTGTTAAACGTTGTTAGCTAGCTATCGTTATACCCGACGCCATAAAATTAAAAACTGATCGTGGCTATTTTTTCTATAAAATGAGCGATTTTCTGAGAGGCCATTTAAAAAAAAAAGCTTCCAATTGCTTCACTAGATGGCGTTGAACGAAGTATGTACATGTCTATGGTATATTTTGGTATGAAACATATTTAAATTAATTACTTTTTAAAAACCCAAAGGAAACTAATAATATATTAAATAAGCACTACTGTGAGGAACGGAAACGAAATAGGTAAATTTAAAGATTTAGGTAAATAAATAACATCTGTCTGACGTTCCGTTTTACGTAAAGAAGTCGCGTCAAAGCATAAACTTATTTATACTAGGGGTAATAGACGGACAATGGTGCGAGTGAGAAACCAGTCCTTACGGCAGAAGCTATGTGCGAGAAAGAGTTGGAAGAAAATGACAGCAGAACCCGATTTGACTTATTTAGCGTCTTTTATCATCTTGATGAAAAGCGTCCACTCGATTATTTTGTGATTTTTATCGCGATCGCGTCGATTTGGCTCTTATAACTATATAAATCAATAATGGTGTAGTGTTCTGTGTTGAATTGTAATGTTACTTACGACAATAAATCAAATAAACACTAATTTTACAGGTAAATAGGATTGTACAATTACCAATTTCATAGTTCATATTTTAGTTGAATATTTTCCCAAATACACTAAGTGACACATTAATATCATACTATTTACCGCCTATTTTCTAAATAAAGGCTGATTTTTAAACTTTATGTGTTAGATAAAAAGATATTATATCCGTGAACTTGAGAAAATATGACGTAGAGGTTGATCAAAAATTATCGATATTATTATCGATACTCATGTCGATGGTTTCCAATATAAGTTTGTTTGTCTTTGTGAACACTGATAGTTTTATTTAAAGCTGATTTTAACCGAAACTTTTTAAATAGTAAATTATACCTACTTCAGTACGAATTTTACAATATTTTCAGGTTTCCTGTAAATCCAGTGATTAAGTTAAACTGGATAAAATTAATAAATAGAATAGACTGGGAGCTTCGCCAAAACTCTGTGGTGTGCAGCAAATATTTCAAGCAAAACTGCAAAGAAACCTTGAGAAATTATTTAAATAAAATCGTTCTCTTCAGAGAACAATAATTAATGTGTACCTAAATGTTCAATGGTTTTGGGAAAGGTATTTTTATTTATTTATTTTTGAAATATATAAATAGAAATATATACATTTTAACTTAAAATATGTCATATTTTTTTTTCCGTAGCCCTTCAAAATACTTCAGAATGAATTTTTAAAGATTCGTAAAAATGACCACCAAGTTATTTAAATTTTTAAATCTTTGCATGCACAATGCAGTTTTTATTATTGAAAAATTGAAAATGAAGTATTTAGAAAAAATCGACCCGTCTCACAACCAGCTCTGATGGGACTCGAAGCAACGACCTTATGCTATCCGGGCGACTGCTCTAACCACTGAGTCCTGACTCAAACACTCTGTCGCGTGGGCAGGCTGGATCGGAAGTGGCGAATATGGCCGACACGACACGGCGAGATGTTGGTTTACCCCCATAGGATCAAAGGATAAAAATGATGTGAGGGTAGAAGTTGGGTTAGGGATGTAGCATCGGTACAAGTCTAACTCGATTGATAGTGAAGTGAAAATTATTGAATATGACATGATGAGTCTAAATCTACCAACTTCATTTTCAATTTTTCACGTGTTAGTGTTTTCGTGACAGCCACAATGCGTGCTTGAATAATACAATATTGTATAGTCTTATACAATATTGTATTATTCAAGAAAATTATCAACATGTCTTCACAAAGTACCTAAGGTATTTAAATACTGTATTGTGCCTCTATGTACGAATACTTCGATCAAAACGCAGAATAAAAATATTTATTCGTAAAAAAACGAAAAATTTGGTGCAATGCGATGAAAAGGGACTCCAAAAACTCCAGAACTAGTGTTCAGTACACCCCTGCCTAGACCGCGGAGTCAGCATTGGCGCAGTGGAAGGCTATCATGAGTATAGACTCCGGACAAATCTTGGTTTCAGCCGGGATGTAACTGAACAATAGGACTGCGATACACAGCGGAGAGACTTTTAAGTAAGGTGATTTTACATACTGTGGTCTGTGCTGTAGAAAGTCCCTGGGCAGCGTGGGGAGAGGGGGGCCCCCCCTGTGGCTCCGTCTTCTTCTGCAGACCTTACCAATTAGTCACTTCACTCACAACACAAATAACAGCGTTCACAAGACACTGGGCGTTTCAACAATAGATACACAATAACACACGGAGGAGCCTTTTGTCAAGATATATATTGCCCCTGCAACAACACGTGTGGTGGATGATTATCCTTCAAAGCATCGCGACCGGCCACTCATCAGGATGGCATCAAAATCGTGGTCGTACAACACGGGATCGGCAGGATAATTTAAGATTTTTCAAACTCGATATGCCAGGCACATTCAACGCGAGCGATTTTTAACAAATTCAGCAAAATTAATCCGACCTTTTCTTACAAGAATTTCAATCAAGTGTCACTGTCAACTTCAAGTGACAGCTAATGTCAATTTGACATGACATTAGAGTTGCGTTCAGAAACGTCGATCTTTTCCGAACATCCCCCCGCCCCGGACCGTTAAGAACGGTACGTCAATCTACGGGTAATCGGGAGAGCCCACTAACGGCTCTCTTCAAAACCGAATCTCGAACCAAAACCTCAGCAAAACGAGGAACTCCGTCAGTTCAGGGGTAGAGTTTAACAATGCGCCCCCTTCGCCAACATAGGGGCGGCAGGTTAGCATCCTTAATCAACACGAGGTCGCCAGTCTGGGGTGGGGTGGTTTTATCTGTCCACTTCACGCGCTGTTGTAGGATATGCAAATACTCCATCGACCAACGTGCCCAGAAGTTTTGGGACATCTGTCTCAAAAGTTGGTATCGCGACAAACGATGGGATCCTACATCCTGAATCGGATATTCAGGCAACGCCAAAAGGGGCTGTCCGATCAAGAAATGACCTGGGGTCAACGCTTCCAGGTCATTCGGGTCCGAAGACAACGGGCACAAGGGTCGCGAGTTGAGGACGGCCTCAATTTTACAAAATACCGTATCAAGTTCCTCAAACGTGAGAATAGTTTCTCCAATCACGCGACGCAAGTGTGTCTTGGCAGCCTTTACACAAGCTTCAAAAATTCCTCCCCAGGTCGGACAAGCTGGTGGGCTAAACTTCCAGATTATCCCACGCCGGGAGAGGGTGGTTCCAATGTCTATTTTATTATCAACAAAAAACTTAACTACTTCCTTAAGATAATTACACGTTCCCTTATAATTAGTACCACAATCGGAACGTATCAATGTCGGCAGTCCTCTACGGGAAACAAATCTGCTCAAGGCGGCGACAAAGGCTTCGGTAGACAATTCCGAGACAATTTCCAAATGGACAGCCTTGGTGGACAAACACACAAACACGCACAAGTACGCCTTATAGGTTTTAGCATTACGCAGTCTCGAAGCCTTTACAGTAAAGGGACCGGCGAAGTCGGTGGCGACTCCGGCAAAAGCTCTACATTCCGTGACGCGATCAGCAGGCAAATCACCCATCTGGGGCTGCATGGTCGCGGCCTTCAATCGATAACAAGGCAGGCAACGGAAAACCACAGTGCGAATGGCTCGACGAGCAGACAAAATCCAAAATTCACGCTGCAAAATGGCCAACAAAGCATTACAGCCAGCATGTTGTGCATTCACATGGCGATCTGTTATTATCAGTTGAGTCAAATGTCCGGCTTTAGGTAACAAAAGGGGGTGACGAGCTCCATACGGCAGGTTCGCATTTCGAAGTCTTCCGCCGACTCGCAAAAGCCCACTCTCGTCCAGGAAGGGATTCAATCGCGATACCGCGCCCTTCAACTTGCGACGGCCTAAACGCAAAATTTCAATCTCGGACTCAAAACTATCAGCTTGTACTCTCCGGACCCAAAACAAGAGCGCGTCCCTACGCTCGTCCGGAGTGAGAACCGACGAATCACGCCTCGCGCGTGGGTTTCTGCAATTGTACACAAAACGTCTGATCCAAGCGGTAACACCAAGCAGCTTCTGTAAGGAGCTGTACCGATCCAACAACAAATCCTTTTCCCCGGCGGTTTTAGTCTCCAGGACGCATGCCCGCATATCAGGAACGGCTACGTTCGACAACGCTGGAGAGGGCGGCCACTCCGACTCAGGCCGCATCAACCACTGTGGGCCCCACCAGAGGGGGTGGTTAATTAGGGTTGGGGCTACACAACCCCGAGACGCACAATCCGCGGGATTCATGGTTCCCGGCACGTGTCTCCAAATCAACTCGATGTCGGAATTACAAATCTGCGACACTCGATTGGCCACAAACACGTCCAAGGTGTGCGCCGGAGCCTTCAACCAACAAAGGACGACCTGACTGTCCGTCCAAGCATAAACCTCTTGTATTGCAATAGATCGACCTAATGTGAGCCATACGTGGTTCAACAAACGCATTAGGAGGGCAGCTCCACACAATTCCAACCTCGGGATCGTATGACGAGTCCGAAGGGGAGCGACTTTGCTTTTCGCTATCACCAGATGCACAGCAACAACTCCGTCAATAGTAACGGTGCGGAGGTACACGGCCGCAGCAAATCCACGTTCGGAGGCATCGGAAAAGCCGTGAAGAGTAACTTTACAATTTTCAGAAGGGAGGAATAGCCTCGGCAAATGCACTTCATTAATCTCGGGGAGGGATGAAACGAAGCTCGACCAATCTCGGAGTAACTCGTCCGAGAGGGGTTCATCCCACGACACACCCGAAGCCCATAACCGTTGCAAGAAACACTTGGCCATAAACAGCACGGGGCAAATCCACCCATTGGGGTCAAAGGTACGTGCGACAGTAGACAATACTAAACGCTTGGTCCAGACTTTCGGTGGTCGAAAATCCACACAATAAGTGAACGTGTCAGAGACCGGTTTGTACTGTACGCCAAGGACGGTCACCACATGGGGATTATCAACATTTTCGAATAGGTGGGGGTCCTGCTGGTGCTCTTCGGGCAAACCTACCAGTACATCAGGCGAGTTCGATATCCATTTCCTCAACTCGTAACCTCCCGACTTCAAAAGGGCGGTGAGTTCGTCTCTCAGGACAATCGCCTCTGAGACAGATGAGGCGCCCGTGCAAATGTCATCCACATAGACGTCACTGGCCAAAATGGCGGAGGCGCGAGGGTATCTCAAGCGCTCCTTCTCGGCCAACTCCAACAAAGAACGAATCGCAACAAACGGGCTCGAAGCCAAACCGTACGTATTCGTATTCAATTCATAAATCAACAAGGGGTCCCTAGGACTCTCTCTCCACAAAATCAATTGGTACCTCCTATCCTCTGGATGGATGACCGTTTGTCTGAACATCATCCGGATGTCAGTCATAAATACAATTTGGTGCCGCCGGAAGTTGGTCAAAATGTCTGAGATCTCCGTGTGCAGCTTGGGACCTACATGCAGACACTGGTTCAAGGACGCTCCAGTAGAGGTGGGAGCCGAACCGTCAAAGACCACCCGAATCTTTCCGGATTTCAAAACGGCGTGGTGCGGCAAAAAGAAGTGCTCAACGGAGCGCCAATCCAAATCGCTCACGGACATGTGCCCTAACTCCTCATACTCCCGCATGAATTCAACATACTTCTGGCGGAAGACCGGATCCTTGCTCATGCGACGCTCCATCGCCACTAGCCTACGTTCCGCTAGCGGTCGGGATTCGCCCAGAGGAGGTCGGCCGGCACGAAAGGGGAGACGGGTGATCAAACGACCAGAGCGGAGGCGACCAGTGTTATTCTGGTAATACAACTCGCATTCATCCGCTACTGGGTCAACCCGCGGGGCTGGTGGAGGTTCCTCAACCTCCCAAAACTTCTGCACCACTTCGGAGAGAGACACATTAAAAACAAGACCGCGATCCTCATCAAGGGAATCCAAAACGCGGCGAGCAGGGCCCATCACAACGGTACCGAGTGTCGTCTGCAGAGCTACCAAGCCATCTGGCTGCAAAACTCGCTTCCCCGTCAACAAAACTCGCCCCAGGACATCGGCTCCAAGGAGAGCATCGATCGGGCCTGGGCGGAAGAAATTTGGATCGGCGAGTGGGGAATCAGACACCAAAGACAACATACTCGGTCCCAAGTCAACTGAAGGTTGACGGCCAACAACTGTGTCCAACACAATCGCCGAGGTCTTAATGCCTGGCGTGGACTTATTACGTGAGGTAAATGTGAAGTCAACATGCCCTAACAACCCGGGGACTTTCACATCGCCAACACCTCTCACGCCTTCCGTGTGGGGGTGCACCTTGAGGCCCAACCGCCTAACTAACCAAGATGACACAACACACCCCTGAGCACCGGAATCCAACAAGGCGCGAACTTCCACAAGGTCGCCATTCAATCCCCTGACAAGCACAGAGGCCGTGGGCAACAAAACGGTCTCTGGAGGGGTGGCTACAATCGACCGTAAACACGTTGATTGCTAGTATGTGGGGTCCCCAGACGTCCCCCCATGGTAAGGGGGTCGCTCATAGCGATCCAGTGGGTCCCAATCTCCCACATACTGCCTACGTCCAATTCGCCCGGCATCAGGCGGGTTATATCTCCCGGCCCCTTGAAGACGGGGCGGGCGCCGCTCCAAACGCGGGTATTCGGCGAGCGGCGGCGAGAATCGGTGCCTATCATCCACCGTGTACGTCGCCCCATAGTCGCGGGGGCACGGTGACCGATTTTCAGAGGGGGGGTCCCGGGGACCCCCGGCTGTGCGAGGCTCAACACGTTGCGGGGGGCTTCTACGACCTCCCGCAACGCTCGCAAAATCGAACCCCCTAGTTGGGGACCGATTTCCCATTGGGGGGTCCGTGGGACCCCCGCCCGTGCGAGGCTCAAAACGTCGCGGGGGGCCTCTACGACCTCCGGCAACGCCCGCATAACTCATCCCCATCCTTGGGGATCGGTTTCCCATTGGGGGGTCCCTGGGACCCCCGCCCGTGCGAGGCTCAAAACGTCGCGGGGGGCCTCTACGACCTCCGGCAACGCTCGCATAACTCATCCCCATCCTTGGGGATCGGTTTCCCATTGGGGGGTCCCTGGGACCCCCGCCCGTTTGAGGCTCCAAACGTGGCGGAGAGCGTCTGGGGCCACTCTGGTGGCCACTAGAACTGCTGCGGGATTCAAACACCGCGGGGGGTCCGAGACCCCCACCCATACGCGGTGATCCTGCAGCGACGCGCTGCGGCGCTCCGCCGCCCTCTGGGCTGTTCATGCAGAGGAGGGGATGGTGGTTGCCCTTACAAAAGCGGCATGGGTGCGCTTGGGTACATTCGCGCTGCATGTGCAGGCCCAAGCACGAGTAGCACCATGTCCGTTGTCGCGCGATCGCTCGACGGCCTTGGACGCGCTGGTCGAGGAACTTATCACAACGGGTCGTGCTGTGACCCGGTTCCCGACAATACAAGCAGCGGGCGGTCTCCTGGACGGCGGCATAGCGGCCGGGCGCGCGAGGGGCCATACGCCCCCTACGGGGGGGTCCGGTGGGGGATCCACTCTGTGGCACAGGTCGTTCGGGTCCCATAGGACCGGCCAGAGAGGAATTATCTGCCAGTCTACTTTCTCCTTCCAGGAACGTCAAGAGGTCCGAGAAGGGTGGCAGATAAGTCGCACTATCCCCACCATACTGCTGCTCAAAACGGACCTTAACAGAGTCCGGCAACTTTCCCAGGACAATGTGCAGTAACAAAAACGACCACTGCTCCACTGGGAGTTTTAAGTTTTTTAATGCGTTGTATGCCACCAACAGCGGATTTAACAAAGCCACTCTCAAGTGCATCACGCTGGCAACGCGGGGTAAATTCAAAATGGCGGCAACATGGTTGTCCGCCAGACGTCGTACGTTCTGGTACCGACGGGCAATCAAATCCCTAGCAATAGGGTAGTTTTCATCCGAGGGGGCCAAATGTTGCACCGATTCAAGGGCCTCCCCCTCCAAGACGGATAACAAATAAGCCAACTTTTGGCCCTGGGTCAAATCATCCCGGGCATGTACCAGACTATCAAAAATATTAATAAAGCCCTCCCAGTCCTCTAGACGACCAGCAAAACGCCTTAAGTCTAAGGGGGCCAATCTAGCAAAGAGAGGGGGCATACTCTTAGATGTGACCGGGGACGGGCTCGGTTCATTCTCTCTTGCCACTTGCAAAGGTCGAGCTACCTGGGTAATTCTGTCCGCAAAATCATAACACTGGTCCACATCCAAATCGACTTCTTGTCGCATTTCCACATCGGCCTCAACAGTCCTTTCCAAAAATAAGGCATACTGTTCATCAACAACAGCCAAACGTACGGGCAGATCTACGTATCTGTTCAACAAGGCCTCCGTCCTATCAGGTCGATCCAACAATGCGACTGCAGACGCTAACCACCGTAACTCAGAACGTATTTTGGCTTTAGCAGAGGAGGCCGTCATTGTAACGTCACAAATTTATCAACAAAAACAACAAATTCAAAATATTCACTATAACACAAAATCTCCAATATTTGGAGGTTATTACTAACCACAAAATTCCAATATTACAACAACAAAGTATTTATAATGACACAAACTCTTAAATATCTGGAGGTTATCAGAAAACAACAAAACTCAAGTATATAATTACAACTCTAACTCTCAAGAGGTTATAACTTAGACACAAACTAACTTTGACTTTATAAGTCAAAGGTTATTCAGTTCAAACAAATCACTGACCATTGAAATTCACTTGGATATCAACACAACAACAAGTCAATTTCAATTATTTCAAAGCACAAGTTTCAATGAGTTTCAATGTGTAAACAATGTCCCAAATCATTTAAGTTTCACTAAGTATTGAGTGCAAACTTATTAGCTAACCTTTTATTAGCTATTATTGTAGCAACAAACTTGTCAATATTCACAACTCAAATTTGCTAACAAAACTGAATAATAATTATTATGAGCAAAGAAAGGCATCTGTTTACAATTTGGAACTTCAATACATGACTTCAATACACTAATTACAAGACATGGAACCAATAACAAAGGAATGCCCTTTACTTTTCAAATGCAAGTTAATTACCATTTACAAGTACAAATTAATCTAGTCCGGACCAGATGGTCATCAAACGGCACTGATTAATAGACAAAATTTTGGCGTGGGCCTCTCAGGCCTTCAAACTACGCTCTGCTACCAAGAAATGTTCAGTACACCCCTGCCTAGACCGCGGAGTCAGCATTGGCGCAGTGGAAGGCTATCATGAGTATAGACTCCGGACAAATCTTGGTTTCAGCCGGGATGTAACTGAACAATAGGACTGCGATACACAGCGGAGAGACTTTTAAGTAAGGTGATTTTACATACTGTGGTCTGTGCTGTAGAAAGTCCCTGGGCAGCGTGGGGAGAGGGGGGCCCCCCCTGTGGCTCCGTCTTCTTCTGCAGACCTTACCAATTAGTCACTTCACTCACAACACAAATAACAGCGTTCACAAGACACTGGGCGTTTCAACAATAGATACACAATAACACACGGAGGAGCCTTTTGTCAAGATATATATTGCCCCTGCAACAACACGTGTGGTGGATGATTATCCTTCAAAGCATCGCGACCGGCCACTCATCAGGATGGCATCAAAATCGTGGTCGTACAACACGGGATCGGCAGGATAATTTAAGATTTTTCAAACTCGATATGCCAGGCACATTCAACGCGAGCGATTTTTAACAAATTCAGCAAAATTAATCCGACCTTTTCTTACAAGAATTTCAATCAAGTGTCACTGTCAACTTCAAGTGACAGCTAATGTCAATTTGACGTGACATTAGAGTTGCGTTCAGAAACGTCGATCTTTTCCGAACAACTAGTTTTATTAAAAAACAAGATTTCAACCGGTGCAGCTGTGCGAGTAGGTAAGTATGACCGGCCTGTGCGGTATACGGGCGGTCGGGAGGAATGACGTCGAACGTGGTAAAAGCCGATTGCTAGCGAACAACCGAGGCAATAGTGTTTTAAGCAAATTAATTTTTACAATAACTTTGTAAATACTTATCGTATTGAAGTGAAATGACCATTATTATTGAAAAAAGGAAAATGAAGTACTTATTTAGAAAATAAAATCCATTTTCCATTTTTCAACAATAAAAATTGCATTGTGAATGCAAAAAAGTAAAAATTTAAATAACATGAACTTTATTTTTATTTTCCCATGTCCGTTGAAGTATACTTCATAATCATATCATATGAATTATTAAACCTTGTTTGTGTTTTATTTACATTGATGTGCCTCCGGAAAACATACAGCATTGTCTATGAAGAAGCAGTGTGTACTTAGCTTTACGATGGTGTGGTCTGGCCTTTAGCCATAGACAAAGTCGATCTTCCACTATTTATCCGCTAGGTGTCGCCTGTGTCCCCAGCTAGGGCGGAAGGTGTTTGCCGCCATTCCGAGTCTCATAGCGTTGTGTACTTTCGTCACGTACGGACGAAAATCGTCCTGAATCTTCATGATCTTCAAATAAAGATCGGAAATTCAACTCACACGTTAATTGTTAACGTCTTTCATAAACGATCTATATTAAATTTGTTATTTTTTTCTCGGTTATTACGGAATTTGCGGAAAAATATGGCGTTGGTCAACGGGCTCCATTACATCGACATCGACGAGAGGGATCCAGTACAAGAGGAAAGTTTGACCAGCAGCTCCAGTGAGACTGATCAACAAGCATCAAACACCGAGAAAAGGAAACTAAGAGCTGAGGTAACGGTCGATCCTCGGATCGATGCGTGATATATCAGGTCAGTCTTTTTACAAATACAATACTGATGAGAACTTGACTAAGCCGATTTGTATCAATGTCAAGACACCAACTGGATATGCAAAACTGTTAGAACTAAGTAAATGTACATAAAAAGTTCGTCAAACCAGTTGACAAGAAACTTTTCAAACTTATGATGGAATTTCAACCTTGTTACTCTTAAAATCGGCAATACGTTCACTACAAGCTTTGCATGATATGTTTTAACCAACCCGGTATTGAAATTAAAAATAATAAAGAGTTATGTTTACGATTTTTTCTAACCAACATGAATAGCAGGCACAATAAACTTGCTAGCGTTTTCTGAGCTAAGGATATTTATATCGTTACTCATTACACATTATTAATAAAAAGAGAAAAAAAAAACATAATGCCTAGTGTTTATGTTACATCAATACCATGCATTGCGGGTCTTTATCCCTTTTGCCCATGGGTGAATCTTTATAAACTTTTGAATTTACTTACACAAAGGTGAATTGATTTAAAGGCGGTAGAATTTTATTAAAAAGGCTACGTTTGCTCCCAGAAATGAGCTTGGGTTTTTACCTACCCTCATCTTTGAAATTATTTAAGAAATGTTCACGGAACAAATTCCTTTCACATCGGCAACGAAAATATAATAAAACAGACTGAAAAATTAAAGCAATGTGCTATTTCGTACATTTGACATTATTTTCTTTATATATCTTATTAGAACGTAATGTTAGTACCCCACATGTAAATTGGGCTTTCACTATCTTGCACATTACAGGTAACGTTTGTTTTATACACGTTTATATAGTATTTCATTATGGTCGTACTACCTACTGTGTGTTTTGTCAACACTATATAGTTACCTCTATATACGCAATACTGATCTGTGCGGGTTAATAATAGTGAATCTCATGTGTGTATCTTGCTCTTGCCACACTTAACCATTTTTTTAAGAAAATAATGCCTTCACAAGTAACAGTGAAACATTAAATGACAATACCAGTGCAATGACATTACCAGTACATGTACATGCAATGACATTACCAGTAACAACAGATTGATCCGGGCACTTTTGAAAGGAAGGATTATGGTCTGTTTTTTATAAACAAGACTCCCAGTCTCATTTCCAAGCCTTTTCTGCGGAAGAAAAGCAATGGAATAATGCATCCAATCTTCGAAAGCTGAACGAATAGTTAATTAAAATAACTCATCACTTTGTTATTTATTATTACTTGCGCAGACAGTACCTAATTATAATTACATCACCAACACATATAACTTGTCAGAACTAGTCACTGTCATATTTCACATTCCGTGAAGTCGGTGTTCCTTCAGCTTGGAGACTGAATGGAAAAAAAAAAACTAGATATAAAACTAGAGTAAAGGAATCTACACTCGTATCCCTACTGCACAATCGCATCGGGTGGTTTTAAGGACCAATTATCAAGGTTCGTTTTTGTGTTTGCATTTTCGTTTGTGGGATCTGACAGCAGCGCAGTCTCATATAACCGCTTAGTGTTTGAGAGGTCAGGTCATGACGACCTACACCTACTAAGTTGCGCCAACAGGCTGCGACGCGGAGGCTGATACACTTTTGCAACAGTAACGTGCTGGGTCGCAGAGACCCAATAACGTGCTGGGTCGCGGAGACCCTATCAGCGAGAGTTCGTCAAAAATTATTGCAACAGCAACGTGCTGGGTCGCGGAGACCCTATCAGCGAAAGTTCGTCGAAATTTATTGCAAATGCAACATGCTGGGTCGCAAAGACCCAGTAACGTGCTGGGTCGCGGAGACCCTATCAGCGATAGTTCGTCGAAAGTTATTGCAACGGCAACGTGCTGGGTCGCGGAGACCCAATAACGTGCAGGGTCGCGGAGACCCTATCAGCGAGAGTTCGTTGAAAATTATTGCAACAGCAACGTGCTGGGTCGCGGAGACCCGGTAACGTGCTGGGTCGCGGAGACCCTATCAGCGAAAGTTCGTCGAAAATTATTGCAACACTAACGTGCTGGGTCGCTGAGACCCAGTAACGTGCCGGATCGCGGACACCCTATCCCGACCCGGAAGTTTGTCAAGGTCTTACCTGCAGGGTCGCGGACACCCTATCCCGACCCGGAAGTTCGTCAAGGTCTTACCTGCCTACTAATAGACCGATGGACCAAGAAACTGCGGAGGCCGTTAGACACCTGGAGAAACCTGGTTTGTACAGTCAGTTACTAAAAACCTACCCTAACGCCCTCTCAACACTGGGAATATTCCCGAATTCGGCGAAATACAGCAGAAAATTCAAAATATAGCGAATAATTTAGTAGCAAGTAGACAAATTCAACAGGAGTCTAGATCGCTTCATAGAACAGAGGTACTGCCTGGCCTGCGTGCACTTTAGAGTCTGCTGTACCCTGGCGGAGCTTTGCCAATTTCGTTATGCGTAATAGCGAGGCCGGCGAGATTCTGTAGGCCACAGCACGGCCGCACTGCCGCTACTACTCACAAATATTGTAACGCTAATTCGACAAAATGTAACTTCGACATACTATCTCGATTCCTACAAAGGTATGCCAAGAGATGATGTGGCGCGGAGCCACACAGCTGTGTGTGTTGTGGCGCGGAGCCATAAACCACTCGACAAAAATACTAGAACCTCCAGTTACTCACTTTCTAGCTAACGGACGCTTCCGAGTAGAGTTGGGGCACTCATCTATACAGAACATGCATGATAGTCGAGCCAGAGTGTACTCGAGCTTTCTTTCTCTGATCACAAGTTCCAAAATCGCGATCTCTGGATCACACGCGTGAAATCCTGCACTTGTCCAAGACGCTGATAGGTATAACGTTGTTACTGCCACCTCCACAGGTTCAAGCATTACAAATCACCTGAAAATTTAAAAAATTGGGGGTGGGGTAGTCAAATATGAGTGGTCATAAGAAGGAAAAGATTTATTAAATAAAAACAAAACTGACGTAAATCTACCTAAACGGCTTATATGCCAGCAAGTAGAAGATATTTTAGATCGTGATAATCAAGACGATCCTTAACATCTCTTGACTAAGCCTTATAATATCGCATAAATTCTTGATAAATCTATTGTAACAGAAAAATTATTATAATCTTTGGACTTCACAGAGAAAAACTATAATTCTCCAACTGAAACTTGAAACGAAATTTTAAATGTGGTTGGGACCCAAGTCTATTCCTAAAGTGGCTTTCTGCCAACCAAGTCTAAGATTATTAACTCCTCGATATCGCTAGTATATCAGCAAAAAACTATTCTTATCATCTGGACGCAGAGTCCATTAAAACAGTTTTCTTATTCCATATTTTGGGCTTGAAACTGACTCACATGTTCATAGCCAGCTTGGAAACCATTTCAAATATACCGGCAGTAATACCAGTAATACTTCTCGAGATAATTAGAGAATACTTCTTTTAGGTCATGACTAAAAGACAAAGTAACTAAATTAAATAATTAATTAAAGCTTAATACTGCAGTAAATGAAATTAAGTATAAAATGTGCTTACTGATAGCTTCAGGAAGCTGCAGATCTGTTCGCCTCTTTGAGGTGGTAAAAAATACTTTCTAGGGGCAATTGGAAATTGTCCAAGACATAATTTTTGTAACAATTATTGCAAACGATTAGTCTCCCTAGAAATAAGTAAAAACCATTTTGATCGTTTTCTTTAACTCTGAAAACTTTCTTATTATATTATAATGACAATTTAACATTATTTTTATCAGACATAAATATAAAATGTCTTAATCATCATAGCGTTGTGTTAATTATTTTCACCAGCAGATAACAAACACGTCTTCATAGACAATGCTGTATGTTTTCCGGAGGCACATCAATATAACGGTTTTACAAAACAATAAAACCGATATTATGTGCCGAGAGGGAAAACATACAGCATTGCAGGAAGTTCTTCCTGGTGAAGACTATGAGACTCGGAATGGCGGCCAACACCTTCCGCCCTAGCTGGGGACACAGGCGACACCTAGCGGATAAATAGTGGAAGATCGACTTTGTCTATGGCTAAAGGCCAGACCACACCATCGTAAAGCTAAGTACACACTGCTTCTTCATAGACAATGCTGTATGTTTTCCCTCTCGGCACATAATATCGGTTTTATTGTTTTGTAAAACCGTTATATTATTGTTATCGACAACATATAATGGGCTTCAGGGCAGCTCTAAAACTCACACACACGTTTACAAATTACACGCACTAGCTCATGTCATTTTCGGTCTCACAACCAAGCGAACTCTGTCCGTCTATTACTAGAGTATAATAAGTTTATGGCGTCAAAGTAAAATTTATAACGTTCCGTTCCTTCTAACTGCATAGGTGGGACAGCGCCATCTAGTGGCTGAGCTTTCAGAAAATCGCCCATTGACTAAAAGTTCCAAAAAACGTATGAAGTTCATATCCATTAAGTTACGCGGTAGCCCCCCTGGCCGTAGTTTCAATATACGTTATAAAGAACACATTTTTGCCTATAGGAATGGCCGACCGGAACGATCTCATTTCGCGGAACATTTACTAAATACCTGACATCCACTATAAGGGGGGCTACCGGCTAAGAAATATGGATATGGGTATGGGCTTCAACTGTCACTTGAATTCGTTGTTTTGATAGATGTTTGCCGATTTGTTCTGTTGAACGTTGCTAGCTAGTTAGCGTAATACCCGACGTCACAAAACAAAGAACTGATAGCGGCTATTTTTTTATAAAATTGACTTAAACTTCCCAAAAACGTATGAAGTTCATACCCATAAAGTTACGCGGTAGCCCCCCTGGGGGTCTACCGCCTAAAAAATCTGGATATGGATATGGGCTTTATTTGACATTTGAAGCCCATAATCTGAACTTGGCGGTACCGCCTAATTCCATGGACTTCATATTTCTTCCCATACCCATATGTCAGAAAAAGAGTGAATGACGAAGAAAATTCTCTATACATTTTTGACAGTTGAAGCCCAGAATCGGTATTTTGTAAAAATTAAAAAGTAAAAACTCGAAACCCAGATTCATATCGTTATGTCAAATGAAGCAGGCGAGTATTTTGGTATCGGAAGATTCATGGAAAAGTTTAATTTCTCAATTTGTGTGAAATAACTTGCTACTTTTGAGTGTAATTAACTTCATTTATAGTAAATATACCCCTAGCACTTGTAAAACGTTGAACTTTAGCAGAAGAGAGTTTAAAAGCAGAGCGAAAAGATGGAGCGAAAGAGACAAACACAAATTGCTATTTCGCTGTTCCTTTCTCTCGAAGTCATGTAATGGAATTTTACCCGCGAAATTCAAATTTTCGTTTCTTGTTTCGTTATCGGAATTTACATAACTTTAAAGATAAATTGTTGACCTACTTTTGATAAAAATTAGGCATTTAATTAAAGTAATGAAGATACTATGTAAATCAAAAATAGGAAAGTTTTATTTTATGTAGGTACGGTTATATATTTTGTTTTTACTGCTTTGAGGATTTTTATCCGAAACACAAAAATTAAACCAAATACCTAGCCTAGCCTAGCCTAGCCACCATTCTGGCTGAAGTGTGCTGAAGTGCTAGAGTGCTAGATAATACTTATTATCCTCCTTGGAGTAATTGTGTTGTGTGATATTATCAATAGCGACTTTTTTGTGGATATTGTCTACGGAAAGTGCATTTGATTGACATATTATTTTACAAGTGATATTGAGTTCTCTGTTATTTATTATGTTATAAAGCTAACTCCTTCCTATAAATGCATGTTTTAAGACCTTAGCAAAGCATTTGATCTTGTGTGTTATGAAGTTATGATAAGCTTTGGACCTTTGGACAAAACTTAAAGATGTTTCTCGTTGGCTGAGGGTATAAATGTACCTACTGGCACATTGGTATGGTAATCAGAAAAATGTGGTAAAGTGGGGAAATACATGCTCTGAAGAGTTTATGTGGTGTTAGACAGGATGGGCTGACTTCGCTCTTATATATGTATATATGGACAAGCTCATCGCTGGGCTGAGCAGCACACATGGTTGTTATATAGATAATGTCTGTGTGAATAATATCAGTTATGCTGATGACATGGTGCTGTGCTGCTCAGCCTATTGCTGGGTGGCCCCAAAAAGCTCCTGCGAGGACTATATATGGAAGCACGGCCTAAGGTACAACGAGAAATAGAGTGAATTCATGATCTTCAGGGGTAACATTAAGAGACTTGAAAATGTGCCCCTGTTACTTTTGAACAGAGTTCCTTTGGGCCGTGTAAGTCAGTTTAAATACCTTGGGCATACAGTAACTGAAACTCTGTATGACAATTTAGTCTGATATAGATGGATAGGGATGCAGGGCTTTGTTGGTCAGTGGTAACATGGTGAGACACAGGTTTGCTTGGTGTACAGTAGAAGTAAATTTTACTTTATTTAAAGCCTATTGTCAAAATTTTTATACCAGTAGTCTGTGGTCAAACTTTATCCAGCTTTCCTACAATGCCCTGCGTGTGTTATACACTAACATCTTTAAATCCTTGTTGGCGCTTCCACGTTTCTGCAGTGCATCTGGCTTCTTATTTCAAAGGCATTCTGAGGAGAGTGGAGAGAAGTTAGTCTCTCCATATTTTGCTAGGTGAAACTTTATGTTAACATAAGTAGCCTATTTTAATTTACTTTTTCAATTTTAATTTTAATATTGTGATTTTGTACTAAAATAGTCAGTAAGCAAAGAAATGGTCTGGAATAAAGGAATTTTATTTTATTTGAACAGTTTAATCATTGCTTATTTTTAATCATTTCTGTCGAACAAATATCTTTTTATTTTTAACCTAATCGATAGAAGTTTAAGTTATAAATTTCAATAAAAGCTCCCATCTGTTATCATTTGTTAGATACTCTATACTTAACAGACTAACTCTAGTTTGTCTGTTTTTCATTTCGGGACGATGCAATTATTTCAGAATTACTGAATAAATAAACCATATTATTAACCTATTTATTTAGCAATTTCTATTCAAAGTACCTAATCCACGTTATGTGCTATTTTGTAGTAAGTAGTACAACTACATAATATACTATGCTATGTTGTACTTACTAAGTACAATATAGCATAGCTACAATGCACATCTATACCTGTCTATTGTGTGCAACTCTTTATGAGACAGCGCTTAAAGCTCATATTTTCCAAATAAAATTATGAGTTGATAGACAATTTGTTAATTTTCTTAATTGCTGTTAAATTGTAATGTCAAAAACCCACTTATTTATATTTAAGTTAGCAACTGAAAAAATAAGATGTGCTAAACTGAAAAATCATAGAAAATAAAATAACATTTGGCCACTGAAGAAATAAATAACTTATGTATTTACAGGTCTAATTATTTAATCATCCTCATAAATGATAGTAATTTTATTTCTCTTTCATAGCAAATTTATATAAAATAAAGATAATGATAAAAATAAGTACCTACCTATGTTACATAAATACCTAAGTGTTAGAAATATGAATTCAAGAAACTAAACATTGCTTATTTTCAATTCTGGAAGGGTTGTGTTGTGGCACTTCTTAATTGAGAATATTGGCTTTGTTTAGTCTGAATTTGTCACAATATACTAATAATTTATGTAAACACAAAGGTATAAGTAGTAAGTAGGTAAGTACAAGAAATTAACAACCAGAAATAAAGAACTGCAAAATGGTATCATCATGCATTTATTAACCAGGTTGTTATTGTCACAAGTTCACAACACATATTTTAAGACATTATTACGGTATACTTTGTACTGTTTATCTTTTAAAGGTTCTGTTGAATGATTTTCTCTGTAATTATCATCTTATAAACAATGTTCTTGTCTTGGGGTAGCCGTCCATTCCATCATGTCAATATTAAACTTATAAGGAACATTCGGTCTGCTTTTCTTTAAATCTTGATAAATATCTGCAACCTTGCTCTGATAATGAGCCTTACGGGTAGTATCATAAGAGGAAATGAAGAACATTAACCACAAAATGACCCAACCAAACAATAACTTCTACAAAATTTTGCCATGACGGGGTCATTTGTCGAATTGTTCACGTAATTAGCGCACACAAATCGAAGAGAAACCATAGTTGACCCTCAAAGATATGCCTTTTTCGTTATATTTTATTAATTTTGTGTTATTTACATAATTCAAAAAGTAAAGTTAAGGGTGGTATTCTACTTATCAAATATTTGATCCAAGAAATTAGACGAGGACAACTTGGAATGGTTTCATTGATAAATTCTTTGATCAAGGGGGCAATTGCGTAAGCTAATCGTATTAATTTGACAGTTCATATCGTATTCAATCGGCTGCAATTTGTATGGAATGACATTTATTATGATACGATATGAACTGTCAAATGAATACGATTGACTTTACGCAATTCCATAGCAGATGCATATTGGACTAAGATCTTTCATAAGTGGAATACTGTAGAAAGGCTTGTCATTTGCGTTTGGTTATTAATTGATACGTACATTATTTATTTTAGGAATACTTGTTTTTAATACTATGAAGAACTAAATTAATTGTTTTTATCGACTTTGTTCCGTTGTCATTTAAAATATAAATATTGATGTGCCTCCGGAAAACATACAGCATTGTCTATGAAGAAGCAGTGTGTACTTAGCTTTACGATGGTGTGGTCTGGCCTTTAGCCATAGACAAAGTCGATCTTCCACTATTCGTCCGCTAGGTGTCGCCTGTGTCCCCAGCTAGGGCGGAAGGTGTTTGCCGCCATTTCGAGTCTCATAGCGTTGTGTACTTTCGTCACGTACGGACGAAAATCGTCCTGAATCTTCATGATCTTCAAATAAAGATCGGAAATTCAACTCACACATTAATTGTTAACGTCTTTCATAAACGATCTATATTAAATTTGTTATTTTTTTCTCGGTTATTACGGAATTTGCGGAAAAATATGGCGTTGGTCAACGGGCTCCATTACATCGACATCGACGAGAGGGATCCAGTACAAGAGGAAAGTTTGACCAGCAGCTCCAGTGAGACTGATCAACAACCATCAAACACCGAGAAAAGGAAACTAAGAGCTGAGGTAACGGTCGATCCTCGGATCGATGCGTGATATATCAGGTCAGTCTTTTTACAAATACAATACTGATGAGAACTTGACTAAGCCGATTTGTATCAATGTCAAGACACCAACTGGATATGCAAAACTGTTAGAACTAAGTAAATGTACATAAAAAGTTCATCAAACCAGTTGACAAGAAACTTTTCAAACTTATGATGGAATTTCAACCTTGTTACTCTTAAAATCGGCAATACGTTCACTACAATTGTAGGGAAGCTTAAGCTTAAGCTTTGCATGATATGTTTTAACCAACCCGGTATTGAAATTAAAAATAATAAAGAGTTATGTTTACGATTTCTTCTAACCAACATGAATAGCAGGCACAATAAACTTGCTAGCGTTTTCTGAGCTAAGGATATTTATATCGTTACTCATTACACATTACTAATAAAAAGAGAAAAAAAAAACATAATGCCTAGTGTTTATGTTACATCAATACCATGCATTGCGGGTCTTTATCCCTTTTGCCCATGGGTGAATCTTTATAAACTTTTGAATTTACTTACACAAAGGTGAATTGATTTAAAGGCGGTAGAATTTTATTAAAAAGGCTACGTTTGCTCCCAGAAATGAGCTTGGGTTTTTACCTACCCTCATCTTTGAAATTATTTAAGAAATGTTCACGGAACAAATTCCTTTCACATCGGCAACGAAAATATAATAAAACAGACTAAAAATTAAAGCAATGTGCTATTTCGTACATTTGACATTATTTTCTTCATATATCTTATTAGAACGTAATGTTAGTACCCCACATGTAAATTGGGCTTTCACTATCTTGCACATTACAGGTAACGTTTGTCTTATACACGTTTATATTGTATTTCATTATGGTCGTACTACCAACTGTGTGTTTTGTCAACACAATATAGTTACCTCTATATACGCAAAACTGATCTGTGCGGGTTAATAATAGTGAATCTCATGTGTGTATCTTGCTCTTGCCACACATTAACCATTTTTTTAAAGAAAATAATGCCTTCACAAGTAACAGTGAAACATTAAATGACAATACCAGTGCAATGACAATACCAGTACATGTACATGCAATGACATTACCAATAACAACAGATTGATCCGGGCACTTTTGAAAGGAAGGATTATGGTCTGTTTGTTATAAACAAGACTCCCAGTCTCATTTCCAAGCCTTTTCTGCGGAAGAAAAGCAATGGAATAATGCATCCAATCTTCGAAAGCTGAACGAATAGTTAATTAAAATAACTCATCACTTTTTTATTTATTATTACTTGCGCAGACAGTACCTAATTATAATTACATCACCAACACATATAACTTGTCAGAACTAGTCACTGTCATATTTCACATTCCGTGAAGTCGGTGTTCCTTCAGCTTGGAGACTGAATGGAAAAAAAAAAACTAGATATAAAACTAGAGTAAAGGAATCTACACTCGTATCCCTACTGCACAATCGCATCGGGTGGTTTTAAGGACCAATTATCAAGGTTCGTTTTTGTGTTTGCATTTTCGTTTGTGGGATCTGACAGCAGCGCAGTCTCATATAACCGCTTAGTGTTTGAGAGGTCAGGTCATGACGACATACACCTACTAAGTTGCGCCTACAGGCTGCGACGCGGAGGCTGATACACTTTTGCAACAGTAACGTGCTGGGTCGCAGAGACCCAGTAACGTGCCGGGTCGCGGAGACCCTATCAGCGAGAGTTCGTCGAAAATTATTGCAACTGCAACGTGCTGGATCGCAAAGACCCAATAACGTGCTGGGTCGCGGAGACCCTATCAGCGAGAGTTCGTCGAAAATTATTGCAACAGCAACGTGCTGGGTCGCGGAGACCCTATCAGCGAAAGTTCGTCGAAAATTATTGCAAATGCAACGTGCTGGGTCGCAAAGACCCAGTAACGTGCTGGGTCGCGGAGACCCTATCAGCGATAGTTCGTCGAAAATTATTGCAACGGCAACGTGCTGGGTCGCGGAGACCCTATCAGCGAAAGTTCGTCGAAAATTATTGCAACAGCAACGTGCTGGGTCGCGGATACCCAGTAACGTGCTGGGTCGCGTAGACCCTACCAGCGAAAGTTCGTAGAAAATTATTGCAACACTAACGTGCTGGGTCGCTGAGACCCAGTAACGTGCCGGATCGCGGACACCCTATCCCGACCCGGAAGTTTGTCAAGGTCTTACCTGCAGGGTCGCGGACACCCTATCCCGACCCGGAAGTTCGTCAAGGTCTTACCTGCCTACTAATAGACCGATGGACCAAGAAACTGCGGAGGCCGTTAGACACCTGGAGAAACCTGGTTTGTACAGTCAGTTACTAAAAACCTACCCTAACGCCCTCTCAACACTGGGAATATTCCCGAATTCGGCGAAATACAGCAGAAAATTCAAAATATAGCGAATAATTTAGTAGCAAGTAGACAAATTCAACAGGAGTCTAGATCGCTTCATAGAACAGAGGTACTGCCTGGCCTGCGTGCACTTTAGAGTCTGCTGTACCCTGGCGGAGCTTTGCCAATTTCGTTATGCGTAATAGCGAGGCCGGCGAGATTCTGTAGGCCACGGCACGGCCGCACTGCCGCTACTACTCACAAATATTGTAACGCTAATTCGACAAAATGTAACTTCGACATACTATCTCGATTCCTACAAAGGTATGCCAAGAGATGATGTGGCGCGGAGCCACACAGCTGTGTGTGTTGTGGCGCGGAGCTATAAACCACTCGACAAAAATACTAGAACCTCCAGTTACTCACTTTCTAGCTAACGGACGCTTCCGAGTAGAGTTGGGGCACTCATCTATACAGAACATGCATGATAGTCGAGCCAGAGTGTACTCGAGCTTTCTTTCTCTGATCACAAGTTCCGAAATCGCGATCTCTGGATCACACGCGTGAAATCCTGCACTTGTCCAAGACGCTGATAGGTATAACGTTGTTACTGCCACCTCCACAGGTTCAAGCATTACAAACCACCTGAAAATTTAAAAAATTGGGGGTGGGGTAGTCAAATATGAGTGGTCATAAGAAGGAAAAGATTTATTAAATAAAAACAAAACTGACGTAAATCTACCTAAACGGCTTATATGCCAGCAAGTAGAAGATATTTTAGATGGTGATAATCAAGACGATCCTTAACATCTCTTGACTAAGCCTTATAATATCGCATAAATTCTTGATAAATCTATTGTAACAGAAAAATTATTATAATCTTTGGACTTCACAGAGAAAAACTATAATTCTCCAACTGAAACTTGAAACGAAATTTTAAATGTGGTTGGGACCCAAGTCTATTCCTAAAGTGGCTTTCTGCCAACCAAGTCTAAGATTATTAACTCCTCGATATCGCTAGTATATCAGCAAAGTACTATTCTTATCATCTGGACGCAGAGTCCATTAAAACAGTTTTCTTATTCCATATTTTGGGCTTGAAACTGACTCACATGTTCATAGCCAGCTTGGAAACCATTTCAAATATACCGGCAGTAATACCAGTAATACTTCTCGAGATAATTAGAGAATACTTCTTTTAGGTCATGACTAAAAGACAAAGTAACTAAATTAAATAATTAATTAAAGCTTAATACTGCAGTAAATGAAATTAAGTATAAAATGTGCTTACTGATAGCTTCAGGAAGCTGCAGATCTGTTCGCCTCTTTGAGGTGGTAAAAAATACTTTCTAGGGGCAATTGGAAATTGTCCAAGACATAATTTTTGTAACAATTATTGCAAACGATTAGTCTCCCTAGAAATAAGTAAAAACCATTTTGATCGTTTTCTTTAACTCTGAAAACTTTCTTATTATATTATAATGACAATTTAACATTATTTTTATCAGACATAAATATAAAATGTCTTAATCATCATAGCGTTGTGTTAATTATTTTCACCAGCAGATAACAAACACGTCTTCATAGACAATGCTGTATGTTTTCCGGAGGCACATCAATATAACGGTTTTACAAAACAATAAAACCGATATTATGTGCCGAGAGGGAAAACATACAGCATTGCAGGAAGTTCTTCCTGGTGAAGACTATGAGACTCGAAATGGCGGCAAACACCTTCCGCCCTAGCTGGGGACACAGGCGACACCTAGCGGACGAATAGTGGAAGATCGACTTTGTCTATGGCTAAAGGCCAGACCACACCATCGTAAAGCTAAGTACACACTGCTTCTTCATAGACAATGCTGTATGTTTTCCCTCTCGGCACATAATATCGGTTTTATTGTTTTGTAAAACCGTTATAATAAGAGTAAAAAATGCAGAGAAATAATAATATTTTGTTAAATATTGGTATTTATTTGATATGATGCAACAAGACGCGACTATCATTCACTCGCGAAATCCAGATCCGGAAAAACAGTTAGCCGGTAGCTCCAATTGAAGCCCATATTATGGGTCTGGGCTTGAAATCAGTAATATGGATCTGAACTTCATATTTTTAGCCGGTAGACCCCCTGATAGGCATTCCTATGAGGTTTTACATACTTGTAGTAAAGGCCTACGGCTGAGCGTGTTGGAAAACTTAGAAATTATCAAACACAATGTAATGTTAAGAATGGCTCCATCACCATTCTTAACGATCAAATTAACGTCTCTTCCTCGCCATTGTTGCGTATTTTTTCAAATGGACATAATAATTCTTAAAAATAAGTTATTATTAAAACACATTATTTAATGTTTATTAATTTATTTGTACATATTAAATGAAAAATCATTAATTTTCTTTTTCTCCAATCTTTTTTATTTTAAGCTGGCAACATTCTTCAAAGGTTGTCACTGTCAGTCACTCGACGCAAAGTGGGGAGTATTTGTAAGTAAGAGGCGTTAAATACCATAGATGTATTATTCCTGTAGATGGATCACAAAAATAAGCTATAACTCACCCATCCTTTACCCCTTCTAACACTATCAAATTGTCATAAGATAGAAAGAGACATACATGTTAATTTGTTGCGTTGTAATTAGTGAATGTCTCCATTTTGACTATGCAATGCTAGATGACATTAGATGATGATGATGCAATGATAGTGCTGTGGTTTTTTTTATTACAAGTTATCGATAAAACATTTAAAAATAAGTTAAATGCAATGCGATACATAAAATTACAATGCATATGTATATATCGCAGGCGTATTGTATACTTCACCGTATTACATAGCAACTAGCTGTATTGGAAAACAGCACCGCATTGTAATGCGGCGGATTCAAGATACGCCGTATTCAATACGGCTGATCGAAACTACGCCGCATTGAATAGAGCTTTTCGCGCTTTTCAATGCGGCTAGAGACTTAATGTAATTGGGCGGTTCATAATCCGCTTTTCTGTCAGTTTTTAGTACTAATCGTGTCCAAAGTGCTCACGGCCTTAGAATTTTGTTTATGCTATGAAACTTCGGCATAGGTCGAATATGGCAAAAATTTCTTCCCTCCAGACAAAAGCGCAGGCTCAGCTGATCGATCTAGCGTGGCAGAATATTTTTTTTTATATTTCGACGTATGCTATGCTCCAACGAGAAAGTTGTTCAGTTTCATGGTCTTAGCAAGCCCTTTAATTTTGAATCAGTGCCAAATATGAAGTAGGTACTATAATTATACTTGAGGAGATCGATGGCTCATTGGTACGCGCATTCTGCATCCGGTGGTTGATGTTAAGCAACATTCGTTGCGGTTGGACATCTGCTATGGAATTGCCTAATGTCAATCGTATTCATTTACAATTCATATTGTATCAAAATAAATGTCATTCCATACAAATTGCAGCCGATTGAATTCGATATGAACTGTCAAATTAATACGATTATCTTACGCAATTGCCCCCCTGAATGGTGACCCAAAACTTTATTATCTCGGTATCCTCTGTGCTTCGGAAGGCACGTTAAGCCGTTGGTCCTGGTTGCATTAGCAGTCGTTGGCACCCTCAGACCCTCACCCACCAATCCCGCATTGGCTTCGCGTGGTGGGTTATGGCACTTATGGCCCGTTCTACCTATGGTGTTTTCATGCACAGGGAAGGCTATATGGGCTAATTGGGCTATAGCCCAGCAGTGAGGACATTAATATGATAATGATGATAATTATACTATTATACTAGGAGGTATAGTCATAAAACTGAAAGACATTTCTAATCAATTTATTAAATTAAATAATCTGCTGAATGATATCAAATAAAAAAAATACAGATTTCACGCTAATTTTTATACTCTTAATGTATCATTTTTTTTAAGTATAAATCCACAATTTGCTTTAATAAGTGCATCGAGCATATTCTTGTTTGTTGCGAAGGTCTCCAATCGTCGCCTTTTCTAACGTTTCTTATTCACGTTTCCTTTACATCGACGGCGGTGGGAAATCTGTTTAAAATTGAGAAAAAATATGTTTAAATACAAAATTGTTAACATTACAATTTTTTATCGATATTACATAATAAAATCGGACTACAACACTATCAGGTTGGACAAATGTCAAAAAATCCCAATTGGCTTTAAATTATATATTTTTAGCCTAAAAGCACCCGATTTTCTTCAACCAAGTCAATGTTAAACTGTGTATACACATACAGCGATTTAGTTTTTGCAAATACGGACCAGTAAGTTATAAAAATGTGTTCGCAAAAACACAAAACAATGAGTGTGACTTACCTCTGAAATGGTATGTGTTCATTATTCTCTTTCAAAACACTCACTCTGCTTGAATAACCGGGAACAGTACAAGCCATTCTTAACAAATAACAGATTTACCGCACCACACCATCAAATCTTTCTATATTTTACTACAAAAAAGATTTTCTTTCTGAAGCATTTGTAACCAGCTGGTTAACAAACAAATATGACGTTCACTTTTAAGTGGCGCGCGGCTCATTAGGACGCACACGTTGGGCTATTGTTATCTCTTTTTAACACACGAAATGTCGCCATTTGAGAGACGAGAGTCGATTATAGAAGGAATCGTTCATATTTTTATGCTCCATCTACAGGAATAATACATCTATGTTAAATACCATAGATGTATTATTCCTGTAGATGGATCACAAAAATAAGCTATAACTCACCCATCCTTTACCCCTTCTAACACTATCAAATTGTCATAAGATAGAAAGAGACATAGGTACATGTTAATCTGTTGCGTCGACATTAGTGAATGTCTCCATTTTGACTATGCAATGCTAGATGATGATGATGATGCAATGATAGTGCTGTGGTTCTTTTTATAACAAGTTATCGATAAAAGATGTCAAAATAATTTGAATGCAATGCGATACATAAAATTACAATGTATATGTATATATCGCAGGCGTATTGTATTTTTCACCGTATTACATAGCAACTAGCTGTATTGGAAAACAGCACCGCATTGTTATGCGGCGGATTCAAGATACGCCGTATTCAATACGGCTGATCGAAAGTACACCGCATTGAATAGAGCGCTTCGCGATTTTCAAAGCGGCTAGACTTGATGTAATTGGGCGGTTCATAATCCGCTTTTCTGTCAGTTTTTAGTACTAATCGTGTCCAAAATGCTCACAGCCTTAGAATTTTGTTTATGCTATGAAACTTCAGCATAGGTCGAATATGGCAAAAATTTCTTCCCTCCAGACAAAAGCGCAGGCTCAGCTGATCGATCTAGCGTGGCAGAATATTTTTTTTTATATTTCGACGTATGCTATGGTCCAAAGAGAAAGTTGTTCAGTTTCATGGTCTAAGCAAGCTCTTTAATTTTGAAACAGTGCCAAATATGAAGTAGGTACTATAATTATACTTGAGGAGATCGATGGCTCATTGGTACGCGCATTCTGCATCCGGTCGTTGATGTTAAGCAAAATTCGTTGCGGTTGGACATCTGAATGGTGACCAAAACTTTATTATCTCGGTCTCCTCTGTGCTTCGTTGGTCCCGGTTGCATTAGCAGTCGTTGGCACCCTCACCCACCAATCCGCATTGGCTTCGCGTAGTGGGTTATGGCACTTATGGCCCGTTCTGCCTGTGGTGTTTTCTTGCACAGGGAAGGCCCAGCAGTGAGGACATTAATATGATAATGATGATAATTATACTCTTTATACTAGGAGGTATAGTCGTAAAACTGAACAAGATTTCTAATCAATTTATTAAATTAAATAATCTGCTGAATGATATCAAGTAAAAAAATACAGATTTCACGTTAATTTTTATACTTTTAATGTATTCAATTTTTTAAGTATAAATCCACAATTTGCTTTAATAAGTGCATCGAGCATATTCTTGTTTGTTGCGAAGGTCTCCAATCGTCGCCTTTTCTTACGTTTCTTATTCACGTTTCCTTTACATCGACGGCGGCGCGGCGGTGGGAAATCTGTTTAGAATTGAGAAAAATTAGGTTTAAATACAAAATTGTTAACACTACAATTTTTTATCGATATTACATAATAAAATCGGACTACAACACTATCAGGTTGGTCAAATGTCAAAAAATCCCACTTGGCTTTAAATTATATATTTTTAGCCTAAAAACCCCCGATTTTCTTCAACCAAGTCAATGTTAAACTTTATATACACGTACAGCGATTTAGTTTTTGCAAATACGGACCAGTAAGCTATAAAAATGTGTTCGCAAAAACACAAAACAATGAGTGTGACTTACCTCTGAAATGATATGTGTTCATTATTCTCTTTCAAAACACTCACTCTGCTTGAATAACCGGGAACAGTACAGGCCATTCTTAACAAACAACAGATTTATCGCACCACACCATCAAATCTTTCTATATTTTAGTACAAAAACAGCTTTTCTTTCTGAAGCATTTGTTAACCAGCTGGTTAACAAACAAATATGACGTTTACTTTCAAGTGGCGCGCAGCTCATTAAGACGCACACGTTGGGCTATTGTTATCTCTTTTTAACACACGACATGTCGCCATTTGAGAGACGAGAGTCGATTATAGAAGGAATTGTTCATTTTCTTATGCTCCATCTAAATACGGTGTTAGTAGGCGCCGGAGCTCATTTGGTGTTGGTTTTTCGCACGAACTAGCACGAACTATCTCCTGACCTGAGGATGCCCCGAGTTGGGGCGAAACACGTGTAGAGAGAGTAGTCAAGCCAAGTGACGCCTGATTCAATCAAAAACTAAAGACATAATAAATAATCAAGACTAATGACGAGGCGGCATGGTCTCAGTCAGACCCTAGCCTGTTGGAACGAATTAAAAAAAAATCAACTTTCATTCATTTTCATTTGTCATGGGTTTTTTTTTTTTTTGGCGCCATCTTGGCGGGTTAGGTTAAGTGGGTATTTTAATTAATCGCAATTTGTTTCATAGTGGACTTTGTGACTCAAGATAGGTGTAGTTTTGTGACCCAAGTGTTTACGCAACTGTACGATGTGTGGAATGATTAAAATATGCGCTATCTCGGTAACGTGATGCCGAGTGTTTTATTGTAGTGGTGACTACCTCAGCAAGAATTACCGAGAAGACCGACTCGACATACTTGACGCCAAATACTCCAAGAAGCATTAGAATGTAACACACCTACATTCTAATGAAAACATAAGAAACTATAATAACATACATAATACTCAAGAATTGGCAGTATGGCTTGATGTCTTCGCCTGTCCAAATTGAGCGATTTTCTGAAAGCTCAGCCACTAGATGGCGCTGTCCCACCTATGCAGGTAGAAGGAACGGAACGTTATAAATTTTACTTTGACGCGACTTTTTTACGTAAAACGGAACGTCAGACAGATGTTATTTATTTACCTAAATCTTTAAATTTACCTATTTCGTTTCCGTTCCTCACAGTAGTACTTATTTAATATATTATTAGTTTCCTTTGGGTTGTTAAAAAGTAATTAATTTAAATATGTTTCATACCAAAATATACCATAGACATGTACATACTTATTCAACGCCATCTAGTGAAGCAATTGGAAGCTTTTTTTTTTTTAAATGGCCTTTCAGAAAATCGCTCATTCATTTGTCATGTCAATGTCATTCATAGAGTAACTTCTTATTTAGTCTATATAATTTGTGCTTCATATATATCATTATGGCCGTGTTCCGTTTTGAGTCAATAGTACTGTTGGCGCTGTGAGCGCTAAAAGCTGTTCCGATTTGATTATCGCGCTGACAGCACTGTTGACGCGATTTCAATTCGGAACGGCTATTTGCACGCATCGCGAGCGAGCGTTGTTTTGATTTGAATTTGTAAGTAAATAATCACCGGTTTAGTATGGATATTCGTCAATTAGTAAACGTTTTATTGGACAGCGATGATGATAGTGATCCGTGCTTAAATTTAGAGTAATGTCTCTACCCGTCGTCTCATCTTTAATAAGCACTATCATTTTTCTGGCTTTCTGCTTCGGGATAAACAAATAAAATACCTAAATAAAACCTAAAACGCAGAGATTTCTCAAACAAAACCACAACAAACAATGACGTTTGACAACAAAACGTCAAATATGACAGCCCGCTCACAGTGCTAACGCTTGAGAACGATATATCCGTGATCGCAAAATGGCGGCGATAGTGACGTCATCCGTGACGTAATTACTGCTTTCGTTGTCGCGCTCACAACAAATCGGAACGATGTGTGAGCGCGATATCAGTGATATTATCGCTGTTGGCGCAAAACGGAACGTAGCCATCATATAAATAGGAAATGTCATTGTCATTGTTGTCTTGGCCGTGTTCCGTTTTGAGTCAATAGTACTGTTGGCGCTGTGAGCGTTAAAGGCTGTTCCGATTTGATTATCGCGCTGACAGCACTGTTGACGCGATTTCAATTCGGAACGGCTATTTGCAAGCATCGCGAGCGAGCGTTGTTTTGATTTGAATTTGTAAGTAAATAATCACCGGTTTAGTATGGATATTCGTCAATTAGTAAACGTTTTATTGGACAGCGATGATGATAGTGATCCGTGCTTAAATTTAGAGTAATGTCTCTACCCGTCGTCTCATCTTTAATAAGCACTATCATTTTTCTGGCTTTCTGCTTCGGGATAAACAAATAAAATACCTAAATAAAACCTAAAACGCAGAGACTACTCAAACAAAACCACAACAAACAATGACGTTTGACAACAAAACGTCAAATATGACAGCCCGCTCACAGTGCTAACGCTTGAGAACGATATCACCGTGATCGCAAAATGGCGGCGGTAGTGACGTCATCCGTGACGTAATTACTGCTTTCGTTGTCGCGCTCACAACAAATCGGAACGATGTGTGAGCGCGATATCAGTGATATTATCGCTGTTGGCGCAAAACGGAACGTAGCCCTTGTCTGTCTTGTTTGCTTGTTTGTCATTCGTAAAAAAAGAAGTGGTTGCTTTTCTTTTTTTTTGCATATATTCTAAGAACAGGCGTTGGAATCACCCATAGAATAGGTCAAAACTTAGTGGCCGGTAGCCCCGATACCCATTCATTGGCTATAATTAATACCGCCATTTTGTTGGGTTGCCCCCATTGGCTAAAATTAAGGGCTGTCACTTTTTCAAGAATTTGAAGATGACGTTTATTTAGTTAGAGTTTTTTTCAGGCGTTGGAATCACCCATAGAATAGGTCAAAACTTAGTGGCCGGTAGCCCCGATACCCATTCATTGGCTATAATTAAGACCGCCATTTTGTTGGGGTGCCCCCATTGGCTAAAATTAAGGTTGTCACTTTTTTCAAGAATTTGAAGATGACGTTTATTTAGTTTGTGTTTTTTTACTCATTTCGGTTTTCTAGTATTCTATAGATGTTTTTCCACTTTTTCTCAGATATTTCTTTACAGAAATATGGATACATTATTCGAAGATGCCTTCGGTACAAGTAAGTAAATCTATTTACGTAGTTTTATGTATCAATTATTTATTACATTAACCTAAATTTGAGTTTTGTTGTTTTAGGTAATTCCAAAAGGCAACATGGTATTTCTTAAAACTAAAGAAAATACAGTTCACAACTTAACCGGAGTAAAGAAGATTCGGTTTCTCAGAAAGTTATGAAATTTATCAAAGGCTAAAGAGTCGCAATAGTTTTTACAAGTGCGTCACTCCTGGCACCACGGAGGCCTCTTTAACCAAAGTTAAACTGTGGGAAAAGTCTGCTACCCTTTCACACCCATATGTGCTCATCCAGGAAAAGCTCCCTCCTGGCGTTGAACTTCCCAGATCATTATGGAGATCTTTAAATAGACTCCGTACCCAAGTTGGTCGAAGTAAAGGCAACCTGTCCAGGTGGGGCTTCACCAATAACACGGATCTCGCGTGCAGGTGTGGTTACACTCCACAGACCCTGGCCCACCTCATTGATTGCTCTTTATGCCCGGACACCTGCACATGTGAGGACCTCATGTTGGCTGCAGATAATGCGGTGAGAGTGGCTCAGTTTTGGGCCAACAACATATGATTTTGTACTTGTCATTGACATGTTGAAGAAGAAGTTATGAATGAAAGAAAGAAAGAAAGAAAGAAAGAAATATAGTTTATTCGACTAAAACATACAAACAAGGTTGTTTACATAAACAAAAACAAACATTTTAGCCGGTAGGTAATGTTTGTTTATTCTTTTTATATGAATGTATGTATGTACCATTTATAGGTATGAATTAATTATTGATTAGTTTTGTTAAAAAAACCTTCCTAATACCTTATTTCAATATACATTTATAAGTGATATCATATGGTGATAATGATAAAGCAACTAACAACAACAAGCAACAACAAGTAATTCAATAACTTTGTCAAAACATTTAAAATGCCTAATCATCAAATTCATATTTCTGATTCTGACAAACAGAACAGAATTATAACAAATGTACCGGTGGGATAATATATGATTGTTGTCGGTACGAATGATGGTTTATTGTGATTGTCTTATGACTATGTTATAACTGTTACCTACTATCTTAGATCTTACTTAATTATATATACTACCTCTCATCAGTCATCATCATCTAACTTAATAACAGTTATTAACTATAAACATTGATTATCTATAACTTGTGCATAGCGGCACAACAAACAAAATGTGCTTTATACACACTACTCTTTCTTGATTTACAAACTTTTCAGTTAAACTATCACTAAGGTATTTGTTTATAAAATGTTATGGCAGATTATAGTAACAATATGTAGAATCTATACTAACCAAATCTAATCTTTTCAGATAACTTGAGTCTCAACGAGGTTCGAGGAGTGCTGCGAAGATGCCCGTGTCTGCCTATTCTTGCGGTAATAAGTTATCAAATCAGAATTATGGTGCAAATTACTGCTGTTAGTTGCTATATTGATTACTTACTGCATTAAATGTTTAACTATTAGAGTTAGGTTATTGCGTCTTGCATTGAAAGTGATATTAACAGTAAATAATGAAATGGCAGATACTAAATAAAACTACTAGGAAAAATAGCATTAGAATTTGTGCGTAAAAAATATTTGCAAGCAGTTTAAATGTTCTTGTGGCTGATAAAGTATTTATATTTCTTAGTTTATCTATAAGACAATTTAGTAAGTAATTTCATTACTCTCATTCTTTGTCTTGTATAAATCTCAACTTATACTTATGTACTTTGTATTTGATAAAATTATAATGTCAAGTAATAAATGCCTTCTTTCATCAAATGTGGTTTTTATTTGAGCAGAATTTAAAATAGTATATTACTAGGGTTGTACCAAACGTCGATGATTTGCACAACTATCGATAACGAATCAGGGGGCCTACCGCCGAAAACGCCCAAAATGGTTTTTCTGCAAATCCAATTTGGATTTATGACGTAATGATTCTGTCGTACCGCCGAACGACCGTAAAACGCGAAGCCGGTTTTATGACGTCACATCATCTTGGGCAGGCCGATTGAACGAATGATTTCATATATTTGACAGTTGTTTGACAGTTGGCGGTACCGCCGAAATTATCCAAGTTGGGAATTTGAAAGCTATTACGGATCTAGCTGTCAGTTGATTGCGGGAGCTCTGTAGTAGCCGACATCAATATTTTTTCATATTTTTACCACAGTTTTACTGTTTTTATCAAAACGGTAACATCTTTTTAAACTTTTCTTACAATTTTATATTAGCTACGTGGATTTTCTTGATAAAATACCGTAGTAAATTCCTGAAATTGTTCGTCATGGAGAGAATGATTTTGTGGGCTGCTGCCTTCGATCAACAATAACAGCTGCTGAAGAAGACCGTCTTCAGAATCTCAAGCGAATTGATCGCAGGATACTTCGAGAGAATAGCTAGCCCATGCTCCTCACAGGTAAACCTATTTCTTACATTTTTTCTGACAAATAAGTATGTTGAGAAAAGCTATATTTAAGTCATTACTAAGTATTGTTTTGTTTCATAAAGTAGCTTCATTGATAATTTTCGCCTGACAAAAGATGCATTTCGCACTTTGTGCACGCACATGATTTGTGACATATATGTTGACCAAATTGAGATAAAATGAGGTTATTTATAATAGTACAACCTTTAATACACCGATGTGTATTTATTACAGGTATTGGCTGCTTTCACACTACCAACACTGACGGCAATCAATGACTATAAATTTGGACATGGACAGCAGACTGTTTCAGATAATCTTTCAGAGGTGACAAAACATAATGAGCCTAACATCATAAGCAAATAGGTACCTACATCAAGTTTCAATTTTCAATAGGAAGTATTACTATTCACTGAATACTGGTAAGTATCATGCATAATTTTTATTTAATTATTATTTATTAAGGAAACAAACGGTCATACATAATACATTGTACAATGTTAAATGAATCTAAAAAGACCTACAGTTCCATTAAAGTAAGTTACAAAAAAAAAGTAGTAACAAAATTTTTTGCAATCTAAAAGATATTTCAGAGCAAACAAAAGAAATTGTACTTAAGTGTTATATGTTAGAAAGTTTAAATTGATTTATAAACCTAACCTATAATGGCAGTAATACATGGTTCACTTTTGCTTTTCAATTTGGATGAAGCAACCAAATTTAACAATATAAATGTAAAAGTGAATCGTTCAATATCATTATGCACTTGTATTTCTGTGCCTTTCCACCAAAGTGAATCAATTTGGTTAAACCATGTTACTTATATTACCATTAGGTACTGAATTTGTTTTAATTCTTATGATAGTTAATTAAAAAATATTTAAATTTTCTTTTCAGGTTTGTGATACTGATGCGAATAAGTGCACTAAGTAGGTACATAGGTATTACGATGTGCCATAATGCCAGCCACAATTCCCATATTTGGAACAGCAGCGCTCTGAAAAGGAAAATGAATCATCTCCATACCCTAGGCAATTCATACTGGCTTTTGGGAGACGTTATTAAAATTGATTAAAGTTAAAATGTATGTATTTAATAAGCTTGTATGTAAATAAATTAAGGTATGTTATCTTAGTAAATGGTCCTTTAAATGTTATACATTTAGTTAGACCATAAATATTTATGATTAATTATGTTATCTATGTTGACTTGTAACATCCTTGAAATATCCTGAAATACATAACTGTCTTTTTACAATAAAATTTACAAGTGCCCCACGTCCATCAGTTTTTCTTTTGTGGTAAACCTATCACACAAGCTAAGAAAACCTTAGCTTAGTATTTTTGATGAAAACTATTTTATAATTTTAGGGTGTAGTGTAGTTTGGTAAATACTTAAAATTAAAATGACTAGTTACATATTTATGTGTCATCATTTCACTCATTCTCACGCTGCACCGCACATCGCTCCGGTTTGCGTGGTAGTGCGCTTGTTATCTATGGCTGTAGAATCTTGATGAGCATACAAAACCCGCATTGAAAAACCAAAAACGCCTGCCACTTTTCGAGAGCAAATTTATTCTACTAAAACTTTGCTCTTTCATTTGTTCAGGTGTTGTAGAAGTGAAAATGTTAAGTAACAAAAAGACTTAGCTGTGGCTCAAACAAACTGAGCTTATGTGATGTTACGTCCGTCAGAAGACATCGGTTTTCATAGTAAATGTATGCACTAGAACCCTGTTTTCTCGTGGGCACACTTCTGTGTGTGACGTGTTATAAGATATGTAAGTGCGTTTCTAGCTGAGTTTGTTTGAGACTTGCAACTTAATTCCGGTAATGTTACACGACTTTCGAGAATTATTATCTGAGTTCTAAATCTAAGAGTAGTTGGTTCAAAGAAATTAATAGTAGTTTTGTGATAGCAGCTTGATTCAACCAACTTCACAACAAATCTCCAAGTTTTCAAGAAATGAATCATGGCAGTAAAACCCTACTAATATTACAAATGTGAAAGTTGTTGTGTTTGAATGTTTGTTACTCAATCACGCCATAACGGCTCAACGGATTTGGCTGAAATTTGGAACACAGATACTTCGTAGCCTGGAGAGCAACAGAGGCTCAACAGAGAAAAATATCACATTCCCGCGGGATAACGTCGTGTAGTCCACGCGGGCGAAGCCGCGGGCGGAAAGCTAGTTACAAAAAAATCTATAAAATACTAGCGGATCCTCGCGGTTTTACCCGCGTGGTACTCGTTCCCATGGGAATATCGGGGTAAAATATAGCCTATGTCACTCGGGAAGAATGTAGCTTTCTAATGGTCAAAGAATTTTCGAAATCGGTCCAGTAGTTTCGGAGCATATTCGATGCAAACAAACAAACAATCAAATCATTCCTCTTTATACTATTAGTATAGATTATTTTCTTATATAGGAATTGATAAATAAAAAAAAAAATTCTTTGTTGCCAAAATGGTAATCTTAAATACATACCTCAATAAAAAACTAGTGTTAGCGATAGAGTTTAATTTAACACTTATACATAGTTTGTTTGTATTATTAAGTAATTTACTTGAAGAGGTGTAAATAATTTTCAAATTAGAGATCATTTTTGTTCCATATTTCCATTTGGCACATACTTCATTATCTTGAATTGAGTTGGATATGAGATTGAGGTTAGAGGTCGGGAGCGTTGAATCTGTGAAAGAGAATAAAAATTACAACATCATTCTAATTTATTTATTTACTTACTTAGTACAAAGACATACAAGTAAAACTAACAATAAAGAAGTAAGTAGATATAAGTGTTGGCATTGTCTTTTAATTTTAATTTAATATTAAAATATAGGTATATTAGGGAAAGGTATTTTGACACCTTTGAAACTTAATCACCTCATGCCATTTGGCATTTTGCCTGGTAGTTGACATTCACATTTTTCGTTAGGTAGGTATATTTTTTTTTTAATGAATCCATAATTCTTCCTCTACAAACTAATGTTGGATGTACCAGCATTGGTTAATTACACATCAAGCACCCTGCTTTGTAACACATAATGCAACTGCTACTGTATCAAGTACGTTGGCATGAGCCCGCTCGCAGTGAACCATCGAGTGGCGTTTTCATTGCGAATACAAAGGTACTGCGGATCCGAGAGCTTATAGCGCAGTGACTGGACGAGCCATACTCACTTGCAGGTTGATACAGTAGCAGATATGTTACATGCTACAAGCTAGATGAGTAGGTACCCTGTTAACACGGTTGCATTGGAAAACAATGATTGTTTTAATGTTTTTCCAGTTAAGTGAATGTTTAGTCCTTCATATGAAAACATAATATTGTAAATCATGTGTAACGTTAATGTAAAGGTTAAAACTTACATTTACAATACCTACTGTGAGCTTGTTATATCTCCACCATTAAGAAAACGCGAAATCTGGGTTTTTCTGCATTAGTTGCAGGAGAAACCGTTCTTGTGCACCCGGCAATGGTTATGTGCAGGCATCTGAAAACAATCGGAGCTATTACGACGCTGTTAAAATACTCAAAATGAAAGCTCACTATATAAATAAGTAGGTAAACAAATTGATATTAGAACAAAATATCAATTGTACAAAAAACATTCACTTACCTAGGTATACTATATTTAGCACAGCAGCTTAGAGATATTGAGTTATTTCTGTTTATCTCTTTAAAATCAACCATCATACCAACAATGAAGCAACAACTTTGTTAAATTAATATCATAACATAACCTCTTTGCTTTCTTGAATTGCGTTTAGTTTTTGTTTTGTTGCGTTAGTCCATCGTTGCGTTTTTCTTTTATTTAATCATTTTAAAGACTTCACAAAGTAATTATCATAAAATATCATCATGTACATAGAAATAGCATACAAAGTCAGTCTGTGTTTTAATTTTTATTAAAGTAAAAAATGTTTAAAAGTTTATCAAAATCTATAATCGAAACGCAAAACAAAAACATTCGTTCAAACAGTCGCCTCACTAGAATGTCTACTATTGTCTATGGATCCATAATGGTTTTCATAAATTGAAGTCTGGAAATTTGCCCGGTACGAAATAATCGTAATCAAAAAATTTTAATCGGGATCAAATGCCCAAGTTGGGCGTTTTCGGCGGTAGGCCCCCAGGGTCGATAGTTCTGGCAGCACTATGTTGTCAAAATCTAATCGGGGTCAGTCATTCACTAACAAACGGCCGTTATAAGGCTTGATTCCTATCTGTACTAGTCTATATAATTTGTGGTTTTTTTACTCATTTCGGTTTTCTAGTATTCTTTAGATGTTTTTCCACATTTCTCAGATATTTCTTTACAGAAATATGGATACATTATTCGAAGATGCCTTCGGTACACGTAAGTTAATCTATTTACGTAGTTTTATGTATCAATTATTTATTACATTAACCTGAGTTTTGTTGTTTTAGGTAATTCCAAGAGGCAACTTTGTACCTATTTCTTAAAACTAACCAAAACAAAAGAAAATACAGTTCACAACTTAACCGGAGTAAAGAAGATTCGGTTTCTCAGAAAGTTATGAAATTTATCAAAGGCTAAAGAGTCGCAATAGTTTTTAAAAGTGCGTCATGCCTGGCACCACGGAGGCCTCTTTAACCAAAGTTAAACTGTGGGAAAACTCTGCTACCCTTCCACACCCATATGTACTCATCCAGGAAAAGCTCCCTCCTGGCCTTGGACTTCCCAGATCATTATGGAGATCTTTAAATAGTCTCCGTACCCAAGTTGGTCGAAGTAAAGACAACCTGTCCAGGTGGGGCTTCACCAGTAACACGAATCTCGCGTGCAGTTGTGGTTACACTCCACAGACCATGGCCCACCTCATTGATTGCTCTGCATGCCCGGACACCTGCACGCGTGAGGACCTCATGTTGCCTGCAGATAACGCGGTGAGAGTGGCACAGTTTTGGGGCAACAACATAAATGATTTTGTACTTGTCATTGACATGTTGAAGAAGAAGTTATGAATGAAAGGTAGGTAATGATTGTTTATTCTTTTAATATGAATGTAAGTAGGTAGGTATGTGTAATTAATTATTGATTAGTTTTGTTAAAAAAAACCTTCCTAATACCTTATTTCAATATACATTTAGAAGTGATATCATATGGTACTAATGATAAAGGACAGTAGATTACTTGGGATTAAATTTTAATAATCAGTTGTCACATTTAACAAGTTTCAATTTAGTGAAGTTGTTAATACCAGGTCAAGAGAAAATAACAGTGTTAGTAATTCAATAACTTTGTCAAAACATTTAAAATGCCTTATCATCAAATTCATATTTCTGATTCTGACAAACAGAACAGAATTATAACAAATGTACCGGTGGGATAATATATTATTGTTGTCGGTACAAATGATGGTTTATTGTGATTGTCTTATGACTATGTTATAACTGTTACTGCTACCTACTATCTTAGATCTTACTTAATTATATATACTACCTCTCATCAGTCTATGTACAAAGCTTATCTGCCTAATAACTGTTATTAACTATAAACATTGATTATCTATAACTTGTGCATAGCGGCACAACAAACAAAATGTGCTTTATACACACTAATCTTTCTTGATTTACAAACTTTTCAGTTCAACTATCACTTATTTGTTTATAAAAAGTTATGGCAGATTATAGTAACAATATGTAGAATCTATACTAACTAACCAAATCTAATCTTTTCAGATAACTTGAGTCTCAACGAGGTTCGTGGAGTGCTGCGAAGATGCCCGTGTCTGCCTATTCTTGCGGTAATAAGTTATCAAATCAGAATTATGGTGCAAATTACTGCTGTTAGTTGCTATATTGATTACTTACGGCATTAAATGTTTAACTATTAGAATTAGGTTATTGCGTCTTGCATTGAAAGTGATATTAACAGTAAATAATGAAATGGCAGATACTAAATAAAACTACTAGGAAAAATAGCATTAGCATTTGTGCGTAAAAAATATTTGCAAGCAGTTTAATTTTTCTTGTGGCTGATAAAGTATTTATATTTCTTAGTTTATCTATAAAGTCAATTTAGTAAGTAATTTCATTACTCTCATTCCTTGTCTTGTATAAATCTCAACTTATACTTATGTACTTTGTATTTGATAAAATTATAATGTGAAGTAATAAATGCCTTCTTCCATCAAATGTGTTTTTATTTGAGCAGAATTAAAAATAATATATTACTAGGGTTGTACCAAACGTCGATGATTTGCACAACTATCGATATCGAATCAAGGGTGTCGATAGTTCTGGCAGCACTATGTTGTCAAACTCTAATCGGGGTCCGTCATTCACTAACAAACGGCCGCTATAAGGCTTGATTCCTATCTGTACTAGTCTATATAATTTGTGTCTAAGAATTTATCTTCCAAAACAAACTAAACTACCGTTCTATTTAACAATCCCAAATACATCATCAAAGCTATAAAATAGTGAGGCGAAGCATTAGCTTTTATAGGATATATTTGTACATTCTATAACCTGAAAACAATGTTTAGAATACCGGTTAAAACTAAAACGGTCCACCAAAAGTTGCGTTTAAAGTCCACAAACTCCAGCGACTTTATAAGAAGTACATTTGTTGACTATTTCGTTAGTAAACACGGTCACAAGTATGTCAAATCGAGTCCTGTTGTGCCGCTATGTGACTCTACTGTACCATTTGTAAATGCAGGAATGAATCAAGTAAGTAAGACGACTTTCTCGTTGGTCTTAATTTTATTTAAGACGATGCTCTGACTGTATACTCATAGCTTGTGTGTAGCAAGATTTTCAGCAGTATAATTAACATTTGACGACCGATTTGGCGCAGGGGTAGGCTACCCACCTTCTGCGCCAGTGGTCTCGGGTTCGATTCCCGAACAAGATAAATATTTGTGTGCATGAACATGTCTATTTGTCTTGGTCTGGATGTTAACTATGTACACTCGGCAGCATATCAGGTTAAACAGTTGAACTGCGATAACAGCTTTTATTCCGTAGGGCATAAAGGTGGTCTCAAGGTCAACATGTATAGTGTGATGTGCCGCCGTGTGTACATTAAGTATGTATTTACAAACAAAAAGTATTTAAGTATATATTTATCCGTTATCAAGTTTTCCATGATACAGTTTCTTAATGAAATTAACATGGGCTTAGATAATTGGTGTGAATGTAAGAAGTTATTTATTTATTTATTTATTTATCTAACACTCATACCTTTAATGTATTTATTACTTACATTCTCTCTCAGTTCAATAAGCAGTTGGGATCTGTTTTTGGTCAGAGTGTTACCAACCTGCCATATTCAAATAGTTAAATGAATTCAAATTAAGTTTACATCAATTAAAATAGACTTAAATCTAATGATTTGTGTACACATTTCAGTTCAAGGGTGTTTTCTTGGGGAAAGTAGATGCACCATGCCTCAGAGCAGTGAACTCCCAGAAGTGCATCCGTGTGGGAGGGAAGCACAATGACCTGGACGTTGTCGGCACTGACGGTACCCACCACACATTCTTTGAGATGTTGGGCAACTGGTCTTTTGGAGATTACTATAAAGTAAGTTTAAATGTTTACTTATTTATCAACTCCTATTACTAAACTAAAATAATACTGTAAGGTGTCTCTACTATTATGCTGTTGATTAATCAAAAGTTGTCTTTATTTTGAAAATCATTTACCTTTATTGACAATGATGATCTCAAGATAATACTGTGTAGGTAATTCTAGTCTTTTGATTACTTGTTCTATATTCTAGTCATTACGGAGCTAGTTGTGAGACAGGATTTTTTCTAATAGGTACTTCATTTTCAATATACAACTTACTAAAGCAAATGAAATACTATACTCAAATTCTTGATTTGTAGTTTAACAGCTCACCCAAAAGTTATTTATTATAAACTTTATGTTTCCCAGAAAGAAGCATGTCAGATGGCTTGGGACCTTTTACTCGGTCCTTACAGACTGAAGCCTGAGAATCTGGTGGTAACTTACTTTGCCGGGGATGTGGTGCTGGGATTAACAGAGGACAGGGAAACCAGAGATATTTGGAAATCAATAGGGTACCTTTTTATTGATTTATTTATCAAAATTTATAAATGTTTGACTTTGGCCATCAGCAATAGCAAACACTTTTATCTTCATTGGAATCTTTTTTTACCCTACTGCAAAAGAAAGGGTTATGACTGTATGTTTTTTAATAATTTGTGGTTTAGTAAGACCAGGAAAAAAAAAAATTGTAGGACACATCTTATTTAATAAGATGACTGTTCGCGCAGCAAGCGCATCAGGCGGACAACACTAGCGGCAGCGGCGAGCGGGGGTCCGCTGACCGAACGACACGTCACGATACTACGCTATCGTCCGGCTGCGCCCATACACGCGTCCATATTTAATCTGTTGTCGCCAGTACTATTTAATTATTATTATATACATGTGAAAATACAGTCCACCCTATCATTTACCACCTTTTAACATGGTCCATCTACCGCGCTATTGAAACCAGAAGAATTCAATAACTGAGTGATAATAATTGGTTGTACTTTGGACCCGTTCGTCGCGCACCGTGTCGTCTTTTTTGCGAGTCATCGTCAACAACAAGCCTACATCTAAGAAACTGAAGAACGGTTAAGGACCTCTGTAAGTCGTTCCAATTTTATTCCTTCCGTCTTCCTTCCGTTTTCATATTTAATAGTGCTTTAAAAATTTTTTTTATTTACCAATTTCTGTCCAATCTTTCTCAAATTCATTGCCTTATTTCATGCAGACATTTCTAGTTGCTATTTTTTCATTAAACATAAAGCAAAATTAGTGTTAGTTTGATCCAGTTAATAATAAATCGCATCAATTGCACATCCGTTTATCGCTTGCCCTTGCCTTGACATTGAGCGGCCTAGCGGAGTTTTTTTTTGCCGAGTCAACGTTAGTTACTTGGCTAACGGTTCTTTTGTTTGTGCATCAGCTGTGCGATAACGCATCTATTAATAGCTTGTTAGTCTTTTTATTCGTTTGAAACTTATTGCTATTAATTTTATAATATCATTTCACATTAAATTTCCATCATACCCTTTTTTTCTTATTATAATATATACTTTCTCCTATTTTCTCGCACAAAATGAATTTAGACAAATTAATTAAGCAGCGCAGTGGCATGAAGGCTAAACTAACGAATTTTAGTAATTATCTCGTTTCACTTGGTTCCTCTAAAACATTGTCCAACCTTCAGTGCTTGGAATTGGAGGGTCGCTTTGCCAAATTTGAAGCCTTGTACGACTTGTTCGATGCGTTACAGATGGAAGTCGAGCTACTGTCGGAAGCGCCTGACGCCGAGTATGCTGAGCGGGCTCAGTTCGAGGAGCGTTATTACTCGCTTCTTGCTCAAGCACGAAGCCAGCTGAGAGCGAGTGATGACGCTGATCTTCGGGATTCGGAGGCTTCGGAGGCGGGCTCTAGATCAGGTGCAATGCTTAAAAATAATTTTGTGCGCTTACCAAAAATAGATTTACCTCATTTTGATGGCGGTTATGAGTGCTGGCTAGAGTTTAGGGACACATTTACGTCCCTGATTCATAGAAACGATTGCATACATCAACAAGTTCCACTACCTACGTGCTTCGCTTAAGGCTCGTGCTTCGGAAGTCATTAAAAACATTGATTTTAATAGCGAAAATTACTCGGTAGCATGGGACTTGTTGTGTGATCGTTACAATAATAATCGCCGCCTTATTAATAATCACGTGCAGGCTCTTTTTGATGTGGACCCGTTTGTAAGCGAATCGTCGTCTTCATTACGACGACTAATAGACGTCATTAATAAAAACATCCGAGCACTTAAAACTTTAAAAGAGCCTACAGAGCATTGGGCTACTCTTGTTATTTTTATGATGTCAAGGAAACTAGACTCAGTGACTAATAGACATTGGGAAGAGTATCGCAATGCACTGTCTGACTCACCTACATTAATTCAATTTATTACATTCATTTCAAATAGGGCTGATTTATTAGAAACATTGGAAAACACAAACAAAAACTCACAAATAAAGAAACAAAAATCATTTTTAACTAACACACACGAAAATTCAAACAACAAATCACAAAATAACTATTTACATAATAATCACAACACAAAATACTTACAAAATAATAATCATCACAATAAAAGCTTACAAACTAGTCTAAAGTGTCCTTTATGTTTTAAAGATCATTTTTTATACACTTGTCAGTCATATAAAGACTTGTCAATCGAATCTCGCATTGACAAAGCGAAGGAATTTAAGGTCTGTCTTAATTGTTTAAGGTCGGGTCATACAACGAATAGATGTCGCTTATCTGGTTGTAAATATTGCAAATCGAGACATAACACTTTGTTACATGTTTCACCGCCTGAACAGCCTTACCAAGCCCAATGCCTACGATTTCTAATAGTGTTGCCTTGCCCACTAGCACTTCCAATAGCGTACTATCTGCCAACACTATCGAACTTCTAACTGGTGCACACAATGTATTACTGTCCACAGCCATTGTGAAGGTGCTAAACAGCAGCGGAAACAAGGTCGACGCTCGGCTCCTCCTCGACAGCGGCAGCACAGCCAACTTTGTAACGGAGAGCCTGTGCACCAACCTGGGTTTGTCGAGACTTAGTGCGACCTCCACTGTGACAGGTATTAATCAGCGTTCTTCCTATAGTACACAGTCTTGTTATCTCGATATCGAGTCTTTTAACGGTGACTACAAGGTTAAATTGAAGTGTCTGGTTTTACCTGAAATTACAAAAAAATTGCCCTCGGCTTTTGTCAATGTAGAGAATATTGCTATTCCGTCGACTGTTTCATTAGCTGACCCTTCATTCAATATTCCGTCTGTAATTGACATCTTGGTGGGGGCAGAGATATTTTGGAGCGTTATAAGTAATCACACTATCAACTTGGGTAAACAAATGCCTATATTATGTGAGACGAAATTTGGATGGATAGTATCTGGTCCTGTGCCTCAGTTATCCCAATTACATCCATCTCTTCATAAAAGCTTACACGTATGTCATTTTACTAATTTAATTGAAAAACCAGATTTATCACAGTTTTGGGAACTAGATTCAATTTCTCCAAAGCATTCATTGTCTCAAGAAGAACGAGCTTGCGAGACAAATTTTAAACAAAATACTTTTCGGAAAAGTGATGGTCAGTTTGTTGTTACAATGCCTTTAAAATGTGATCCTAACGTTCTAGGTAATTCTTATAATCTAGCAAGAAATCGTTTTTTATCGTTGGAACGTCGCTTTCAACGTGACCTAGAATTTAAAGAAAAAAATATAAATAAAAAAAAAAAAAAAAAAAAAAAAAAAAAAAACATGTTAAAAGGTGGTAAATGATAGGGTGGACTGTATTTTCACATGTATATAATAATAATTAAATAGTACTGGCGACAACAGATTAAATATGGACGCGTGTATGGGCGCATCCGGACGATAGCGTAGTATCGTGACGTGTCGTTCGGTCAGCGGACCCCCGCTCGCCGCTGCCGCTAGTGTTGTCCGCCTGATGCGCTTGCTGCGCGAACATTCATTTTTTTACAAACTAGGTACTTACTTATTTTTTAATTACTTAATTATTTTGTAGTTTGTTTTACCAACATGAACAGTACATCCTACATTTTGTAATGTGGTCGAGAAGACCACATTACGAAACTTATAAAATTTGATACTTTACATCTTAGGGTCCCACAGAGTAGAATGAAAGCCCTGGATTCAAAGGATAACTTCTGGGAGATGGGGGCCACCGGGCCCTGTGGGCCATGCACGGAGATACATTATGTCAACCCAGATGGCACTCTTACTGAGATTTGGAATTTAGTCTTCATCCAATGTAACAGGTAAGCATAAACTATTAAATATTTGAGGATTTTTAAGCAGTATCCAATTTGTTTTACTTAAACTTTAATTAAGAGAATGGTCAAGGACTTTTTATGATACTAGCAATTTAATATCTTTTTTGTAGTATAAAAAAACATTACCATTGATTTTGTAGTTGTTAAGTTATCTGAGGGTTTAAAAGAGGATAGATTCACATAAAGAAACAAGAAATAACCTTCTGCAAAAGGTACCTTTGTTGCATTATTATCTGAGTTGTCTCGCGAGACAAACTCATGTGCTGCCTTGGGCGAGTGTGCCTCGGCCCTAGACAAGCACATGAGGCTGCTTGCTCAAACAGTAAACGGCTGTTTTAAATTGATATTTCGTGTCAAACCCTTCATGGTGCCGTCTGATAAATGGTTGCAAGCTGGCTAGGCGCATGAGGTTGCTCACTCAGTCAATATGGGTATTTGAAAGTGACATATTGAGTCAAACCCTTCCTGGTGCCGTCTGATAAATGGTTGCAAGCAGACTAGGCACATGAGGCTGCTCGCTCAGTCAATACGGCTATTTGAAAGTGACATATTGAGTCAATCCCTTCCTGGTGTCATCAGATAAATGGTTGCATGCAGACTAGGCACATAAGGCTGCTCACTCAGTCAATACGGCCATTTAAAATGACATTATGTGTCAAACCCTTCATGGTGCCGTCTGATAAATAATTGCAGACTAGAGGACGGCAAGGTGACGGGCCTTCGACGGCAGCACGTAGACACCGGAATGGGGCTGGAGCGCGCGGCGGCGCTGCTGCAAGGCGTGCCCTCCAACTACCACACGGACCTGTTCCAGCCCATCATCAGGGCCATCCACCAGGTATACAGACTGCGGACGCAAGGTGACGGCAGCACGTGGACACGGGCTTGGGCTGCAAGGCGTGCCCTCCAACTGCCACTCGGACCTGTTCCAGCCCATCATCAGGGCCATCCACCAGGTATACAGATTGAGGACGTAAGGTGACGGCAGTACGTGGACGAGGGGCTGGGGCTGCAAGGCGTGCCCTCCAACTGCCACTCGGACCTGTTCCAGCCCATCATCAGGGCCATCCACCAGGTATACCGACTGAGGACGTAAGGTGACGGCAGCACGTGGACACGGGCTGGGGCTGCAAGGCGTGCCCTCCAACTACCACTCGGACCTGTTCCAGCCCATCATCAGTGCCATACTGAGGACGTAAGGTGACGGCAGTACGTGGACTAAGGGCTGGGGCTGCAAGGCGTGCCCTCCAACTGCCACTCGGACCTGTTCCAGCCCATCATCAGGGCCATCCACCAGGTATACAGATTGAGGACGTAAGGTGACGGCAGTACGTGGACTAAGGGCTGGGGCTGCAAGGCGTGCCCTCCAACTGCCACTCGGACCTGTTCCAGCCCATCATCAGGGCCATCCACCAGGTATACCGACTGAGGACGTAAGGTGACGGCAGCACGTGGACACGGGCTGGGGCTGCAAGGCGTGCCCTCCAACTACCACTCGGACCTGTTCCAGCCCATCATCAGTGCCATACTGAGGACGTAAGGTGACGGCAGTACGTGGACTAAGGGCTGGGGCTGCAAGGCGTGCCCTCCAACTGCCACTCGGACCTGTTCCAGCCCATCATCAGGGCCATCCACCAGGTATACAGATTGAGGACGTAAGGTGACGGCAGTACGTGGACTAAGGGCTGGGGCTGCAAGGCGTGCCCTCCAACTGCCACTCGGACCTGTTCCAGCCCATCATCAGGGCCATCCACCAGGTATACAGATTGAGGACGTAAGGTGACGGCAGTACGTGGACGAGGGGCTGGGGCTGCAAGGCGTGCCCTCCAACTACCACACGGACCTGTTCCAGCCCATCATCAGTGCCATACTGAGGACGTAAGGTGACGGCAGTACGTGGACTAAGGGCTGGGGCTGCAAGGCGTGCCCTCCAACTGCCACTCGGACCTGTTCCAGCCCATCATCAGGGCCATCCACCAGGTATACAGACTGAGGACGTAAGGTGACGGCAGCACGTGGACACGGGCTGGGGCTGCAAGGCGTGCCCTCCAACTGCCACTCGGACCTGTTCCAGCCCATCATCAAGGCCATCCACCAGGTATACAGATTGAGGACGTATGGTGACGGCAGCACGTGGACACCGGCCTTTTAAATCGGTGTACCTAATGCGTAGGACTAAGTCGCATTATGATTAGTCATAGTGCGAGTTAGACATTTTAGTTAGTTAGACCTACTGCAATATAGGTTAGAAGAGAGGAAGGCAAAGTGCCCCACTAAGTATGTGATACTATGACTTCATGAAAGTTAAACCTACTACGATATAGGTTATAAGAGAGGAAGCCAACTTCATAGACAGAAAAACAATGTTTCTAATTAGTAAAAAAAATTAATGTTGAAAACTAAACTTAGCTTTTTATTTTTCACAATTAACTTCTATAACACACATCCAATAAATATGACATTTAGGCAAAACAAGACTTAGGCTGACGAATGTTTAGGCAATCTACTAAATAGACTGACACCGTCCTAGGCATAAAAACAATAAATATGACATTTAGGCAAAACGTAACTTAGTCCGTCTACGCATTAGGTACATCAGTTTGAAAGGCAGCCCATCATCAGGGCCATCCACCAGGTATACAGACTGAGGACGCAAGGTGACGGCAGCACGTGGACGAAGGGCTGGGGCTGCAAGGCGTGCCCTCCAACTGCCACTCGGACCTGTTCCAGCCCATCATCAGGGCCATCCACCAGGTATACAGACTGCGGACGCAAGGTGACGGCAGCACGTGCAGCCCAAATTGGGGTGTCTTATTGGATTTTGCCAATGTCCGCTTTTTAGCTCGGTTGTTTTTTCTGCAGTAGGTATTCAGCTTTAAATCCCTATTAAACAAGGTTCAATTTCGTCTCTCAGAACAGCCACGGCGGTCCCGCTTACAAGCGTCAGTACGATATGGTACGACTATGGCGTACACATTATAGCCCTGTAGTTCCGGAGACTCACTCTTGGATTCTTTCACTAAATTAGATGTACTGGTACAGACTTCAACCTATTTACTCCTACATCAAGTTATACTTACGCCGACGCCAGTAGTCGTCGCTTGTTTCTTTTTCTAGCTTTAAGTGGCGGCGTTTGTGGCTCGTGTGCCAATAGCACGTCCAAACTATTTTATTTTGCTAGAGAAACTATGTTTTGACTACACAAGCCACAACACAAGAGATATAGACGGCGCGTTTGTAAAGAAACATGTTTCAGAAACAAAGTTTTGTGTACTTATGTGTTTTTGTTGAATATTTTCAAAAAACTTTCGCTGGAGACCCGGCTTTACATGCACTGATCGTCAATGAAAATTCGCCTTTTAAACCCTGTTAAATATGGTTCAACTTCGTGTCTTAGAACAGCCGCGGCATCCCCGCTTACAGCGGTCAGTTTGGCGCCAATACCGTCGACGTGTCGTACCGGCGACTGGCCGACCACGCGAGAATGGTGGCCGTCTGTCTGGCGGACAGCGTGTTCCCGGCCTCCAGGTAATGTGAACCTTATTGTGGTTGTGTTTAAGTTCAAAATTTAATATGGTGAAACTAAAATGATGATTCGATTTTTTTGTGGTGTCGTGTACAAAATTTATAATAAGTAAGTATATTTAATCGTCTGATATAAAAAACACTAGTACTTATATACGTTGTAGTGTTTATCAACTATTATATTGGGACATTTGGGACCAATTGTCCAACCAATTTTGTCGCAGTTGATAACTTGTTCACAGTAATTGTGGATTAGATTTCTCGATGATTCTTTAATTAAGTTGTTTTTTCATCTACATGAGGAGTCACTGTTACCGATATACATAACTCTTTCTAATGAAATCAAAGTTAAACTGATTTCCTAAACAACAGCCAAAAATGTTCCACAGCTTAAACCTAAAGCAGATAATGCGCAAGTCGTTCAAGATATCATCGGACGTGTTCCACAACCCTCGCCTGCTCAGCCAGCTGTACCAACCCGTGGTGGACACCCTGGGCGCCACTTACCCCGAGTTGGTAGCCAAGGAGAAGGATGCTCTGGTCATTATAGAGCACGAGATGCAGGTAATAATGATGACAAATCCTTTAAGATATCATCGGACGTGTTCTACAACCCTCGCCTGCTCAGCCAGCTGTACCAACCCGTGGTGGACACCCTGGGCGCCACTTACCCCGAGTTGGTAGCCAAGGAGAAGGATGCTCTGGTCATTATAGAGCACGAGATGCAGGTAATAATGATGACAAATCCTTTAAGATATCATCGGACGTGTTCTACAACCCTCGCCTGCTCAGCCAGCTGTACCAACCCGTGGTGGACACCCTGGGCGCCACTTACCCCGAGTTGGTAGCCAAGGAGAAGGATGCTCTGGTCATTATAGAGCACGAGATGCAGGTAATAATGATGACAAATCCTTTAAGATATCATCGGACGTGTTCTACAACCCTCGCCTGCTCAGCCAGCTGTACCAACCCGTGGTGGACACCCTGGGCGCCACTTACCCCGAGTTGGTAGCCAAGGAGAAGGATGCTCTGGTCATTATAGAGCACGAGATGCAGGTAATAATGATGACAAATCCTTTAAGATATCATCGGACGTGTTCTACAACCCTCGCCTGCTCAGCCAGCTGTACCAACCCGTGGTGGACACCCTGGGCGCCACTTACCCCGAGTTGGTAGCCAAGGAGAAGGATGCTCTGGTCATTATAGAGCACGAGATGCAGGTACAGTGTGGGGCAAACTTCTTGAACCATCGTGGTGGGGCGGCGACCAATCACAACACGCTAAAACCCGTTTTACGAGTTGTGATTGGCTGCTTGCCCGCCATGATGGTTCAAGAAGTTTGCCTCGAGGTATAATAGATGTGATGATTGATATTATGTGACCGTCGTGGGTTATACAACGCGGTTTATTGGGCAACGAGGGCTAGTAATTAACTTAATCCAGTTCCTCAAAATGGAAGAGTTTTCGCTTACGAACGGTGGACAATGCCTTTAATTTAATACCATTAAAAAAAATCGGTCTAAAAGTGGCACAACAGGTTGGGTAACAACATGTTTCAATGGAAGAAAAGTAGATAGGATAATATATAATTTAGTACAATTCTTTACATATTATAATGCTTTTAGTATTTTGTAATAAAATAGCGTTGATATGTGTCGGGAGATATTATTTTAATACTGATATTATTGTTATATACAGGCCTATCAAAAGATGAGGGCCAACCTGACGAAGAAGTGGAAAGGCCTAGTGGATAAATACCCGGAGGTGGAACAAATGAGCGATGTGGAGCTGACGGGGTTCCCGTTGGGGTATACGGAGTTTAAAGAGGTAAGTATGTTATTTAGTTCTGGGGGCGATTCTCGCACAATAGACATTATGTCGAATAGACATAGTCCGCACCACATAACTTGACACACAACACACGCAAAGTTATATGGCGCGTACTGTCAAAATAAAATGGCGGATGTCGATTGAAACAGAATTTTCGTATCACATTATAGAAATGTCTATGCCCAGCGCTCGACTTGCAACGAGTGGTCATTTTCAGTCGATGTAATGTCGCGCGTTTTCAAAAACTATCGACATTCTTGTGACATTTTCGGTACCAGATAACTCTGCGCGCGCCTGGGACGTTTTTCGTGCTAGTTACAGTAATTTTTTTTGTTCAAAGCTTATGAAATGTTTAGTATGTGAATTTGACGATGTCGCATTAGAGATTATCGCTTGAGCGACAGCTATAGATCTGAGAATCGCCCCCCTGGTCTGTAACTAGTAGTAGTATGCAACCACATATGTAGCAAGCTGCATAGATGCCGTATGATATGACAAATATTTTGTTCTAATTCAATGTCAAAATTTTTGGCGGTGGGAAGGGGGGGCGAGGGACGTAACACCGGTCACGTGAGTGGCTACTTCAATGACAAGTTTTACGACAAACAGTGCGACAGCTTTTTCTGTTCCGGTGGCCAAAAACTGGAACTAACGTTTTATGTTTAATGTCATTTAGCTGGCAAGTTGTTGTCCAACCATAGCGATGCTGCCGGCTGAAGGTCTTAAGGCGCTACTCGGAAAAAGTATGGACTCTTTGATATAAAACTATAGGACGGTAGAGTTGTTATAAATCTGGTAATAAGATATATATTTCTTCATACCTTTATCTACAATCGTATAGTTTCAAAAACACGATTTTACGATTTTGGCTCGACACTTTTTCTTTTTGAAAATACCTCTAAAAAATACGAAATATCAAGATTATTCTTAAATGTGGTTACATATACTGTTGAAAATTGGTTTAATTAGTGGACACCAATAATATTGAGGATCGTAGAGAAGCATTTTTTAAAAATCGCTAATAGTTTTTTTAATACGAAGTGATTTTGTGTTTTTTTTTGCGTAATCGGCAAAATCGGTCTCGCTCCCGCGCGCGTCGTTTTCTCATTGCTATCTAGCTTTAGCATAATTTTTCCGAGTATCACCTTAACTGACGCCCGCGCGGTTCCATACAAAAGTGCTCGTACACGGTCGCCCGCGCGGGTGGCGGGCCAGCGGTAGCACGCACGGGCTTGTTCAGTCAATAGCGCTATGTGATGCGGTTCCACGGAGCCCGCGCGCGTGTCCACGGACGGAGACACGCGACGTGTGCCCGTCGCGGGCGCCCGCTTTACTCAGTTTAGGCCCTTAGAAGTCGGGGTCGGTTAAATTGCTACAAAAAGAAGAAAAAATACATAGCGCCGTTGTCACCGGAACAGAAAAGATTGTCGATCTAGAGTGCGCGCCACAATCGAATTCTAATATTTTCCGTAAGCTTAGAACAAAAAAAATTACTGTAACTAGCGCCAAAACGCCCTAGTCGCGCGCATTGCTATCTGACACGCACGCTTTACTTCATTGGTCAGTCAGCACAGCACTGAAACGACATTGACAAGCATTGTCACTATCAGTGATAAATCAAATCATGCGGACGGATGTCCTAAATGCGGTATTTATTGGCGGTTATCTGTGTACGCAACACAAGAACAACGTTACAAGTAGTAAGTGGGCGGGGCGAGGCAAACCCTTTGCGCAAAAGAGCATATCCATTTTACCTTTGTACGATTTTGAATTGTTTCTTCGAGTTGTTATGGCAACTAGCTTGTTTTCGATTTCAAGCTTCATTCAGTACTTAATGCGTGACATCCTCCTTCTACCCTCTTTCTTGAGCTCTATGTACAGTCGGGGACAATTTCGGTAAACCACTTCTTACTTATTTTCGTGTGGCTGGTGCCTCGCCATTCACACACAGACCCTTTTATTATTTGGTTATGTATTAAACTGGGGTAGTACAATGCATAAGCAATTATGGAAAGGAACTGCAATTGAACGCTAAGACGCCAGCCTCACGAAAGGAAGTAAGGGGTGGTTCACTGAATTTATTCCTGGCTGTACAAAATCTTTAGTAAAAAAATATCCATTGCTTTTACTAGTATGGTTTCTCCATTCAGTATATCAATACAGTTGAGGGTTTTCTTTTCAGGCCATGTCCAAACTGAACACAAACACTATACCAGGAGATGTAGTATTCAAATTATACGACACGCACGGCTTCCAAGAGGAGATAATAGAGAGAGTCGCGCGATTGAACAACTTAGAAATAGACAAGAAACGCTTCTGGAAACTTCTAGCCGATCACAAATCTAGACACAAGACAGCCTTCAAAGAACAAGCTTCAAACCGAGCTCTGTTATTCGACCAAGCCATAGAAAAAATCGTCGAAACTGGTATTAAGCGCACAAATGATCAACACAAATACGATTATGCACCTAAAGGCAAACAAATACAGTTCAATCCGCTCAAAACTAAATTAGCAGCCATACTAAATGAAGAATGCGACTGGATAGACTTTCTAGACGCATGCGAAAATAGAACTTATTACTTAGTGACTGAGGACACAAATTTCTACTGCGAAGAGGGGGGGCAAGTGGCCGACACTGGTACAATACGTGTGAAGGACAATGTGACTTTTGTAGTGGATAGTGTGTTCAAAATTAGGGATTTTGTTTTCCATAAAGGTAGTTTTAAAATTGAGGCAGGCGGTGAGAACAATTATTTGAATTATCGCAGTGATGTGACTTTGGAAGTAGATACTAATAGGAGAGTGAATATAATGAGGAATCATACGGCTGTACACTTGTTGAACGCTGCCATTAGGAAAGTGCTGCCGAATAGTGTTGTCTGCCAGACAGGCTCTAGTGTTACTGATAAAGGACTCTGTTTAAATTTGACGGTTTATGGAGAGAAATTGTCGCAAGACGTCGTTTTAGCTGCACAGGAATTAGTTAGGTAAGTGTTTAATTATAAGCAAGTTTTAAATAATTGCAGTTTTATTTTGAGTCAGGTTTTCAGCTGCGTTTCCAGTTACTTGTTACTATTGCAATTACTGTACCTCAAGCACGGAAAACTCTAGCTCTTAATCGTCATCTTATGCGTCTCTACGGTCGATTCATCATCATCATCATTTCAGCCGTACGACGCCCACTGCTGGGCATAGGCCTCCCCCAAGGATCTCCACAACGATCGCTTCTGCGCTGCCCGCATCCAGCGGCTTCCCGCGACCTTGTCCAGGTCGTCGGTCCACCTTGTAGAATATATGCCGGAGCTTCCCAAACGCTGCCCATCCAAGCTGGATTCGACGAGAGATCTCTTTCTCGAAGTTGGACTCTATGGTCGATTGCAGAACTAATAAAATTCAACAAACAAAAAAGTATGGAAACTGACAGCATTTTGACGGATGGTATTTATGATTACGAGAACTAGAGCTTTTCGTGCTCGGGGTACTGTGCATTATTTTAGCTACACATTATTCTGTGTTCGGCATTGTATAGATGTAAAAGTAATCATGAAGAAAGCCTTTTTATTATTTTGACACAGACACGAGAAAAGCACAATAACAGACATTCTTCTTCTTTGATATGCCGTGGCGGTTCCCTTTTGGATTTTGCCAATGTCCAGTTTTTAGCTCAGTTTTTTGTTCCTGCAGACTCTGCTACTTCAAGGCGTCTCGTAAGAATACAATGTGGGTGTGTATAGAGGTAGTAAATTTTTGAATTTTGGGGCTGTCGAACTCACTGTGGACCTATCTATACGAATATTATAAAGAAAGATTTGTATTTTTGTATGTAACGAATAAACTCAAAAAGTACCGATTTAGAAAATTCTTTCACCGTTAGAAAGCTACAGTCTTCCAGAGTGACATAGGCTATATTTTATCCCGATATTCCCACGGAAACGGGTACCACACGGGTAAAACCGCGAGGATCCGCTAGTATGATAATATGCTGATGGTGATTTTAATTATACCTGTCAGGCAATCAATAGAGTGCGACGTGAGCATAGAGACGGCGGTGATAGATGGATTGCAGGCTGCGCATGAACCCGGAGTACTGACGGTGCCTGGAGAAGCTTATCCTGACACACAGCTGCGGTTAGTGACCGCTGGCGCTCCGCTAGTGTCCAAGTGAGTATTGTAGCACACTCTGTCAGTCGCACGCAATGATTAGGCCCAACCAAATTCAATACCGAGATGACAGCGGCGCACAGTGGTTCCAAAATGAACAATAGTGGGCTTAGCAACCGAAGTTAATCAATCAATCAATTTATTTATTTACACCACCACCCATATTTATTTACAAGTCCACCGAAGTAAGTGAATCAAGCTGTTTTTTTTTGCCATACATAAAAACCTTGAAGTATTTTTTTCGCAAAAGCTACTTGTTTATCTGATTTATCATCGTACAAAGAGTTGTTAGGTGGTTTATTATCTCCCATGAAAAAAACTAGCCAGATACCCTTACTTACTTCGGTGGACTTCGATTGCCATGTCCACTATTTTTAATTTTGGAACCACTGTGCGGCGCGGTGATCACTTTCAGTGTTACATACATACATTTACTCACGCCTGTTTCCCACGGGGCTGGGGGTAGGCAGAGATTATGGATCGCCACCTGCTACGATCCTGCACACTTTCGCTTCATACACATCCATAAATCTTTTCATACATGCCCGGCGATTTTTGTCACTGCATACACTAGCCTTTTTAACTGTTAAATAATTTTAAACTTAATCTGCATACTTAAGAAGACCAGTGTTGCTTGAAAAGTGTCTTCTTTTTCTTCATATATTTATGCAAACATCGACAGTACATTAAGATTTTTTTGTGTTTATTTAGAATGCGCAAGCTCCCTTATCGACGAGTACTTATGTGATTTTTAATAAAAGCTGTTTTATTAGTAAATATCTTCCAACTTAATCAAAGTTTTTGTAAAACTGAAATTGCATTGTTGGCATTAGATTAATTTAATGACAAACATATAAGTTTATTGCAAGGCGATAAGGTCCACTATAGTTTGTGCGGTGTAGCCTGGTGCCTATGACAGCTCATTTGAGCAGAGCAAAAAGTTCCTTATACTATTGGAATAAAACTCAAGAAAAGCAGCATTAGATATTTTTAGTACAGCTTGTGCTACAAAATTAGACATTATTTCTTGTGCAGAAGAAACATTTTGCTTTGTACGAATGAGTTGTCAAAGGCACCATGCACAAACCATAATCCAATGTTTGACATTAATTTAATAATTGGCTATTGGAATTTGTTTCAAGAGTAAGGGGGCAGATCGTTTGCCCCAGATACACTCTTCCGGTTCTCGCCCATTTTACAAGCTTTTTATTAACTTGCCATGTTAGTTAGTTAATTAGTGAAATGAAATGAAATGAAAATGAAATGAAATGAAAAAAATATAATTAGTAGGGGACAAATCTTGCAAGCTTAATTTGACCCACTTCCCAGTGTCCGATTGAGCTGAAATTTTGTATGCATCTTTGGTTTAGATGACAATAGAATATTAAAGTACAGTTAGCAAAAAAAGCTTGTCATAAAAATGAAATTTTTACTAAAATCTTTTTTCCATGTGTCTTAGCAACGGACGTAAAAAAGTTTTTTAACGATTTTTTTCGTAACGCCCCGCAGACTTATTACCGATCTTAAAGTGACAGTTGCAATCGCGACAATTAACCATTAATCGCTCCCAAAACACATATTCGTATTACGGAACGTAGATCGCTACGATAGCGCCACAAGCGAGCGATTGGTGAACTAAAATTGCATGAAAGGTACCGTACCGTACTGTACCTGTACCGATTGCAAACCAACCGCAACTAGTAGCAGTCGCGTTGCAATTGTACAATTAGCAACTGGTTGCTTGTTTTGGTAATAAGCCTGCCGTTCGTGTTGTTTGTCAGGGAGCTCTGCTGCGGCACGCACGTACCGTCAACAGGGCTAGTACGGGAGTTTTGCGTGACGCTTGTGAAGGGCGCGGGGGGAAACTCGCCCGCGCTGCACGCGCTCACGGCCGACGCCGCTACCGAGGTAACGTATGGTCGCGGAGCACGAAGAATCTCGTACAATGACCTATTATTACTAACGTGATCATTTATTAGGGTTCCGTAGTCATAGGAACCCTTATAGTTTCGCCATGTCCGTCCGTCCGTCTGACCCCAGTCTAGCTAGACTCTTAGTACTAGAAAGCTGTAATTTGGCATGAATATACATATTTAACATGCCAACAAAGTGGTAAAGTAAAATTTTGAAAAAAAAAATTTTTAAGGTTACTCCCCTACACGTAAAGTGGGTATGTAATTTTTTTTCTTGTATACCCCATAGTGTGGGATGTCGTTGGATAGCAATTTCAAAAACATTGTGGGCTTGTAAAAGCAGTTTTTTGATTGAGGCATCCGTTTGTGAATTATTTTTTCGTCAGAGCGGGACACCTGCGGAATTTTGAACAAAATAAGAACTAATTGCAATTTTAATTGATTTTTATTTACCAATAATAAGATGATCAATGAGTGAATTTAATTCATGTAAAGTCTCTACTCTAGGCACTTGTTTTATATTAATTGTCGGCGAAGCGTATCTGTTTCATAATATCGTGTCTCGTTTTCAAGTAAGAATGGAGCTGATTACATGGTTTATTGATTTTTGTCTTGGTGATAAAACTGCAACACTCAACTGTACTATTACGAGCTGTTGTCACATTAAACGATATATCCATGCCTAAAGCTAAAGCAGGACACTTTTGCTCTTACTGGGGACAGCAAGACAGTCCCGCCCAAAGCGGGACGTATGGTCACGTTAGTTATCACGTTATAGTAAATATAGTGCGTCACGCTTGCACAGATCCCTTGAGACGGCAGTCATCGCATCTGTGCGTGCGAGCCGCAACTATATTTACATCATACTGCTCGGTAACTAGGATTTACTAGTATGGTAAGAGCACAAAGTAACTACGCGGGCGGTCGCCCTAGCAGAGAGTCCGCTTAGAACAAGGTGCCATTTTCGTCACGCACACATAGACGTCACATATACAGGCAAAATGGGGCAGTTTGGGACAGTACTCAGTCGCGAGTATCGCAAAGAGGTCAGTGATCGCAAGTTCCAAAGAGCATTTAATTGATCACTTCACGTCCGCGCCCGCCGCTACGTGTCACTGTGACACTTACCTATATACCTATTTTACTAATATTTAACAAAATAACCAACCGATATTATTACATTTCCAGTGTATTTGGTTGTCTAAATACGATTAAAAACTGCATAAACGTTCTTTAAATTTCCAAACGATATTGAAAGGTAACTTTAACTGTTTTCTCTTGTTGTTAGGTGAGTATACCTAGGTACTTTTGGAACTAGCCGCTTTGATAACGACGATCAACCATACACATCATCTTATCGTTCGCTCTGTCCGCCAGTATTTGGGTACTATGGTTTAGTTAAGTAGGTACCTAGATATTATATTCTTTGTTGGCGCTCGAGCGCCGCCCGCCGGTCACAATCGCAACTCGCAGCAGGTCACGCTCACGCATAATCTAATTACTAATGCGGGCAGCGCAGGACCGATAGTTGTGGAGATCCTTGGGGGAGGCCTATTCCCAGGAGTGGGCGTCGTTCGGCTGACATGATGATGACGCTGGTTCTTATTTAGATGTTATAGTTTCTTAAAACTTCTTGGCGGTTCAGAGAACACAGCCACAAGTCATGTTGACGAATTTTCAAAAGTTGTCGTTGCATTTTCTTTTATTTTAGCAGTGTATCTCTTAACACTACTTACATTTTAGAGACTCCATTTATTAAACACTAAATAACATTTTACTTGCAGTATTTTTTTTTCATCTAAGCGCACGGCAGTGTGCCTGCCAAGTTCGGGATAGAACGCCAGTCATTATACTTAGCCCAAATGACATTTTACTTACAGTAAAGTTTTTTTTGACGCACGGCAGTGTGCCAGCCAAGTTCAGGAGAAAACGGACCACCCAAGATTATGCGTAAGTATACCTATTTATTTTAACGTCTTAATCATAGGAGTGCCATAAGCTATTTTCGTTGCAAAAATAACTAGTTCATTTTAAAAATCAAATGATTTCTTTTCAGACGAACCTTATGGTTAAGTTTAATTGATCGAGAAGTTGTACACAACAAATGGTCAACATATCTCCGAGTTTGTGAGGCCCATTTCGAAACCAATTCTACAAACAAGACATCGAACCGAACTGTCCTGAAAAAAGGCACTAATCCCAAACATTTGCTACATGTAAAAAAAAGTTAAAATAAAGAATCGCAAGCAACTGTGGAGACTAAGGAATCTTGTACACAATATGAAAAAGTTAAATGTGACTCAAATTCACAAACAGCAGCTCACCTTTCTGCAAGTTCTCCCAGAAAAAGAAAGCTGAAAAACGATATTCTTGAATACAAGAAAAGACTAAAAAGAACAGCTGCGCCAGAAACAAATATGAACCTGTTTTCATCTCGCTGTTCTCCCGCTGTAGGGTTTGCGAACCGATAGCGTAGCTTTTATGACGTTCACAAGTATTGTAAATAACAATCTAAATTGAATAAATAAATTTGACTTTTACTATTAAACTATATTTTTTTATTTACCTATATACGATAAAAACACACAACATAGGTATTTAAATACACTTTCTTGTTTTGAAAATAGTTACCACTATTGCATGATATAGTTCTTGCGTTATAAAGGTTTTTAAATTTTTGAAGATGACAAGTTATAAATTCAACATTTAAGAAAATATTAATTATTTGAAGTTCATGAATGAAAAAAATTATGGAACTTGTAACCCATTTAGATTTCAACTATTTTTCGCTGAACTTGGCACCCTTTTTACATTTATGTTTTCGTCGAACTTAGTGCCTTTTTCACGTTTATGTTTTTAGTGGGGTATCTATTACACCATATTTATATCTTGTTCATAGAGTACATTATATATAACGTATAGGAATGGAATACATTAAAACATAATATAGGATCTTGTCTTCGTCGTGTGTGGCGTCGGGACTTTAAATGGATATTAGGTGCTCTGTTTACCATCTAAGCAGCCTCTAAGGCATGTAAACATGTTTAAGATGTATGAATAAACGAATTGATGTATGTATGATTGTTAACTTATACTACCTACTCCTTTTTAAATTCAGAATCAATACAGAAGCAACCCTAGTGAGTCAGACAAGGATGGGTATAGATTTTCAAAAACGGTGGGAGCGGTCCTTCTGTAAACTCTTTATTTTGTGGTAAGAGGCTGTGTAAGTTGGCATGTGCAACACAGTGTATTGTTTAGATAGAACGTTCCATTTTCAAATTACTTTGCAATTCAAGCAGGTGAATGCTTTAATTGTAAAGTAACTTTACCATTCAAGCTATGCAAAACTCCTTGGTCAAACAGTATTTACTTCATAAAATGTTAAGAAAACTATTTACTGTAGAGAACAATGAAAATGGCGGTTAAAATAAGTACATTTACAAGTTTTGGCAAATTTTGAATAAATATTTTCTCTCTTATAAAAGAATCATTTTGTCATTACAATATAAATGTTTTATTTACCTCGCATGAATGATGTAAAGTAGAATGCTTACCTCGGTTGCAAGTAGCTATTACACCCTCGAACTATATTCGCCCTCGCTCGTTTCGCTCGCTCGGGCTTCTAAATATCTCGGGTGCACTCGATCCTTTAGCGCCCTTTGCGAGCTGCGCTCGCACGGGCGCCAAATTGGATCTTGTTCTGTAATAGCTCGCTTACGTTCCTTGTGTAACAAACTACTATTACGCGGCAGCGACAAGGATAGGTAATAACAGCAGGCCTACTCTAACTCAACTAAAAACTAAACTTTGTTCTACCCGTCCCTCTCACTCTCCGGGCATGATAGAATCGCGTGAAAGCGACGGCGCTATCGAAGTTAAGTTTTTCGTTCTTCGTGCTCCGCGACTTTAGCTACTATAACTTACCTTTATTTACGCTACAAATAACCTAAGATCTTGTTTATTTCAATACTAAAGCGATGTGTAATATTTAAGCCATGACTACCTTAAGTTTGGGTTGAATTCACTGAGAAACATTATTTTGGAAATCAATCTTTACGTATTTTTTCTAGAACTGCTTTTATGTTAGGGTAATTCCAGATTTATTAATTATGATGGCAGTATAGCCAATGGATTGATCGTATTTTCGCTAGAATTAGACAGCCGTGCAAAAAAATCTAAAGGTCAAAACAAAGCCTAAGGGTAGTAAAACAACAATTTCCACCAGGTCCGTGAGTTATTCTGCCGGGCTCAGAAACTGGAGCAAGTTATCGATCTAGTAGACCCCGATCGGCGTAAAGAAGAGATCTCTACCATGAAGCGTCAGTTGTCAGAACTGTGCGGTACTAGTGGCGCCCCCTACGGCGAGTATGGGCGGTGTGTGGCGCTACTAGACGGCTTGAAGGGAAGAGCGACGAAGAAGGAAGATGTGGCGTTACAGTAAGTTTTATTAAGTTGCATGAATATTTATATATGAGACGATATCCTCGATAAAGCGTCAGTTCTCAGAACTGTTCGGCACCAGTGGCCCCCTACGGCGAGTACGTGTGTGGCGCTACTAGACGGGTTGAAGGGTAGAGCGACGAAGAAGGAAGATGTGGCGTTACAGTAAGTTTTATTGTTGTATGAATGTTTGTGAGACGATGTCCTCCATAAAGCGTCAGTTACCAGTGGCGCCCCCTATGGCGAGTATGGGCGTTGTGTGGCGCTACTAGACGGATTGAAGGGAAGAGCGACGAAGAAGGAAGATGTGGCGTTACAGTAAGTTTTATTATGTTGTATGAATGTTTGTGAGACGATGTCCCCCATAAAGCGTGTTGTCAGAACTGCGGCATCAGTGGCGCCCCCTATGGTGAGTATGGGCATTGTGTGGCGCTACTAGACGGACTGAAGGGAAGAGCGACGAAGAAGGAAGATGGTGCGTTACAGTAAGTTTTATTATGTTGTATGAATGTTTGTGAGACGATATCCTCCATAAAACGTCAGTTATCTGAACACTGCGGCACCAGTGGCGCCCCCTACGGCGAGTATGGGCGGTGTGTGGCGCTACTAGACGGGTTGAAGGGAAGAGCGACGAAGAAGGAAGATGTGGCGTTACAGTAAGTTTTATTATGTTGTATGAATGTTTGTGAGACGATATCCTCCATAAAGCGTGTTGTCAGAACTGCGGCATCAGTGGCGCCCCTTACGGTGAGTATGGGCGGTGTGTGGCGCTACTAGACGGGTTGAAGGGAAAAGCGACGAAGAAGGAAGATGTGGCGTTACAGTAAGTTGTATGGATGTGTATTCCATATGATGGTGTATGAGGCTGATTGGGACTATAAGGGAAGCTATAAAATTAATCCAAGTAACTGACATGGCCATGTCCGTCCAGCAGTGGGCGTGTCGTTCGGCTGACGTGATGATGATGATGATTGATATGGCTAAAAGATATAAAGATAAAAAAATTAAAAACTTCTATAAGGTAAATTACATGTTTTAAAATGATATTGTATTGAAAAATGGAAAATGAAGTATTTAGAAAAAATCGACCCGTCTCACAACAAGCTTCGATAGGACGAACCTCTATGATTATGTTTATTATAAAATAGCTGACAATGTCAAAATAATCAAGGTATTCGATAATACTAGTTTGTAACTAACGGGTGAAACTGAAACCATCGATCGTATCGATGGTTATAATCTATGTTTACATCTCAAAGTTTTATCAGAGCTAGGACTGACACTTGTAAAATTGACATTTTTCAATTATCAAATCTATAATTTCTAGGGATATAGCAAAAACCGAAATAGCGGAAGCATTCGCCTTGGCCGCAGCGGAAGGTCGCCGGTTCGTGGTGCAGTTCGTGCGCTGCTCCTACCTGATGCAAGGGTCAGGACTGGCCACCGCGCTGGGGGGGGCGCCCGGCCCGCTGCCAGCCATACTGCTGGGCTGTGCCGGGGGCGTGCTCGTGGCTGTCTGTACCGTGCCTGTGGTGAGTATGGGACGCGCCCGGCCCGCTGCCAGCCATACTGCTGGGCTGTGCCGGGGGCGTGCTCGTGGCTGTCTGTACCGTGCCTGTGGTGAGTATGGGACGCGCCCGGCCCGCTGCCAGCCATACTGCTGGGCTGTGCCGGGGGCGTGCTCGTGGCTGTCTGTACCGTGCCTGTGGTGAGTATGGGGCGCGCCCGGCCCGCTGCCAGCCATACTGCTGGGCTGTGCCGGGGGCGTGCTCGTGGCTGTCTGTACCGTGCCTGTGGTGAGTATGGGACGCGCCCGGCCCGCTGCCAGCCATACTGCTGGGCTGTGCCGGGGGCGTGCTCGTGGCTGTCTGTACCGTGCCTGTGGTGAGTATGACAGAGTAAATAATAATAAAGGTCTGACCCTACTATACTAGCAGTACTCTCAAGACTTAGGCAAGAATGTGCCATAGTCAACAACAACATAAATTAGCAGACATAACAATACAAAATTAGCAGACGGCGCTCGGTAAGCGAGCTTGCCGCAAGCTAAAATGTATCTACAGTCCATGAGATTAAGTCCATATTTGGCAGATCATACTATGGTTGGGTGGGAGCGGTGCGGTATAAGTGTGCTACGACCTTTACTGTGCTGATAGTGACTACTCTAGAAATATAGGAAAAATGTGATAGTAAAACACCCTCGAGCCCTATAAGTAGCTTTCAGGCTTTTAATTTAAAATCTCAATTTAATGGCTGTTAATTCATCTTAATTGATTGTTAAACATTTGTAAAAATGTTTCTTTCGGATGCGAGGGTTTCCTCACATTGATAAAACAACGCTGGCCTACAGCGTAACAAGTGATAGCAAAATTCGACGAGTCGTGTAAGCCTTTCGGTAGCTTAGTTGGTCAGAGCATCGGGCCGGATTCCCGGAGGCGCGGGTTCGAATCCCGCCTGAAAGCTACTTATAGGGCTCGTGGGTGTTTTACTATCACATTTTTTCTATACTCACAGAATTGCAATGTGAATACATAAAAATAATTTAAAATCTCGATACTATAGACTCTAGAGGTGTTGAAAATGAAGTAAATATTAGAAAAAAAAACGATCCGTCTCATAACTAACCACTGAGCTACGAAGTCGTTGGTTCGTTGTTTTCTAATACTTACTTCATTTTCAATTATAAGAACTGCATTATGAATGCAATAAGTTAAAGTGATTTAATAATAACTTTATTGTTTGTTAACCAGGAGATGGTAACGGAACATTTGACGGCGGAGCGGTGGCTGGGTTGCGTGGCGCCGGTATTCCAAGCGGAGGTGAAGCCCGCTACACCGTTGCGAGACCCGCGCACGTATGCCGTCATGACGGAAACTAAGGTAGGTGATCATTATTGTCAATCATGTCATTAAGGCGATACTCGGAAAAAATGTGCTGAAGCGAGATAGCAATGAGAAAACGACGCGCGCGGGAGCGAGACCGATTTTGCAGATTAGGCAAAAAAAACACAAAATCACTTCGTATTAAAAAACTACAGCGATTTAAAAAAAATGCTTCTATACGATCCTCAATATTATTGGTGTCCACTAATTAAACCAATTTCTAATAGTGTAAGTAACCCCATTTAAGAATAATCTTCACTTTTCGTATTTTTTAGAGGTCTTTTCGAAAATAAAAAGTGTCGAGGCAAAATCATAAAATCGTGTTTTTGAAACTATACGATTCTAGATAAAGGTATAAATAAATAAATATCTAATTACCAGATTTTTAACAACTGTAACCGTCCTATAGTTTTAAATCAAAAAGTCCATATTTTTCCGAGTAGCGCCTTAACCCTTAACCACCTAGCATAGGTCTGACAGACCGCGACGAATTTATAATCGTGAATATTGTTGAGCCCGAGCTTCGTATAAACTTGTTTGTTCATGTACCTTTTCCTCGCGCCCCCCAGTGCCGCACAACCGCTTCTTGCAGTCGGATGTTTGCGCGTTTGTCTGGTAAGTAAAAAACTGTCGCCGGGTGAAAAATTTTCGGAAAGTCCAGGGGTCCGATTCTCAGGCATTCGAATTTTTTCAGTGTGGTAATTCGTATGTCGAACATTTTGTTTGTGGTTTCTATTGAAAAGTTAGAACGTTTCAAACAAACTAAGCTGTCCCACATGTCAACAAATTCATTTTGACAGCTAAGTTCGTATACGAACAACTTTTGGTTTTTACCACTCGTAGCGTTCGACTGGGGCCCGATTCTCAGGCATTCGAATTTTTTCAGTGTGGTAATTTGTATGTCGAACATTTTGTTTGTGGTTTCTATTGAAAAGCTAGAACGTTTCAAACAAACTAAGCTGTCCCACATGTCAACAAATTCATTTTGACAGCCAAGTTCGTATACGAACATCTATTGGTTTTTACCACTCGTAGCGTTCGACTGGTTTTCGATCGAACTTGTTCGATTGTGAAATTCTGACAATACAAAAACTGTGTTATATTTGAATTTCGAGCTTATAAATGTGAACTTTTCTCGATTGCCTGAGAATCGGCCCCCTGGTTTTTGATCGAACTTTTTCGATTGTGAAATTCTGACAATACAAAACTATGTTATATTTGAATTTCGAGCTTATAAATGTGAACTTTTCTCGATTGTGTGAGAATCGGCGCCCTTGTATTTCGTTTAACTGTTACTTTTTTGGAGATGTTTTATATTTTTTTTGTTTTTTTATTACTAAGTAATAAAAAAAAGTACAAAGAAGTACCTACTTAATATGTGGTTATTATAATGGACCTCATTTTCCTACTATGTCAGTTTATAAGTATATTGTTGATTACTTAATTGAGATTTTCTTTAAAATGTGGCTTTTCATGTGCTTTTCTTATTTTAACAAATAGTTTAATATGTTCCTAACAGATTTTTTTATTAAAAGCTTAAACTTACCTCACACAGTTTTACAAACGAGAATCATTTAGCACCGAAGTCTTACAGACGTATGCTAGGTGGTAATGTGACGACAACTGATGCTAGGTGGTTAAGGGTTAAATTACTTTTTTTATTTTATTATTGAAAACTAGCGGATCCTCGCGGTCTCACCCGCGTGGTACCCGTTCCCGTGGGAATATCGGGATAAAATATAGCCTATGTCACTCAGGAAGAATGTAGCTTTCTAATGCCTAGTTTACACGTATTAAGTAAGCAAGTGATTAACTTAATTTTAAGTTAATTTTAAGTAGTAAAGTGTTTACACGTGTTATAACTTAAATTCAATTTAGTTTGGTCACAATGAACGAAGCTACTTTCCTAGTTCGCTAAATTAGTGCGTTCACATGCGAACTCAAAGCAAATTTAGTAAAGACCACGCCTACCGGGGAATACGCGTGGTGCGGGAGGGGGGGTTAACTTAAGCAAAAATAGACTCGATTCTATTCTACTTATTCACTTATTCACTAAATCGTTTACTTAACACTTGTGACTAAAGAGCTGTTAAGTGACTGTTTACACGCGTGAATTTAGTTAAAATTAACTTAAAATTTAGTTAATTACTTGGTCACTTAATACATGTAAACAACCCATAAGGCCTCATTTCCACCTGCAAGTAAGTCTTCTGCGATACATGTCCGACAGTCTGTCAGATAGCAACCTGCAAGTGTAAACTACAACTACAAGTGTGTTTACACTTGCATGTTGCTATCTGACAGACTGTCGGACTTTTTATCGCAGAAGACTTACTTGCAGGTGGAAATAAGGACTAATGGTGAAAGAACTTTCTAAATCGGTCCAGTAGTTTCGGAGCCTATTCGATGCAAACAAACAAACAATCAAATCTTTCCTCTTTATAATATAGATAAAGTATTAAAAAAACGACCCAATGACTCCGTAGCTCAGTGGTTAGAGCAGTCGTAATCCCCGGACAGGGAAAGGTCATCGGAGCTAGTTGTGAGATGGGTTGTTTTTTTCTAATACTTCATTTTCAATTTTTCAATAATAAAAATTGTGAATGCATAAAAGAAAAAAAAAATAACTTACACTATACATGTTTCCTGCGCTGCCCGCATCCAGCGGCTTCCCGCGCAGGACTGATCGTTGCGGAGATCCTTGGGCGAGGCCTATGCCCTGCAGTGGGCGTCGTTCGGCTGACATGATGTTATGATGATACATGTTTCGCCCCAACCCGGGGTATCCTCGGGATTTAGGTCGTGCGAAAACGAGCACCGAATCGGTGCATGTTGTGTGTTCTTTCGGAAGTAAGCTACATATTATATATCTTTTTCACAATGGTTTGGGACTTCCGCCAGGTGACGCCTGCTTCAATCAAATAGAAAATATTACATCGATCAACAATAACACTAGCTAGATATATAGTTGGGAGTGACAAACACGGCCGAGCAATTACACTCCCACTTGAGCCACTTGTTAGTATATTTATTACTAGTACCTGTCATTTATGACGTAAGGGTGGTATTCCACTGATCAAAGATCTTTGTCCAATATGCATTTGACAAAAGAAGTTATCACTGAAACCATTCATGGATTCGTCCTCGTCAAATTTTTTTGATCCAATATATTTTGATAAGTGGAAAACCACCCTAAGACCTTTTTTCTCCGTTTAAAGTGCCATAGAAAGTTTTGATTTAGTTCGTGAGCCTTCATCTAGTACTATTGTTGATCGAAGCATAAAGCGCCCCACAGATGGTCAGTTCGCCTGACGGCAACGGCCTGTCAGTTGGCCGCAGTCGGCCACACACTCACAGTTTGGTAAAATGTTTAGAACTGACGGTTAGGTATAGTGTGTGGCCGCTGGGGGGCGTGACCAATGTTGACAGTTATCAGCCGGACAGAAACTACAGACTAATACTTAAACTGACGGCTATCAACTGCTAGTGTGTGGCCTGAAGCCGGTTTTCGACTATTGCCGACAGGCAATGATCGGTCTAGTGTGTGGCCGATGTAGGTTTCGAACGTCAGACGGCCGATCCGGTTTAGGCCGACAGGCGACCTGTACCCCTAGTGTAAGTTTTTATGTCAAGCAAACGCAAACTATCGCGAGTACGTATTTATGTCAATTTGTATGAAAACTGCATAAGCGCGCTACTCGCCGCTAGAGGCGCTGATACAGTTTTCATACAAATTGACATAAATACGGACTCACGATAGTTTGCGTTTTTTGACATAAAAACTTACACTAGGGGTACTGACCGTCTGTGGGCTCCTTTACTCACAACATTAATATTGTTAATTAAACAACATTAAACGTTATCCGCCCACAGGTGAGCCTAATAAACTGCGAGCAGCTAGTCCAAGACGCCATGCGCGTGGCCATCAAGTACGCGCGGGCTCACACCAAAGACATGCCACAGCCGCAGCGGGGCCTAGAGGGCGCCACCAAGAACAGGCAGCACAATTGAGGGCTAACCAACTAACCTTTTTAGAGCCTTTTTTTCCCGGGGGAAATGCCTGCGAAAGCCCTTCACCCAGGGAGACGAGGGGCTATGTGGGGCCTAACCAGCTAACCTGGGATTCAACTACAACTACAACAACTTGTGCTAAGCTTTGACTGGGTTGTAACCACAGAACGCATTAAAAAGTTTGAGTCACTCACTCACTTGAGAAATTAAAGAATGTAGAAGAAATGTTATATATATATGGAGGCTTTGTTGATTTCAGCATAGGATTTTTCACGCGCGCCCGCCCAATAGCTATTTCAAAAGTTTAGTCTGTAGTCTGTTTTTTTTACAAACGAGTACTGAGTATATATGTCTCCCGCACATTTCCGATATTGGCAGAGTGAGATGGGTCATTGTTAGGGGTGAGGCCAACGCCTTTGTTATTATTATTGTTATGTTGATTACGTGGACTACGTAAAGACATGCCACAGCCGCAGCGGGGCCTAGAGGGCGCCACCAAGAACAGGCAGCACAATTGAGGGCTAAGGCTTCACACTGCCTCCGGTTTCCGCACTACCGGACGGAGATGCGGCGTGATTTGTCATACACTGCAAGTTTTGTATGCACATCAAGATTCTACAGCCATAGTTAAGAAGCGCACTTGTCTGAACCTGCAAACCTGGGATATAACAACTAGCCCGCGGCTTGTGCTAAACTTTGACTGAGTTATTGTTATTGTTACCACAGAACGCATGAAAAAGTTAAGGACATAAGGGTCACAAGGATACCATGGACAATTTGAAGACATTTAAAAATGTAGAAATTCGAGCATAGGGGTGTATTACGCGCGCCCGCCCAATAGCTATTTCTAGTCTTTTAACTACTGTAGTCTGTTTTTTTTAACAATCGAGTACTGAGTAGGTATGTCTCTCGCACATTTCCGATATTGACAGAGTGAGATGGGTCATTGTTAAGGGTGGGGCCAACGCCTTTGTTGTTATTATGGTTATGTTGATTACGTGGACTACGTAAAGACATGCCACAGCCGCAGCGGGGCCTAGAGGGCGCCACCAAGAACAGGCAGCACAATTGAGGGCGAACCAACTAATCTGGGATTTAACTACAACTACAACAATTTAGAAAAAATCGACCCGTCTCACAACCAGCTCCGATGGGACTCGAACCCACGACCTTTCGCTGTCCGGGTGACTGCTCTAACCACTGAGCTACGGAGTCGACCAAGAAGCGTCGAATTTATCCAATGCCTCTTACGCGCTGTATAGCCAGCGTTAATTTCATCAATGTGAAGATATTACTACCCTTAAATTGCAAAAAACTGCAAAAAGTAAAAATTTAAATTATTTGTGCCAAACTTTGATTGGGTTGTAACCACAGAACGCATGAAAATGTTAGTAGGACATAAGGGTCACAAGAATATCATGGATAATTTGAAGAAATTAAAGAATGTAGGAATGTTACATATATGGAGGCTTCCGAGGCTTTGCTGATTTGAGCATAGGATTTTTCACGCGCGTCCACCCAATAGCTATTTCTAAAGTGTTGTATTCTGTGGTAGATTTTGCTTTTTTAATTACAACGGGGTAGCACTTAGCCTTCATCACACCTGATGTTAAGTGGTGATAAGGCTGAAGGTGGAAGCGCACTACTCCCGGAATCCTCAATCACTGAGGATACTGAGTATACCTGTGTTCAAGAATTGGGTTACTGAATACTAAAAGTATTTTTCAAACCCTAAGCATTGGGCTATGTACTAGCTCTTTGCTTTGAATTTTCAAATAGATTTTTTCAATTCCTCTATGTGGTTCTAGATATCAGTGTGTAACCATTACCACTAGATTGAGATTTTCACGTATACGCTTTCCCTGGACTAATGAACAAACGCTACAAGAAAACAGCCATTGAAACTGAACTACGTACAGTAATCCTGGCCTTATTCCTAAATCAAGATCATAGCTAGATGATACAGATATTTATTCTTTGTCTCTGGTACACTATAGAGAAAAGCAAAAACAACTTGAAGCAAGTAACACTGCATCGTGCTTAGCAATCGAGATTTTTAGAAGATAATTTAATAAAGACGATATCACTTCCTAAAACGAGATGTAATTAAATCCCGCAGACTGATGAGAACAATCGAATTGTTAATTATATTTTTAACTCCCGAGTATTGTTATTGTATTAATCGAACCTATTTTTGATGTATTATTTATGAATAATAAGCTTTTGTAAATAGTATGTTACTACCTCTTTATAGTTAGGCATTGTTAATAAATTTCAAATTGTCAAAGTTAATGTCTTTATCATTTATATCCTTTAATAGAGTGAAGATAATGATGCTCCAGGACTGCTGTTACAAAATGAGTATAAACATACAAGCGTCGCGGCACACGGGCCACTGAAAAACGCCACCACCGACCACTTTCCTGTAGTTTTCATACATTTTATATGAACGCCGACGCCGATACGCGTCATTTGTTTCTCATTCTAGCTTCAAGTGGCGGCGTTTGTGGTTCGTGTGCGGCGACGGTAACATTATTTTATAAGTAAATGTTTGCAAACATATAATAACAGCTGTGTGGGAACACCTGATAAGAGCGTGGATTCGCTCTGCATGTATGGCGAACTAGTTATTTTTATTTGTCGAGCCAAGCGACCCAAGTAAGGAAGACCGCGGGACGACTATTTTTAGCCAAGTTGCGTTTCTTACAAAAAATCAATCGTGCAATCCGGCTCGAAGGACCATGAAGAAAATAGGTATAGTAAATATGCTCTTGGCGAACAGACTATACTATAGTCTGTCCGCCGAGAGTTGACAAATTATGATTGAGATTTTAAATTATTTTTATGCATTCACAATGCAATTTGTATAAGTACTTATAGGAAAAATGTGATAGTAAAAATTGCATTGTGAATGCATAAAAATAATTTATAATCTCAATTTAATGGCTGTTTCATCTTAATCGACTGTTAAACATTTGTTAAAATGTTTCTTTCGGATGCGCGGGTTTCCTCACATTGATGAAACAACGCTGGCCTACAGCGTAATAAGTGATAGCAAAATTTGACGAGTCGTGTAAGCCTTTCGGTAGCTTAGTTGGTCAGAGCATCGGGCCGGATTCCCGGAAGCGCGGGTTCGAATCCCGCCTGAAAGCTACCGTTTGTTGCCCTTTTTACTACCAATCTTACTTCCAGTAGTAAACTTATAGGGCTCGTGGTGTTTTTTACTATCACATTTTTCCTATAAATATTATGATGTTTATTAAGCGCGTTACTGTCGCTTAATTATCGCAAACAATGGCGGCCGCCGCTTATCTTTCGGTTTCGCCGTGTTTCGTGGTAAGAGACACGCAGTTGTCATCCGCGGCCCGGACGAGCGGACATCCATTTTCTTTTTTTAAATAACTTGCTCGCTTATTAATGAGTTCAGAAACCCTGACTTTTATCAGCACTCGACGGACACACTAGATAACTAGTTTTTATGATTTCTGGATGTTATTATTTTTATAAAAAAATAAAACCGCCTTCAAAAAAACCACATCAAAAAAGTAAGAGATAATTCCTCACCAAATAAATAACGTAAGTACTTTGAAGTCGGGCGTGAAACATGTACAATTTTTGGTTGTTTTTGTTAAAACCCGCCCGACTTCAAAGTACTTACGTTATTTATTTGGTGAGGAATTATTTCTTACTTTTTTGATGTGGTTTTTTTGAAGGCGGTTTTATTTTTTTATAAAAATAATTTTTATTCACTCTTTTTAGTGCATCGTGCAGGCAATTTACGTGTTTTCTGGTAAATAGGTATGTGATCAAACTAAAAACCTCCTTTTTCGAAGTCGGTTAAAATACCTTGAGGTATCCCCTTTTTAACAAAACAAGAATCATCTAAATCGGTTTATAAACAAAGGAGTTATGCCTAAAGATACGTATTAAATTCACATAAAGTGGTAACGAAAACGACAGTATTTTCAAGATTTCCTGAAAACTACTGAACCGATTTCAAAATTTCAAAAAATGGGGCCAACTTGGAAACCAACCTGATGTAATAACGTTTGAACCATTTCAATCGGTTCAGCCGTCTTCGAGTAATCGGTGGACATACACAAAAAAAAAAAACATACATACAGACGAATAGAGAACCTCCTCCTTTTTGGTTTAGAAGTCGGTTAAAAACGACAGTATAAATCAAAAGGGACCTTGTGGCGCTCGGCACTTACGCCTTTATTGCTGTTGTTCGAATACAAAACAACGACAATAAAGACGTATGTGCCGGCCGCAATAAGGTCCCTTTTGATTTGGACGACCACATATATGAATAAAAGAGTAGATTCTATTGTATAAAAATAACATTTAATTTCATCATTAACGCTACTATGTACAATTTGTGCGGGGGCTAGTGGTTGTCCATATATTGGAGTTCAGAGAGCAGTAGTACAGTGTTGGGCAGCGGCCGCGGCTGCGGAGATAGGATCGTAAGCGTCTGTCGTTCCATGTCCACCGCCGTCCTACAGACAACACATCAATAAATTAATATCGGACAACATCAACTCAAAATAGTTTATTTTTTCATCACAAACCAGTATATCTTAAAGGTACAGATAAACTTAAACATTCACTTGTAACAGAACATCGAGCTTTCGCCGTTATAAAATTTGTCGAACTGAACAACGAACAGAGCCAACCATAGAGCCAAACATCGCTACAAACATTTTCGTGATGTTTCTAGCGAACGCTTTTGTCGATGCTCGTCAAAAAAGTATTCTTTTCGAAGAAAGAAAAGAATATATAAAAAAAAGCTCAGCTCAGCAAAAAGTTCCTTTCGCTAGAATGCTCGCCAGAATGCTCGTTAGAATGCTCGCCAGAATGCTCGTTAGAAAGCTCGCCAAAACGCTCTCGTTTATTTTTCTGTAATGTAACATTCGCAAGAATGTTCATTACAAGTGAATGCTCAAGTGAGAGGCTGGAGCCTAAAATAGATTTGTTGGAAAATCCGTTCCATAGGCCACCAGCACCCGATTCACAACCCATCGGAAACGGAATCGGATTCGAATTCTGTGCTTTTTATTTGTCTATTCTAAAGTAATTCTAAAGTGAAATGTTTCCGATAGTTCGTAAATCAGGGGGCTGGTCTCCCCTTCGAAGAAGATCAACTTATATGCATCCAAAAGACAACTGGTATTTTATAATAATAGTTATGATAATCAAAACACGCACAAAAGCAACTAACAAACAGCTTAAAAAATGCAAAAGCAATGTACTTATGTCAGAATAATCGATCTTATTCCGAGGTAAGTAACTTAATACCATTACCAATGGTATTACAAACGCAAATAGATAGACACTAAGACACGGAAAAATCAATATTGTACCCGACGTCACTAAACAGGGAGGGACCGTACTCCGAAACGCAAATCCAAAACTTCGGTTAGCCCCGCCCCTTTCACTCGATTCTGTCGTGATCGTGACTGGAAAGGAGGACGCCTATGGTCAGCAGTGGACTCAGAATGACTGATTGATTATGTTGATGATGATGATGATATACTTACACGCACACGAAGCCGGCCAGGGGGGCTACCGGCTAAGAAATCTGGATATGGGTATGGGCTTCAACTGTCATTTGAATTCTTATTCTGATAGATTTTTGCTGCTTTGTTCTGTTGAACGTTGCTAGCTAGTTATCGTTATACCCGACGTCACAAAACAAGGAGCTGATAGCGGCTATTTTCTTTATAAAATTGACTTAAAGTTCTCAAAAACGTATGAAGTTCATATCCATAAAGTTACGCGGTAACCCCCTGGTTGGTGTGTAGCAGTCATCATCGGCTGCGGCGGCGTACGTGACGGCGAGCAGTCTGTGAGCGAGCGCGGGCGACGGAGCAGCGCTTACCACCCGCGTTAGCGCGTCCTCATGAGCCAATGTTTAGCATTGTCCCCCAAAAATGGTTCATACGTTTTTTCCGGTCCCATTTATACTTACACGCACACGAAGCCGGCCAGGTTAGTATGCAGCAGGTCATCATCGGCTGCAGCTGCAAACGTGACGGCGAGCAGTCTGTGAGCGAGCGCGGGCGAAGGGGCAGCGCTCACCACCCGTGTGAGCGCATCTTCTGCTCGCATTCCCAGAGGCATGCAAGAGTCGGGCAATGACGGAGCGCCCACCTGGTTGGACAGTGAAAAGTATTTAGAAAAAATCGGCCCGTCTCACAACGACCTTTTTTTTCCACAACGGGGTAGCACTTAGCCTTATTCATAACACCCGATGTTAGGTGGTGATAAGGCTGAAAGTGGAAGCGCACTACTCCCGAAATCATCAATGACTGAGCAACTGGCTATCTTATCTCTAACTGCCGGAACACAATAATGCTGAAAACATCATTGTTTTGGCCTCAGACTTATTAAGATGGTGATAGCTAGCCAGGCGGACTAAGAACAAGTTCTACCACCGATCAAACCGAATACAATATGTACCCCCACTGGGAATCGAACCTCTTGGTCTGAAATCGGTGGTGTGAACCTCTAGACCACATTGGCTGTTAAACCACCGGCCACCTTTCGCTATCCGGGCGACTGCCGTTACGTCTGCCGTCTGTCGTTACGAGTAGCGTCGAATTTATCCAATACTTCTTACGCGCTATATAGCCAGCGTTAATTTCATCAAAGTGTAGATATTACTACCCTCACCCACCGAAAAAAAATCATGTTAATTTCATTAAGAAACTGTATCATGGAAAACTTGATAACGGATAAATATATACTTAAATACTTTTTGTTTGTAAATACATACTTAATATACATAGTTAACACCCAGACCAAGACAAATAGACATTGTTCATGCACACAAATATTTGTCTTGTTCGGGAATCGAACCCGAGACCACTGGCGCAGAAGGTGGGATATATATATATATATGTTAGTAGTGATGAGATGGTAATGACAAATCCAAGTTTTCCACCTCGAAAGCCCTTTGGATCATTGTTAAATACTTAAAAATCCATAAAATGTTCGGATTTTTTTCAGTTTTTGTTAATTTTTACCACCTTTAAAGAAGACTAAATTTGCAATAAAAAGAGAATAATTTGGTTTTTGTAAGTTAAATAGTTTTAAGATACGGCTATTTAAAATTTTGCAAAATTTCAAAAAAATAAAGTATGTATTACAGTTTTTTTAGTTTTAGTCAACTATGACCCCTAGTAGTGGGTTTATGGCAAAACGTTTTTATTAGTTACTAGCTTTCCGCCCGCGGCTTCGCCCGCGTGGACTACACGACGTTATCCCGCGGGAATGTGATACTTTTCCGGGATAAAAAGTGGCCTATGTTCCTCTCCAGGCTACAAAGTATCCTTGTGCCAAATTTCAGCCAAATCCGTTCAGCCGTTTTGGCGTGATTGAGTAACAAACATCCAAACATCCAAACATCTAAACTTTCACATTTATAATATTAGTAGGAAGTAGGATTAAAGTGCATTAAATTTCCGACAAATTACACCTGATTTGTACTTGCCAGCGGTTTGGTTTCAACTGTTCAAAGTTATAGAGGTAGGTAAGTAAACAATTATGTAATAGAAGGGTTTGTAAAAGGTAGTAAGCCCTTAAAGATCAGGGCTTAGTAATTACTTATAAATTACTACGTACCTTATAAATTTTGAGATCCGTGAACTTGACGTCGAACGAGTGCGGGTAGTATGGCGTCCGCTTGCCGTAGAAGTACTCGCGGATGCGCGCGTCGCGGGCCTCCGCGCGCTGCGTGGACGACCGCTCGACCACCTATGGCCCCACAATCAATTAATTAATATTATAAACGACCGCTCTCTCTAATCTCCGAGGCACATTGTACAGATAGAAGCAAAATTAACATCAAAGGGTGCAACACCTACTTCACTAGTCACCCTGATGGAACGGGACATGCAGGAGCAGCCGTCGTAATAAGAACCTCCATCAAGCACCAAGTGCTTCCAGAATTTAGAACACACCATATCCAGGCTACGACCATTGCGGTAGAAAGCAGCTGTGGACAGCTTAACCTATCAGCAATATACTGTCCACCAAGACATAGAACTAGTGCAACAAACTTCACAGAATACTTCTCAACATTGGGGGCAAAATTTGTGGCTGGTGGCGACTGGAATGCCAAAAATACATATTGGGGCTCAAGGCTAACCACCACTAGAGGCAGGCAACTGAAACTAAGTCTTGATGAAAACCATCTAAACAGTGTTTCGTCGAGAGAACCAACCTACTGGCCCACAGACCCAAATAAAAAACCAGATTTGTTGGACTTCTTCGTGGTAATGGGACTCTCGACAAATTACATGAAAGCTGAATCCTGTCTAGACGGTAGTTCTGATCACACTCCTGTTATCCTAACTATCAGTACGTCTATCATTAGCTATGAAAGGCCTGATACCCTGTGCAATAATCTTACTGATTGGGAAGGCTTCAGAGAATACATTGACGAAAGCATTGACATGAAAGTCTCACTGAAAACACCTGACGAGATAGATGACGCAACCCATTACATTACTAACCTTATACAAAAGGCTTGCTGGATTAATACTCCGCCACAAAATGAAAGTAATTACCAAGCGGTTGGGAACGTACCTCTCGAGATAAAACGCCAAATACTAGAGAAGAGAAGATTACGCAGGATATGGCAACAATCTGGACATAAAAGTGACAAGACTGCACTCAATAAAGCTATTAGAGAGTTAAAAGACTCAATAGATAAGCTGAATGATTCCACACTGAAAACAAATTAGAAAATCTAACAGCCACAAAATCGACAGAATACTCTCTCTGGAAGTTTACAAAAACGTTGAAGAGGCCGCAGCTATATAAATGCCCCATTAGAACACGGACTGGATGGACCAAGACAAGTAAAGAAAGAGCCAATACTTTCGCAAAACACCTATCAGCCATCTTTACACCTAATGCGGACTTTGAAAATGAAGTTGAATGTGCACTACAGCAGGACCTCCAACTTTCCATCCCACCACGACCAGTCACAGTTGGGGAACTGAAGAGGATCATTAATGGACTACAAAACAAAAAAGCTCCTGGTTTCGATCTCATCACAAAAGAAATTATCATGCAACTTCCCAGGAAAGCGTTAGTTTTTCTCGTCGTTCTTTTTAACGGGGTGCTTCGAGTACAATATTTTCCCAGATTATGGAAGGTATCTATAGTAACTATGATACAAAAGCCAGGAAAGCCCCCGGAAGATGCGTCATCGTATAGACCCATAAGCCTCTTGCCTGTGTTATCCAAAATATTTGAGAGGATTCTCCTGAGCAGAATATTACCTATACTCAAAGAAAACCAGGTAATACCGCAACACCAGTTTGGTTTCAGACAACACCATTCTACAGTAGAACAAGTGCATCGGGTCTGTGACAAGATAAGACAGAGCTTTGAAAAAAAAGAATACTGCTCTGCTGTATTTTTGGATATCCAGGCAGCTTTTGACAAAGTGTGGCATAGAGGCCTACTGTACAAAATAAAATCGTCTCTACCGCATAGCTACTACCTGTTAATGGAGTCATACCTCACGAACAGAATTTTCCAGGTTAAAGAGGACGGAGAGCTATCCGTTATCCAAGACATAATGGCGGGAGTTCCACAGGGATCTGTCCTTGGCCCCGTCTTATATTGCATCTACACTGCTGACCTCCCAGAAACACAAGGGGTAACTACTGCTACATTTGCTGACGACACTGCAATCCTAGCAACCAGCAAGGATCCGATAGAAGCATCATCTGTCTTACAAAATAGCCTTGATAAGGTCGACGAATGGATCCAGAAATGGAGAATAAGGGCCAGCACAACTAAGTCTGTACATATCACGTTTACACTTAGGAGGGGAAGCTGTGCTCCGGTAAAAATGGGAGACAGTGTTCTACCACAGACTGACTCTGTCCGATACCTCGGTATGCACCTGGACAAAAGGCTGACCTGGAAAAAACATATTAAATCAAAGAGAGAAGAGCTGAGCATACGGGTTAGAAACATTCACTGGCTGATGGCACGTAACTCCAAATTGTCGATCGATAACAAACTCCTTATATACAAAATGATCCTTAAACCAATATGGATGTATGGCGCTCAACTGTGGGGAAGTGCAAGCGACTCCAACCTAAACATAATTCAAAGGCTACAAAACGGCATTCTAAGAACTATTTCAAATGCACCATGGTTCATTACCAACACAGAGATCCATGAAGCTCTAAACATAAGAACTGTTAAGGAGGAGTTAAAACTAGCAGGGAATAGATATAAAACGCGTCTGGAAAACCACCCAAATGACCTAGCAACCGCATTAGCAACTATTAGCTACAATAAACGACTGAAACGCCAGGACATACAAAAACTTGGTGACAGATGGTGAAGGATGAGGGGTTTCCTGCTGAGGAACTCCTTAAACATGTTAAAAGACATAGAACAAATCTGCTTATAGTTTGGGACTGATTGCAGATAAGCACAAAAAACAAAAAAATAAACGACCGCTCGACCACCTATGGCCCCACAATCAATTAATTAATATTATAAACGACCGCTCGACCACCTATGGCCCCACAATCAATTAATTAATATTATAAACGACCGCTCGACCACCTATGGCCCCACAATCAATTAATTAATATTATAAACAACCGCTCGACCACCTATGGCCCCACAATCATTTAATTAATATTATAAACGACCGCTCGACCACCTATGGCCCCACAATCAATTAATTAATATTATAACGTCCGCTTGCCGTTCAAGTACTCGCGAATGGGAGCGTCGCGGGCCTCCGCGCGGTTCAGGTGATTTTAAGAAAACGTGCTTCATAGCTGATTACGACATTTGAATAATTAGTTTAGAATAATTCTCTGATGTATCACTCACCCCTCCACTCTTAGGCAGGTACACCACTTTGACAAACTTTGGCATATCTCTTTTGAGTTCAATAAACAGTCTTTCATTATCTAAAACTAATATCACATCCACCTGAAATAAAAAACATTGTTTTAGTACACAGGCAGGCATCATATTCTTTAGTTTTTCAATAAGGAGGTATTTATAATAATATAAATGAAAAAATGTAAAAGAAAAAGAACACCGGCCCCATAGTAGATTTTCAGACGAGGTTCAAACCAGCGCCCTTGGAAATCCGGTCCATCCAATAATGCTTTGGTTTGAATTCCTATATTTTTTTTTCCTATATTTACTTAATTCAACCGCCTCTCTGGTCTAGTGGTTCACACCACCGATTTCAGAACAAGAGGTCACGGGTTCGATTTCCAGTGGGGGTACATATTGTATTCGGTTTGTTTGGTGGTAGGACTTGTTCTTAGTTCGCCTGGCTAGCTACCACCATCTTATCTAAGTGTGACGCCATAACAATGATGTTTTCATCATTATTGTAATCCGGCAGTCAGATTCAGATTCAAATTTATTGCAAGTCACAAGTTTTATAAGGTGTAACAATTTTGGATTATTGTACAAGTGACGCCCTGCAAGGGCACCGATAAGAGAGCCAGAGATAAGATAGCCAGTTCCTCAGTGATTGAGGATTCCGGGAGTAGTGCGCTTCCACCTTCAGCCTTATCACCACTTAACATCAGCCCCCCTAGCATGACCAACAAAATTCGATATGATATGATAAGTTATCCGGTTTAACTGTCAAAGGACCTATGGCTTTTGACGTTTGAATGTCGATAAGTCGCTCTATTATGCGATACATATAACGTTTTGGGTGGTCATGCTAGGCTTACAGGTGTCATTAAGGCTAAGATTATTATTATTAGAGATAAGATAGCCAGTTCCTCAGTGATTGAAGATTCCGGGAGTAGTGCGCTTCCATCTTCAGCCTTATCACCACTTAACATCAGGTGTGATGAAGGCTAAGCGCTACACCGTTGTGAATAAAAAAAAAAAAAAAAAAAAAAAAAAAGTCCTACCCCAATGTGGATAAAAAAAATGCATTGTGAATGCATAAAATTAATTTAAAAAAAATATGTGTAGAAGCAGTAGAAGGTATTTGTAACTAACCTCAAATGCTTGAGCAGCATGAGTCAATACTTTGTAACCTGCTCCCTTGATCCACCCGCATGTGTTGATTATCACTCCTGATGTTGACGCTGGAATGTACACAACGCATAAACACACTAGCTTTCCGCCCACAGCTTCGCCCACGCGGACTACACGACGTTATCCCGCGGGAATGTGATGTTTTCCAGGATAAAAAGTAGCCTATGTCACTCTGATGAGCCTATGTCATTACAATGGTCATTACACATCACCATTGTAACTTATTCGCCGACGATATCTCAGTAGTTATAACTAAAAAACATCAATTAAACTTCAGTGACGAAATAAACGAGACGATGAATAATATCTCAAATTGGCTAAGCAATAATAATTTACACTTAAATATAAGTAAAACTAAATACATAAACTTTTATAATAAAAAACCAAAATCAAATAATTTAACTGTACTTTTAAATGATGAACCTATAATGGAATCTGAATCTCTCACATTTTTGGGAATAGAGATTGACAATCGATGTTCATGGAAAAGTCATGTGCAAAAAATCTGCAAAAAGATAAATAGATTTGCATATGCTTTATGGCGGTTAACTACCCAAGTCAATAAAAAAGCTGCATTAATGGCCTATCATGGATATGTCGCATCAAATCTAAAATATGGTATACTCTTGTGGGGTAACTCAGTTGACGTCAAAAAGGCTTTCATATCACAGAAACAATGCATCCGAGCTATATGCGATGTGCCTCCAATGACGTCCTGCAGGGAATTATTTCCTGAACTGAATTTACTTACCCTCCCCTCCCCTCTATCTATATATTAGAATGTTGCATTTTTGTAAAAACACACCCCCATATTTTCAGTTTCAAAAATAAAAACAACTGTAGATTAGCTAGACACCATGGTAAGCTGATGTTACCCAAAATGCATATGCAGTATTATAAAAGGAACTATTATCCAAACTGCATAGAAATTTTTAATAAGCTACCAAAGTCCGTAAAGGAGCTTCGTATACCTATATTTAAAAAAAAATTACAAGCATGGTTAAAAAATAAATGTTTCTACTCAATTGAAGAATTTCTTAATTCAAATATTGACATAAAATAAATTATTTATAATCCCATTTATGTAATTTTAATGTAATTTTTTAATTATAACTATTTACTAGGTACTTTAACAAAAACTGACATTTCACATGCCCATTGTTTGGCAAGGCAGAGAACTGGAATTGTAATCAACATCAACTGTATGCACTCTGTTTTGTGTGAATAAAATGATTTTGATTTTTTATTTTTTCTGAAGCTCCCAAACTATCGCCATATCAAAAATCATGTCAATCTGTTACTCCGTTTTGACGTGAAAGCTAGACAAATAAACACACTTTCACATTTTACAACATAATATTAGTATGGGTAGGATTCATCATGATTCTGATTATGTAGCACTAGCTTTCCGCGGCTTCGCCCGCGTGGACTACACGACGTAATCCCGACTAACGTGATATTTTTCCGAATGAAAAGTAGCCTATGTTCCTCTCCAAGGCTAGAAAGTATCTGTGTTTTAAATTTCAGCCAAATCCGTTCAGCCGTTTTGGCTTGAGCAACAAACACTCAAACATCTAAACTTTCACATTTATAATATTAGTAGGATACAGTTTTTTTTGTACCATTTTCCATTTATAAAGAGGACAATCTTCAAGAAAGCTTTTTTCAGCTTTATAAGAATCACTAGATTCTCTCCAGCTATGAAATATACCCGGTAAAAGAATTTTTAAATCGGTCCATTACAAACATACATACAAAAAAAATTCAAATCTTTCCTCTTTATTATATTAGTATAGAAAACACATTTGGGTAAGAATAAACAAAATATTACATTTCATCTAAGTATACAAAACATTTATAATAATTAAGAAACCTCTGACTTATACAACCAATAAAAGCAGAAAATGTGTGATTTACCTTTCTTATTGTTCTCACATCTCTCAGTGACAACTTCAGCCAGTCTGGTGACAATAGTATTGTACAATTCTAGATTTTCTCCAGGGGATTTGTGACCAAAGTGATACACAAGGGGAGCCTGTTGGCTGAAACCCTCTTCTATTGAGGCTGGTCTTTCAACTAGTGTTGCACCTGAAACAAAATGTAACAGATTTTATTTTTTGTTTCTTGTCTGAAGAGAGAGTGAGAGCATAAGGGCTTGTTCAAGGAGAGGCGGCGCGTCAGGCGAGGCGTCGCGCGGCGGTGACAATTTGTGCTATCACTGAGCACTCGCGACAAATGTAAATAAATAATTAATAAATAACTTCTTACAATCACACCAATTATCTAAGCCCATGGTAATTTCATTGAGAAACTGTATCATGGAAAACTTGATAATGGATAAATATATACTTAAATACTTTTTGTTTCTAAATATATACTTAATATACATAGTAAACACTCAGACCAAGACAAACAGACATGTTCATGCACACGAATATTTGTCTTGTTCGGGAATCGAACCCAAGACCTCTGGCGCAGAAGGTGGGTGGCCTACCCCTGTGCCAAATTGGATGTCAAATGTCTAATCAAGTAAGTAGTTTGACGCACCAAATTCGCCCGAGCCGCGCGCCAGGACCGAATGACACACCGTCTGTCCTTGAACGAGCGGTTACAAGACAAGTAAACAACAACCCTTGACAAGTTTCTTGCCAGGTCTTCTTGTTATAAGTTTCCAAGGAGTATTACTGACAGTAGTCTCTCAAATATCAATTTAAGATATTACTGCTGACATATCTATATCAAAGAAGTTATGTTCCTTTTAGTGTGAGATTTACTCATCATGGAGCTATGGACTCATAATGCAACTAATTGGATAATACATAAGAAACCTGCATATAAAGACTTAAGGGCTTATTACACTTGGCTAAATTAAGCATCTAATTAAGCATACATTGCTTTCTTTGACCTCATTTGTAGCAAGTGATGCAATCAAAACAAGCAATGTATGCTTAATTAGATGCTGAATTTAGCCATTTCAATTTTGTACTTAGTGTTTTTATAATAAATGAACTTAAATCTTACCAAAGTAAATGGAAAAAAATCATACCTACTGTTCCAGGGATACTAACATGTCCTTGGCCAACATCTAGGTCAACAAATATAGGCCTCCTGCCCATTCTGACCGCATAGTTGAGGAGTATTCTTGTAAGTGTAGACTTGCCCACGTCCCCGGGCCCCACCACCATTGTGACGGGGCCACGGGTGCCTTCTTGTTCTGCAGCTACTCTCTGCTGCTCTAGAGCAGCATGCACATTCAAATATACAACCTGCGATACAAACAAATATATTTATTGGCGATACAAACAAATTTATTTTATATAATAGTTTCCGCCTCTGTAATTTCATTTTTATTACAACATTTATGTTTAACAATATCTAAAGAGAAACTCTATTTCAAAACATGTATTTATCAGTGTTATTTATAGGAATACAGTAAGTACATTATAACCTCTAACAAAAACTTTGTCTTGAGTAATATCTCAGTGTTTTCTTACCATAGGAGTTTCCTTAGCGACATAACTGACTTCGGTGCGTCCCCTCAGCTCCACAGTGCAACCGTGCCACGTGAATACCGCTACCTTCGCACCCGTATGGAACTCATATGGCTTGCCTTTCACAAGTTCTGTACCAAACAATTCCGCGTACCCACTTTTAACCTGCACATGTAATTAACAAGAATAAACAAAGGCACTTACAAATAAAATTGGAAACGATTAATAATAAGTAAACGTAAGCCTCGTACTTCTAAAACCACTTTTTCGTTTTTAGATTCCACTTCAAACCGTAACTCAGAATCCGGATCTAGCTTAAATTCTTGAAGCTGCACTTCAGTCATTGTAAAAAACGGATGAAAACGAAATTAAATTAGCTATTTTAAAATTAAATGTTTTCACAGCAAACAAATATTGCGATGCACGGAATTTTTCTTGTTGTTTTGTTTGACACACAAATTATATAGGTTTGACAGTTTCACAAGACAGTTTGGCTACGTTCCGTTTTGCGTCAACAGCGATAATATCACTGATATCGCGCTCACACATCGTTCCGATTTGTTGTGAGCGCGACAACGAAAGCAGTAATTACGTCACGGATGACGTCACTACCGCCGCCATTTTGCGATCACGGTGATATCGTTCTCAAGCGTTAGCACCATGAAGCTCGACTTACTACTGAGGTAACTGGAGAGTGCAGTACGAACAATTTTTTGAATACCACAAACGACACAGTGGCTGTCTTCCGTCTCACCTACACTTTAAAAAAATACGTATGGTCATATGAGACAGCTGACAGCCACTACATACATAAATGTCAAATTTGCTGGCGACACTTTTTTATTCAGGGTGAGAGCTCCAGTTACCTCAGAGTATTAAGTCAAACTTCATGGTTAGCACTGTGAGCGGGCTGTCATATTTGACGTTTTGTTGTCAAACGTCATTGTTTGTTGTGGTTTTGTTTGAGAAATCTCTGCGTTTTAGGTTTTATTTAGGTATTTTATTTGTTTATCCCGAAGCAGAAAGCCAGAAAAATGATAGTGCTTATTAAAGATGAGACGACGGGTAGAGACATTACTCTAAATTTAAGCACGGATCACTATCATCATCGCTGTCCAATAAAACGTTTACTAATTGACGAATATCCATACTAAACCGGTGATTATTTACTTACAAATTCAAATCAAAACAACGCTCGCTCGCGATGCTCGCGATGCTTACAGTGCTGTCAGCGCGATAATCAAATCGGAACAGCTTTTAGCGCTCACAGCGCCAACAGTACTATTGACTCAAAACGGAACACGGCCTTTGACACACACACACGAAGTTTGACTTGACAGTTGACAGTTTGAGTTTGACACCATTTTAAACTTGTTCTTTCAAAAGTGTCAATGTACGATGTATTGGTCATGGTCGCCGACCATGATCGGCCATCGTGTACTGGGGGCTTTTGATATTTGTTACTAAATCCTAAAGCGCCCTACAGATGATCACTTCGCCTGTCGTAGACGTAGAACCCCTAATAAAGCTATAGTTTTAGATTACTCAAACTACGAAACTCAAACTAGGAGCCCACAGACGGCCGATCCGTTCTAGGCCGACAGGCGACCACCAGGGGGCCGATCATGATGGGCCATCGGGTACAGGGGCAGTTTACATTGCTCGCAGACGGCATCACACGCAAACCGGCCCGGGGTCTACCGCCTAAAAAATCTGGATATGGATATGGGCTTTATTTGACATTTGAAGCCCATAATCTGAACTTGGCGGTACCGGCTTATTCCATGGACTTCATATTTCTTCCCATACCCATACGTCAGAAAAAGAGTGAATGACGAAGAAAATTCTCTATACATTTTTGGCAGTTGAAGCCCAGAATCGGTATTTTGTAAAAATTAAAAAGTAAAAACTCGAAACCCAGATTCATATCGTTATGTCAAATGAAGCAGGCGAGTATTTTGGTATCGGAAGATTCATGGAAAAGTTTAATTTCTCAATTTGTGTGAAATAACTTGCTACTTTTGAGTGTAATCAACTTCAATTATAGTAAATATACCCCTAGCACTTGTAAAACGTTGAACTTTAGCAGAAGAGAGTTTAAAAGCGGAGCGAAAAGATGGAGCGAAAGAGACAAACACAAATTGCTATTTCGCTGTTCCTTTCTCTCGAAGTCATGTAATGGAATTTTACCCGCGAAATTCAAATTTTCGTTTCTTGTTTCGTTATCGGAATTTACATAACTTTAAAGATAAATTGTTGACCTACTTTTGATAAAAATTAGGCATTTAATTAAAGTAATGAAGATACTATGTAAATCAAAAATAGGAAAGTTTTATTTTATGTAGGTACGGTTATATATTTTGTTTTACTGCTTTGAGGATTTTTATCCGAAACACAAAAATTAAACCAAATCACCTAATTTGTGCAAATCACTACCACCATTCTGGCAGAAGTGTGCTGAAGTGCTAGATAAATAATACTTATTATCCTCCTTGGAGTAATTGTGTTGTGTGCAAGGAATTTATAAGTACTACGTACAATATAAATAATATAAATTCCTTGGTTGTGTGATATTATCAATAGCGACTTTTTTGTGGATATTGTCTACGGAAAGTGCATTTGATTGACATATTATTTTACAAGTGATATTGAGCTGTGTTAAAGTTCTCTGTTATTTATTATGTTATAAAGCTAACTCCTTCCTATAAATGCATGTTTTAAGACCTCAGCAAAGCATTTGATCTTGTGTGTTATGAAGTTATGATAAGCTTTGGACCTTTGGACAAAACTTAAAGATGTTTCTCGTTGGCTGAGGTTATAAATGTACCTACTGGCACATTGGTATGGTAATCAGAAAAATGTGGTAAAGTGGGGAAATACATGCTCTGAAGAGTTTATGTGGTGTTAGACAGGATGGGCTGACTTCGCTCTTATATATGTATATATGGACAAGCTCATCGCTGGGCTGAGCAGCACACATGGTTGTTATATAGATAATGTCTGTGTGAATAATATCAGTTATGCTGATGACATGGTGCTGTGCTGCTCTGCCTATCGCTGGGTGGCCCAAAAAGCTCCTGCGAGGACTATATATGGAAGCACGGCCTAAGGTACAACGAGAAATAGAGTGAATTCATGATCTTCAGGGGTAACATTAAGAGACTTGAAAATGTGCCCCTGTTACTTTTGAACAGGATTCCTTTGGGCCGTGTAAGTCAGTTTAAATACCTTGGGCATATAGTAACTGAAACTCTGTATGACAATTTATTCTGATATAGATGGATAGGGATGCAGGGCTTTGTTGGTCAGTGGTAACATGGTTTAGTTTAGACACAGGTTTGCTTGGTGTACAGTAGAAGTAAATTTTACTTTATTTAAAGCCTATTGTCAAAATTTTTATACCAGTAGTCTGTGGTCAAACTTTATCCAGCTTTCCTACAATGCCCTGCGTGTGTTATACAGTAACATCTTTAAATCCTTGTTGGCGCTTCCACGTTTCTGCAGTGCATCTGGCTTTTTATTTCAAAGGCATTCTGAGGAGAGTGGAGAGAAGTTAGTCTCTCCATAATATTTTGCTAGGTGAAACTTTATGTTAACATAAGTAGCCTATTTTAATTTACTTTTTCAATTTTAATTTTAATATTGTGATTTTGCACTAAAATAGTCAGTAAGCAAAGAAATGGTCTGAAATAAAGGAATTTTATTTTATTTGAACAGTTTAATCATTGCTTATTTTTAATCATTTCTGTCGAACAAATAAATTTTTATTTTTAACCTAATCGATAGAAGTTTAAGTTATAAATTTCAATAAAAGCTCCCATCTGTTATCATTTGTTAGATACTCTATACTTAACAGACTAACTCTAGTTTGTCTGTTTTTCGTTTCGGGACGATGCAATTATTTCAGAATTACTGAATAAATAATCCATATTATTAACCTATTTATTTAGCAATTTCTATTCAAAGTACCTAATCCACGTTATGTGCTATTTTGTAAAAGTATTTTGTAGTAAGTAGTACAACTACATAATATGCTATGCTATGTTGTACTTACTAAGTACAATATAGCATAGCTACAATGCACATCTATACCTGTCTTTTGTGTGCAACTCTAGGAGACAGCGCTTAAAGCTCATATTTTCCAAATATAATTATGAGTTGATAGACAATTTGTTAATTTTCTTAATTGCTGTTAAATTGTAATGTCAAAAACCCACTTATTTATATTTAAGTTAGCAACTGAAAACATAAAATGTGCTAAACTGAAAAATCATAGAAAATAAAATAACATTTGGCCGCTGAAGAAATAAATAACTTATGTATTTACAGGTCTAACTATTTAATCATCCTCATAAATGATAGTAATTTTATTTCTCTTTCATAGCAAATTTATATAAAATAAAGATAATGATAAAAATAAGTACCTACCTATGTTACATAAATAAGTGTTAAAAATATGAATTCAAGAAACTAAACATTGCTTATTTTCAATTCTGGAAGGGTTGTGTTGTGGCACTTCTTAATTGAGAATATTGGCTTTGTTTAGTCTGAATTTGTCACAATATACTAATAATTTATGTAAACACAAAGGTATAAGTAGGTAAGTACAAGAAATTAACAACCAGAAATAAAGAACTATCAAAATGGTATCATCATGCATTTATTAACCAAGTTGTTATTGTCACAAGTTCACAACACATATTTTAAGACATTATTACGGTATACTTTGTACTGTTTATCTTTTAAAGGTTCTGTTGAATGATTTTCTCTGTAATTATCATCTTATAAACAATGTTCTTGTCTTGGAGTAGCCGTCCATTCCATCATGTCAATATTAAACTTATAAGGAACATTCGGTCTGCTTTTCTTTAAATCTTGATAAATATCTGCAACCTTGCTCTGATAATGAGCCTTACGGGTAGTATCATAAGAGGAAATGAAGAACATTAACCACAAAATGACCCAACCAAACAATAACTTCTACAAAATTTTGCCATGACGGGGTCATTTGTCAAATTGTTCACGTAATTAGCGCACACAAATCGAAGAGAAACCATAGTTGACCCTCAAAGATATGCCTTTTTCGTTATATTTTATTAATTTTGTGTTATTTACATAATTCAAAAAGTAAAGTTAAGGGTGGTATTCCACTTATCAAATATTTGATCCAAGAAATTGGACGAGGACAACTTCGAATGGTTTCATTGATAAATTCTTTGATGAAATGCATATTGGACAAAGATCTTTCATAAGTGGAATACTGTAGAAAGGCTTGTCATTTGCGTTTGGTTATTAATTGATATAAATTCTTTGATGAAATGCATATTGGACAAAGATCTTTCATAAGTGGAATACTGTAGAAAGGCTTGTCATTTGCGTTTGGTTATTAATTGATAGTATTGATACGTACATTATTTATTTTAGGAATACTTGTTTTTAATACTATGAAGAACTAAATTAATTGTTTTTATCGACTTTGTCCGTTGTCATTTAAAATATAAATAATAAGAGTAAAAAATGCAGAGAAATAATAATATTTGGTTAAATATTGGTATTTATTTGATATGATGCAACAAGACGCGACTATCATTCACTCGCGAAATCCAGATCCGGAAAAACAGTTAGCCGGTAGCTCCAATTGAAGCCCATATTATGGGTCTGGGCTTGAAATCAGAAATATGGATCTGAACTTCATATTTTTAGCCGGTAGACCCCCAGGTACACGATGGCCCATCATGGTCGGCCAACATGATCGGCCATCCTGTACAGGGGGCTTTAGGGTTTTGAATACTCAAAGCTTTAAGGGTGGTATTCCACTTATCAAAGATCTTTGTCCAATATACAGTTGTCAAATGTTTAATGAACAAAGATCTTGACATTTGATCAAAGAATTTATCAATGAAACCATTCTTGAATTCGTCCTCGTCCAGTTTCTTTGATCAAATATTTGATGTGGTGGTGTGTGGTGCTAATGCACAGACTTTGTGGCCACTGGGGGGCGGCGTGGCCTAATGTCGTCAGTAATTAACGACCGGACAGAAACTACTGTACCGACTAATATTGAAAACTGACGACTATCAACTGTTAGTGTGTGGCCTCAAAGCGTTTTCGGCAATAGTCAAAAACAGGCAATGTTTGTCCTAGTGTGTGGCCGATGGAGGTCTCGAACGTCAGACGGCCGCTGACTCGATCTAGGACGACAAGCGGACTGATCGTTTGACTGATAGTTAAAAAGTTTTTCTGATTCTGTGTATGAAATGCACTGACCTACAAAGGTACTTTGTGATTGTGAGTATTGTGACTGACCTCAGGTCAGTGACTGTGATGAATTAATGACATTGCCCAGGGGGGCTACTGCGTAACTTTATGGATATGAACTTCATACGTTTTTGGGAACTTGAATTCAATTTTATAAAGAAAATAGCCGCTATCAGTTCCTCGTTTTATGACGTCGGGTATAACGATAGGGGGCTACCGGCTAAGAAATATGGATATGGGTATGGGCTTCAACTGTCATTTGAATTCCTTATCTTGATAGATTTTTGCTGCTTTGTTCTGTTGAACGTTGCTAGCTAATTATCGTTATACCCGACGTCATAAAACAAGGAACTGATAGCGGCTATTTTCTTTATAAAATTGAATTAAAGTTCCCAAAAACGTATGAAGTTCATACCCATAAAGTTACGCGGTAGCCCCCCTGGTTCCATGCACTGACCTCTATGAGGTCAGTGGGTTCCAAACATCTTTGTTCAGCAATGGGATTCAGTACTCAGAGGTTGTGTGCATTGAGTTGAGATACAATATTGTGTGCAAGAATAGCTATTTAAGATACAAGTGCGGAAAGTAGGTGATTTCTGACGAGTGTCATTTTTATTCACGAGCGAGCGAAGTGAGCGATTGTATTAATCGACACGAGCCTGAAATCATATTTACGCATGTGTATCATACAATGGTTTTACAATGCATTGTGCAAAGAAATAAAAATACATACTTAAAAGGGGATTTTATTATAAATTAAAATTATAGGTTATCCTATTAGTTCAATCATCCGGCCTGGGGAACTACCGCGTAACTTTATGGATATTGAACGTCATACGTTTTTGGGAAATTTAAAGCCCCCAGTACACGATGGCCGATCATGGTCGGCGACCATTACCAATACATCGTAGGTACATTGACACTTTTGAAAGAACCTTTTTAAACTTGTTCGTTCAAAAGTGTCAATGTACGATGTATTGGTCATGGTCGCCGACCATGATCGGCCATAGTGTACTGGGGGCTTAAAACGTACACGATGGCCCATCATGGTCGGCCAACATGATCGGCCATACTGTACTGGGGGCTAGGGAACTGTGAGTGGCTAGTTTAGTAGGTACATACATACATAAATAGTGATCTGTGATCGATCGCTATCGATCGCGCGCGGCCAACTGACAGTGACAGACCGTTGCCAACAGGCGGACTGATCGTCTGTGGGGCACTTAAATATTTCGTTTCGTTTTTCATATTGGTTGTTGTTTGATAGATGGATTATAAATTAAAGAATAATTTGAATTAGTATTTTAAAAATATCGCTAAGTCTTCTTTATTGAATTTACCAGCATTTCAGATAAATAAATAGTTAAAATTTTTGTGAGAAAAATAAGTATTTTTGATATGTTGGTTGACAATTCTTCAAAGCCGGTAAAACGAAACGTAACAACGATATTTCAGTTGCAAAAATCAAAAATTCAAAACATTTGATGATTTTGATTTATTTTTTGTGTAAATTAGATAATATAAACTGTTGCAATAGAAATTATGGAGAATTCATTTTTTGAATACCGTGACAATACTGACGTGAACGGAGATTCCGATTCAGAAATTATAGACAATAGTTTGGTTGTAGAAGACTCATTTCTGCTGCAGAAGAAACCAGGAACTAAAAATCAAACTGTGTTTGTAGCAGAGTCAGAAGATTCTGCTGCAGATGGTATCATTCCTTTATTTATGTTATTCAGTTTAAATACAATCATTCACCTGTTGAGTGCCTTTAATTTAAAAATATTTTTAAAAATGTTATTGCCAGAAACTGATGAAGATCAAAACGAGACTGAACCTAGGAATTTATCCAAGTCTAAGAGGAGCAGTGCCGCTGGAGCTCATTTGCTTTTAAGTAGTGATGACGGTAAGCTGTAAGGTGTACACTTAACTCTTTCAACTGTATTTTAATAAGAGTGCTGACAAGGCACAAATTTGTTAATAGTTAATTTTAATGTATTTTTAATTGAGAAAAGTGCTGAGCTGTCTGAATTACAGATATTATTTATTATCTAGTTGAGACACAGACAAATAAATTGTAAATGTATTTGTAAGACAAACCTGTTATGTGGGCGTTTTTGAAAAAAGTTGACCGTTACGGAACCAGAATATTATTTTTCTTCAAATAAATGCTATACAAAAATGTTACTCCTGAACGTTACGAAAGTATATTTTATGACTTCACATCACAATATTTTATATAAATACACTAAAAACTTCTTTCTTTAAAACATATGATTCTAATAAACTTCAGTTATTTTTAGATACTTGGTGGAAAACTTTAAACAACTTTCGTGTTAAAACAATAATATGTATCTTTAAAAATCAATGTACTAATCGGAACATGTTTTTGACGTCATACTGCTCTGAACTGTTAGTAACGGTAAATAACCAATGCTAAAAGTCGGAAAAAGAAACGAATAATAGATGCTAAGCCGTCCTAAAATGGTTGCCACAGAAAAAAAAAACTGAATACTTGGTATTATTTTAAAGTCGACAAAATCGTCGTTACTAACTGGGAATGCCGGTATCATCAAATTTCCAGGACAAAAGAAAATTTGATTTATTTACTGATTTTGATATGCAACCAATTAAAAGACATTAAAAAACGTAATTTCATATTGTTTTACCACAAACTAAGTGATGTTAGTGTGAATATGATGAGAATATTTGGGGATTATGACACTTCAAAGTTGGAAGGTATGCATGGGACATAGCGAAATTGGGGTACATGTAGTTACATTTTTATTTTTATTTTTTATTAGGATTTTATTTTAATTATTTTTTCTATTTTAATTTAATTGTGTTTAAATTTGCTATCGATTGCCATTTTAAACATGATGTTTTCACTAATAATTATTAAATAAGAGAATTTATAAGTCAGTGGACATTGTGTTTTGGCAATGGTCAAAAGATTTGAAAAATGCCCATGTATTTTTTATAGTATTGTTTTTTGTGTAAGCTCTTTTTAAAATAAATTATTTAAAAAATATAACAATAATTTCAGACTAATATTTTAATAGTTCAGGTTTTATGATTTATAAAAAAGAGGAAAGGGAAGTTATTGCTGACATATATTCAGCTGGACCAAAAAGAAACAATGAAAGTGAAAAACAAATATTTTCACATAATATCCATTAAATATCAATAAAATTTTGGCTTAAATGAAAATAAAATATCAAAAGTCTATTCAACCCATAAGTAGCTTGGATGACATGGTTTAGAAAGGTGCAATGGCTCTGGTGTAAAATGGGTAGTTTGGTACATTCAGTGTTTCTTTTTAGTCCAGCTGTATTGCTTGTTTACATTTTTATGGCCCTGGACTTCTGCATTCACACATACATACAAACATATTTATTAAAAACACATTTTTCTTCTTCAGGCTGGGTAGGCTGAGTCTCTTGCTTCCCCTAATCTCTGAACATTCCACATATTTGTTTTGCTATGCAAAAATATTTATTTTTTATAGATTCTAGCAAAAGAGGCAGTATTAGAAGACAGTCCGAAAGTTCACCCAATAAAGTAGTCCTAAGTTCTTCGGAAGAAGGTATTATGAGATATACTTACTGCCATATTCATAAAAATATTTAAGCTATGTTTGACTAAAACATTGTTCTGTCTTTATTACACAAATGTCATTTTGTATTAGAGCAAAAGAGACAAAACAATGTTTAAGTTAAACATAGCTTCAATATTTTTTATGAATAGGCAGTAAATGTGTACTTAAATAAAAAAACAAATGAATATCAAAAGTAAAGTATCAATAAAATTTATTAATTGTACCAGCAGGTGATTGGTCCCCAGAGATTGTACCTAGAAAGAGACCTCCAAAAGCAAAATCAATTGAAACAAACCCCACCTCTTTGATAGCACATATCAAATCAAAGAAACGGATGATATTAGATTCTGACACTGAAAATTCTATTATCATTGAACATGATAAGCATAGGAAAATGAAATGTTTGAAAGATACACCATTGAAAATTGTCAGTGGTAGGAAAGCTATACAATATAGCGATGATGAAATGAGCAATAAAAGTGATGATGATGATGATGATGATGGGAGTGAATCAGATGAGGGTGAAAGTGATGCAAATAGTAATAAGGAAGGCAAGACTGACAAGGTTTCCAATGGTGAAGAAGACAAAGATGCTACTGATGATGGGCCTGATGAGGACCAGATGGTGATGTCGCGGGCGACGCGTATGAGTATCATGGGTGTGATACCGAAAGACAATGACAGTGATGAGTCAGACTTTATACAGTCTGATGAAGTGAGTATATGTTTTCATGACTTTGCTTTCTCGAAAGCGCCGATGCATCGCAGTTGCCCATACCGCTGCGGCCTCAGCCTAATGTTATACTAATAAGTGATAATATTTCGTTCATTTTGAAATCTTTTCGGGCATCAAGTTCGTTCCTACCTCGAACTTGTAAGATGTGAAGTAAGCTTCTTCCAGAGGTGTTCCCTTTGTGCTATGACATGGAGTTCTTCAAAAAGCGTGTAAATAGGACCCTTAAACAC